>OY735218.1:19929969-20054969 GCA_963457665.1 Thysanoteuthis rhombus
AAAGGTGCAGATTTATGCATATTGGACCAATTGCTCCCAATTATCGCCGTCGCCTTCGGGGGCACCGTGTTAGGGTAATATACTCAAGTCTCGACAAATACAAACGACAGGGCCTAACACTACATGGAAAGTTTCACATAGAACAACATCGATTTTAATCTTCTTCTGAATTTCCAAAAGGTCAGTCGTGTTTGTTTATACTGATTATATTAAATAAAATTTAGTATACTTATCTAAACTAGAAAGTACCAGAGAGTACGTACCTTTGCCAATACCATTGTCAGAGGGGATAATTATGCATGGATCCAGGGCAAACTTTTGTCAGTTCTTCCGTAAACTATCACCAGCCTTTCCATGAAATGTTATTGAAATTAATTGAGAACTTTTGGAGATATAGTGTGGTCAGACATGAAATTCTGATAAAATTCACGGTTTGGACGTTTAACTACGGCGTATTGACATGGATCCCCAGAGATCACATGCGGAACCGAAGCCAGCAGAATATTAAATGGAGAGACGAGATAGACAAATTCAAAAAGTACTGGCTCCACGACGCCCATGATAGAGAAGAGTGGCGAATCCTGGGGAAGGTCTATGTCCAATGATGGACGTTGGAAGACGGATGATGATGATGATGATGATGGGAATTATTGCGAATGGGTCAGTCGTACAATTTGGCCAACTCTTTCTCAACCCATCACCTACACTTGCACAAAATTACATTGTAAATCATTTAGTATTGAGATATCGTGTGTACCGACGGACCGACGGACTGATGTGACCAAATAGGTATACGTCTCCAACTTTGTTGACACAGCTAAACATGTTAATGAATTAAAGAGACAGATCCGCAAATTGAGAATCATGCAACGTACACATGAGAAAATTATGCTGGGGCTCACAGGGAGAGACCACAAGACAGCACAGTACATCCGGGAAAAGACAAGAGTCAGGGACATCATAGAACCCATTAAAAAGCTCAAATGGCAGTGGGCTGGCCATGTTGCACGAATGGCAGACAACCAATGGACATTGCAACTCACGACATGGATCCCACGAGATCACTTGCAGAACCGAGGCCAGCGGAATATTAGATGGAGGGATGAGCTAGACAAATTCAGAAAGTACTGGCTCCACGACGCCCATGATAGAGAAGTGTGGCGAATCCTGGGGAAAACCTATGTCCAATGACGGACGTTGAAAGACTGATTATGATAGGAATTCATAACTCTGGAATTTTCAAGCACACTTTTTGATTGATTTCCATGCTACTATAAAGAAATGAAAGTCTATCATAAGCTATATTTAGATTCTACTGATTGCGGACCTGGAATGTTGCAAAAATGTCTCCAATAGGGCCCCGCAGCTCCTGAGACCGGCCCTGACACTTTATGTGTGAGTTCTATTAAATAGTCATGATGGCATAATCTCTGTTGAATCGAGGCGGAATATTTAATCTATATGCAAATCTGTTGCACCACTTGCCTACAGCAATCAGTCTATACGTGCTATACAAGATCTATCCGGAAAGTATCCAGTCATTTTGAATAAGAATCAGTTGCGCAGCCTCAATGTAACCTGGCAACTAATCAGATGAGCGTCAGTATGCATTCACGAAAGATACACCACCGTGTCGACAATGAGATGCCATTTAGTGAGTTTGTGTACTGTGTGACTGTTGCATTCACAATGACCGAGCAAGCCATTCTTCACGTTTCACGCAGATGTTTTTTGACAAAACATTGCACTACTAAGGTCGGTCAGCCCCTACACCCCCTATCGTCTAAATTTGGCTCCCTACGAGTTCGGGCTTTTCTGTAAGCGATTGCAGACCGTGGACTAAATTAAGGAGAACGTGACGAGGCAACTGATGACGATCAAAAAAAATTTTGTCGGCTGTTTTAAAAAGTGGAAGGATGCTGGCTGGAATAAGTGTGTGAGGTTTCAAAGTGGGTACTTTCGGGGGGTACAAAGGCTTCGTTGCCCTAGGTAGGCTAATTTTGCATCAATATCAAATGTTCAGTTACTTTCTGGACAGACCTCATATATGTATTTGTAAAGATGCCTTAACGTGGAGCAGTAGTTAACAAGCTAGTCTTGCCAAGTTGGATCCTCGCTTGGTTTTCAACACTTGAAATCTTGTGCTAGATCATCTTATCTTGGTAAATATCAATTTGTATTTGTTAGAATGCATACTCTTCATTTATATCCTTCTGTCATACAGTACAGTGCATGTGTGTAAATCATCATATAGGTATATAGATATACAGTGGGGACGGGAAGTATTCGTATGGTATGAAAAATTGAACGTTCAACGTTTCATCCAATAACTTTCTTCATGAACGCTCTACTAAGTTCAAATTATGCCACGACAAAGATACAACGTAGGCAACGATGCACACGAAATATTCATTAGGAATTATGTAACAATATTTGAAATACTTGCGAACAAAAGGTAATCTTATATTTATATATGAATGCGCACATGCTTGTAGGTGAATGTGAGACAAGATCAAAGCTCCGCTAAGGCAGGTTTCACTCCGCCAACACTTTCAACGCCCACGTTGTGTTCAAAGATCCGTAGACAGGATGTAGGAGATGTTGAAGGTTGAAACTTCGTCAAGCTGAGCTGGTCTAGTCACAAAGCAGAGTCATCAATGTTCTTGAAAACCTCAAGTATTGACTGGACACTTGATAAAAAGTTTAGAAAATGTAAATGTGTTTATTTGATAAAGCAGCTGGGGTTATAATTATTGATCCAACCCTTCCCATGATGCGATTGCTCGGACAAGATTGACAGTCGGTCGGGTCTGCAGCTAATCTACCAAACGTCGAGGTAATAGCTTGACAGGGATAATTGATGTTGGTCTTGACAGGGAACAACGGTTTCAAGCCTTCAGTCGGCGGAAACCAGCACTTTTTCTTTCAGTTCAGGGATGAGCCAAATATTTCAAGCTGGTATTTCAGCTGGTCAGCAATCACTCCAATACTTCGCTCCTCAGATCAGGGGGTCATCTCTGGGTCATCTCGCGGGGGGGGGGGTATTTCTGGAGAAGAGAAATCTATCTGAGCCAATCGGAATTGAGTAAGTCAACGATATTCTTTTGTCGACTCGGCATGGAAAGTTTTCATCTAATTCTGCAGAGTTGCCAAAAATTATCCGCTGTCATTATTCTCGATGACAAGCGAAGCTCTCAAGTGACATGTAGATTGCTCATGTGACCTTTAGCCGAAGAGCAACGACTTGCTGACACTTCTATTTCATCGGCGACTTTGATTGACAGGTAACCATAATAATATGCATCTGGCTACGATTGTTTTCAACAAAGTTTCCGTTTTCTGATGATATGGCAAAATCTGCTTATTTCTGTATTCTAACTTTGAATATTTGTTCTAAATCATTTTAACTTATGGTCCTAACATAAATGATACATGCTTCTAAAATCCATGACACCCGTGGTGTCATACCTATGAGTATAGAAGGGAGTGGTAAAGAGATTATATACTATACCTTCTGTATAAATGTTATTCAGAAGCACACAGAACGCCCTGATATTTATAAATTTATGCAAATAGTTGAACGTTATAGCTTTTCATAACGACCACCTAAGTCAATACAATCTTCGACTGTTAAAGCGGAGAGCACAAAATCAGAATTCCACACATATTAACAATGTGCAAATGTCTTCTATCATGCTAAGGGACGCAAGTAACTCAGTAATATAAAATGTTAATCATGTCCAAATGACTTAATAAAAATGCTGGATTTATAGAATAATGTGAAAAATACACTTGAACTTGTTAAAATATTATTGTAAAATGCACTGAATATATTCTCATTTGGACATTGATGCCGCGTGTATACATATGCATAATTGGATTAGTATTATGTACATCCATAGTTGTATATCTCAGTACAAATGCGTGAAACGTCTTGGAGAATGAAAAAGTTTGGTATTGTTCCCGATAGCGACGGTGGTCAGTGGTCGATTCCAGTCAGTATTTCGATTGTAGATTTCCAAGGCATGCTGAACTATCCAACTTTTGTCTCTTGGGCTTTGAATTGTACTCGTTCAAACTATAAAACTTTACTCCAATAACGTTTCTGTGATATTATGAGTTGAAATAATGGGGTCAATTGAATTAAACAAACTTTGATGCAATGTCATATTTCTTGAAAAAAAAGATCGATTTCACAGTCCATGATTTTTGACACACGAACGCGGGCCTTTCTCGTTAGTTTCGACCAAAATCTTAGGTCCATAATAACAGAGTACGCAAGATTAAGATGAAAAAAGAAAAGATTAAATAAGATTAAATTGCTTTTTCTCTCTTTCTCTGGACGACCAGAAAGTAGATGCGATGTGTTAATTTGGGATCAATTTCTAACAGTAATTTGAATTCGGAGAATCAAAACATTTCAACCTTCCTCCTGGACGGTCAGTTATACATACATATATATATATATATATATATATATATATATATATATATAGAGAGAGAGAGAGAGAGAGTCATCCACAGATGTTTCGATGTATTACATCTCTTCGGTGTGGCTAGAGACTTTATCTTATCCAGTACCGCGAGGAAGAATTGAAACCCTCATATCGGACCTGGAAAACAGATTATTGTTGTCAAAGATTTGAAAGAAGAATAGCAATAAAGGTCATAGCATTTGGTGACTTTTTCTTTGATCCCTACCAGTCAAAAGTGTTCACAACCAATGAGAATCGATGTGTAAAGTTTATTTTGTTTTACTCATATTCAGAATATTAGAACGAAGAATATGAAATAACCGTTTGTTTTTTTAGCACTAGAACTTCTTAATGATAAACTTTACAATAACAAGATTACTACAGCAGATGAAGCAGCGATATAAAAACTCAGAAAGTTCTCATCAGAGCCTGTTCCAACGGTGCATGTTTGGAATGGGTCACACTTTAAGGTGTGTGGAACAGCCTGCCATAATTGTGGTGTAAAATAATTTTCTGTCCGTCGTACAAGATTACGTATGCTGTCAACAAGTTCTCCCTCAGAAGAAAAACCATCGTTATACCTTCTTACATAAGCTAAACTTGGTAAATGTCAACACTGCCACTCGCCCTGGTAATAAACTGGAGTTTCGAGGAAGAAAAAATTGGTTCAGAATATTAGAACGTAGAATATGAAGCTACTGTTTGCCGTCTGAACACTAAAAACATCTTCAAAATAAACTTTACAATGGCATAATAAACTTCTATGTTGCCAATTTAGATATTTTGAATTCAAATTAGGATAATTCCAAAGAGCGGATGGCAAGGGAGTTAATCTATAAAAACAATGAAAAAAGGTATATTCCGTAATTTTTCTATTTATTTTATAAGAATTGAACAGAACCACTGGCCAGAAAAACTTCAAACTCTACACTGCAGTGCCTAATGTGCTGTCTAATATATCTGGTGGATGTCGACTCTGTACAATGGCCAGTTCAGTACTGCACACGGAGACATTCGCGCAGACAGAGATGTCTTCGATTAGCCTGTAAAAATGACAGTCTTTGGTCTTTATCGATTTTTTATGCCTGTGATGCTCAGGTTTAGGGTTATTGGTCAGGGTTAGTGTTTCTATTCTCGTATTGGGGTCAAACGAAAAAGACCAATCATTTTGGGGTCTTTCTCGACAAGGAAAAAAAAAGTGCCACTCGATCTTTTCCCCTCTTTTTAGGTTACCTTGCAACCGTAGATTATGGTGGGAAGTAGCAAAAAAGACCCACGAACGCTATCCATTGACCTACCAGAGATGCAATTATGTTAATGCTCTACCCACGCAAATTTATCCGAATATGGAAAAAGAACAGTTGAGCCCAAGTCAAGCGGAAGCCAACGCTGCAATATATAGCTGAGAGTCAAAAGTTGCAAACACCAACGGAAATATGTTCCACTAGACTCTGTCTCGCCGAAAACACACAACATGATTGAGTGCAACTAATGATACTACAATTTGTGAATCCCGTTTCCTTTCCTCATCTTCAACTGTGAGATTTATGACATCGGACATATTGCGTCTTTACTAAACTCGAAATACAATACGCTCAACACCGCCATTGCCGAAGACACTGAAACCACGAAGATGGAGATCTCATCAACTCTAATGGTCATTGCTACCGGTCCTTTCCTCCTCCCGCCTCCTTTTTCTTGTCCTTAGTCAACATCATCGTTGCCATAGCAACGAAACCTGAGCCTCGGTGGACACTATAAAATAACGAAGAAGATATTGGTAATTACTCGTTTATTACTGTCTTACATGAATGTGATTTCGCTGAGTGGCAGAGAGTAAGTCTGGAGGCTACTTGTTTTTAAGGTCTAGAAATATACGCGTAAAAATGTGGAAAACTCTGTATTAAGAGCAAGTAGATCTTGCAATCCAATGTCCAAAGCACCAACATTTCATATTCGAGGAGGTGCTGGTAGCCAAGTAATTAGCAGCTCAAAACATGAAATAAGCGAGCCGGGTTCAAAAAATCTTATGTTCACTTCTCAATAACGCTTCTTGGAAAAGGTATGAATTCATCTCTCTCTTCTATTCATTTTATTAGCACTGATCGTTAATCAAAAAATTCCAAACTCTCCTGTACTGCCTTGTGTGCTATATGGGTATAAAGTAGGTGGAGTGAGTGAAGCCACTTCGGGTACTTATTACCCCAAGTCTACTTTCACATATTGGAAACTTCAAAGAACATCGACTTATGTGGTGCCTGAGCAGGAACATCTTCATCGTAGCCATGGCAATATTGAGCAACCGTAGCCACCAAAGTTGGTTAAAAATTTTATCCTGTTTTTTTTTTTCAATATATGCATGTGTTTGTGTGTTTGTTTGCTTCTGTGTTTCGGTACTCCTGGCCATACTATTTTGCCTACAGACTTAAAAATCAGGATCAGTTCTCTACTAAATCCCTTCTAAAAGTATTTTTTGGTCTTATTTTGATAAGTTTATTAATAACATCCAAATTTTTCAGAGCTCTACTTAGATGTTTTCCAATAATTTCTTACATAAGCTAAACCTGGTAAATAGTAACACCTCCACTTGTCCTGGTAATAAACTGTTGTTTCGAGGAAGAAAAAATTTGGACTGGTTCAGAATATTGGAACGAAGAATATGAAGCTACGGTTTGCCCTTTGGTCTTCAAAATAAACTTTACAATAACAATATATATATATATATATATATATATATATATATATATATATATATATATAATCCTTTATTCCCTTCATTCCCGTTCGAAAGGGGCATGTTTGAAATGGACTACAACCTGATATTATTGCGATGTAAAATATTTTTTTATCCGTCGTACAAAACTACAGCATCAGAGTATTTTGGTCACTTTACTTCAGTGTTACCAATTTAGATATTTTGAATCCAAATTAAGATAATTTCAAAGAGCAGATGTAAAGGGAGATAATCTATAAAAAAAAAAACAACGAGAAAAGATCTACTCTTTATTCTTTATTCATTTCATTAGAACAGAACCACTGTCCAGAAAAACTTCAAACTCTACAATGCACTGCCCTATGTGCTGACCAATTTATCTGGCGAATGTCGACTCTGTACAATGGCTAGTATCAAGTAACTGCAGGGCAGGCTCACCGAGACACACACCTCCAGAAATAAATGTCTTTAATCGTAATTAACTCGTACAAATGACAGCCTTTGATCTCTATCAATTGGTAGAAATTGTGATGTTTTGAGTGTCAAATTTTGTTAAGGATAGGAATTGCTACTTGTTATATAATAAGATAAATTTAAAAAAATCTCCACAAGTAGCAAATATCGAGTGTTTCGTTTGTTTTGGGGTTTTTTTTTGTTTTTTTTTCACGTATTTTTAAAACTTTTGCGATGAACCTGAGAACCCCTACCTCAGTTCTAAAGGCTGAACCACATCATCAATAATAATAGTGATTTAGAAACAAAGACCCTGTAGATTTTGATTGGCCGAGATCGATAGATAGATAGACAGATAGATAGATTAGTCACCCAATAGAGATTGGAAAAAAGGGTGATTCTGAATTAAATACTTCTCTCGTGTTTTAATTTTGAAAAATCAAGCTTGAATACTGTCCGGCACAAGCCAGGGACCAGTTTAGCCCCAACTAAAACCTTATTTAGAGGATATATCATAATGAGAAGTAAATATAATTTTACTGCTCTCTAGCTCCCTTGGTGCAGTGTCCACGTGTAGTACATACATATATAACCAGCCAACCAACCAGAAAAACTTGAAAACTGTTGAAACCTATGTTGGCGGTTTCCAATTGATAGATAGATATTATTTTTGAATGTTATGATTATTCGCCTGACTCAATATTCTCATGAACAAGAGGTCAAAAGTTTGAGTCTTTATGTGCACGCGTTACTTATGCATACATACTTATACGCGTGTGTTCTGTTTGCTTAAATTCCTATACAGGGTGTCCCAGAAAGAAACATCCGATTTGTCCCTAAATTACGGTTACGTTTTGCGGAACTGGTTCAATGATATGTTACAAAACCAGCCTCAATGGAAGAATTGAAAACCAGAATAGAAGACAAAGTTGCCGCAATCAAAGCTGAACTTTGTCAGAACATGTGCAGATCAGTAGCTTGCCGACTGAATAAATGCATCAAAATGGACCCCAGGGGCGTAGCGGAGGAAGGAGGTTGGTTGCCCCGGGTTCCCAGGGGGAGGGCACAAGCTTTATGAATATTAGTTCAACTTCTGCATTTCTTCTAACATTATGAAATAATAAATCTTACTAAATGTTGGAGAGGCTCCCCAAGGAGCCAAGCCGCCCGCGACCCCGAATCCCTACCTACGCCCCTGAATGGACCACAGTCACATTGTACTTTTTATGTATCGCATTGTATATACCCATGTTTATTAGATTCGCATTTTGTTTATTGCATCAATAAAATTGCTTGGGGATAGACTGGGCGTTACTTTTGTGAAACCCCATGTGTGTGTGTGTGTGTGTGTGTATGTGTGTGTGTGTGTGTGTCTTTATCTGCTTATGTATCGATGATACGTTCTGTGTGTATGTGTGCATGAGCATGTGTGTGTGGTAAGGGCGTCAGCTTATGTCATTTATATATATTTAAGAACGATAGTACAATCGAGCGTATGGAGAGGTCAACGAGTATGTTTGTACAGAGCGGTGAAGAAAGATAGATAAAGATCGTTGGGTTCATTAAGAACAAAGGGAATGAATGCGTATTTATCCGCCTCCCCGCGCTCCCGATGACAGAATGTGACCAAAGGTCCGACATGAATACCCTCACGCGTTTCTATGTACAGAGGCAAAAAATTAAGAAATCAAGATGAAACTAGCTCGACTGCTGCAGGGTCTAACTCTACTCCTACTTCTATTCCAACTGAAGATGATGACTACGACATTTTGTATTGTATATATAATATATAAATTCGTAGATATATACGAATTGTCAGCTTGGCTTGATTAATAAGAGCATCACCTACCAATCACTTACCACGGTAGGGAAATGTTAATCTTATATATCGGGTTTGTTTAACGTGACAAGATAGACAAACAGTGAAGAATTTACTAGCCTAAATATGACGAAGATTGCTACTGTTCTTGGTCTTGGTCTTGGTGTTACGGTGGGGGACAAAATCAACTCTACCTTGGACTTGATTTTAATACAGGTAAGAGAGAAAAGGAGTAAATTGAAAGAAGTGAAGATTCAAGTCTACTACAAGGAGGAGAAAATAACATTGTGCAACTTTTGTTAACTTTTATTTTGTCCCTGTGTGATAAATGCTATTTTCTGACTAATCAAGTTTAAAAAGTATAGAAAATGTCAATTATTCCTTTCAAACTTTGCTTTTATGACCAGGACAGAGATAATATGAAATCCAGTTATTTCTTCTCGGTCAAGGGACGAATTTGCACATTTTTAATCATATTAAGTAAGAAAAACAATTATATATAGATATCATCGTCCTGGTCACAAAAGCAAATATTGAAGGGAATGATAACCATTTTTTCTTCCCTTTACACATGAGCAATTAAAAAGTAATACCCACAGCTCAGGAACAAAATTCGCATTGTATGGTGTATCAACATGAAATAATAGCTAAATAGATTGTCTTTCTATGACTCACGCTTTCACAGGGCTGTAGCAAGATGTAATGACACTCCTATTTCTTTATGGGGCCTAAAACAACTCAAATTTGATTGGTGGGGGGCTTCAAAGCATATCTATAAAGCAAAAGTTTCGGCTAGATCTAGTTGGAAATGGCTGATTTGGCATACCTATCCAATACAGATGACCGTGTTTTACATTTTTCTCTCTCCTCTAACTTCATTTTTATTCTCTTCAACTTTGAAAATGATCACTCTCCGATGTTGTTTGATTTCACCAGAGAGATAGATGCGATGTATGCGATGTGGACAATTCAAAAGCTTTGTGTTCCCTTGAAATCATCCAATAGCAATAGCATTTTCAACTCTATGATTTGTGCTGCATGTTGTGCTTCTTTCTGTTCCTGCCCACTGACATTTTTAAAGAACCCTGGAAATTAATTGAATAAATTCAGAAGAAAGGCAGTCTTCAAAATCATCTGGATATTCTTCCACTAAATTATTCGCTACCCTTAGGATATCATCATTGCTGAGCTCAATTAGGTTGAAAATAAAACCAAACTCGCCCCGAATGTCCTTTTACACGTCTAAACAAAGTTGGAGTGCTGAAGAAAATGTATCTATTATTACCAAAATCACCTAAACATTGAAGTTTCCTCTGGGCGAAAAGTCTATTTCGATTGATGGACCCTTCTTATCCTTCCTCTTCTGTGGTCTTTTTGTACTTTGTACTCTTTGACCACGGACTTTATTTTTTCCTTCCTCTTCTTAGCATTCAGATTCACAATGCTGACTTTTGACAAAGTCAAAGAGAAATCTCAACTAATGAAGTGCAGAATTCAAAGACAGTCCATTCTCTCGCAGGGTGAAGCCAGTTTTCGGAAATCTTTCAAAGATTGTGTCCATTACTTCAAATAAGATGACGATCTCCGGTTGTTGGAGTTTCTTCAGAATCCGTCTACTTCATGTCTGCTCATGGCTGATTTTCAGAAGCCTCTGATTATTCCAGTACCGAAACATTCCCATCATCATCATCATCATCATCATCATCAGTCTTTCAACGTCCGTCGTTGGACATAGACCTCCCTCAGGATTCACCAAATTTCTCTATCGTGGGTGTCGCGGAGCCAGTACTTTCTGAATTTGTCCAGCTCGTCTCTCCATCAAATATTCTGCCGGTCTCGGTTCTGCATGTGATCTTGGGAGATTCATGTCGTGAGTTGCAATGTCCATCGGTTGTCCGCCATTCGTGCAACATGGCCAGCCCACTGCCATTTGAGCTTTTTAATGGATTCTATGATGTCCCTGACTCTTGTCTTTTCCCAGATGTACTGTGTTGTCTTGTGGTCTCCTCATGTGAGGCCAAGCATAATTTTCTCATGTGCACGTTGCATAGTTCTCAATTTATTCCCATAGCGTCCTTTAATTACATCCCTAACAGTATCATGTCGGGCTGAAAATTTCGTGTCAGACAAGACCTGGTTAACAGATAATCCTTGCAAATGTTTTCGATGTACCTGCCAAAGATGGGTCGATAATACGAGTTAGGCATAGATGCTTTGCAGATAATTCTTTTAATACCCAGTTGCAGCGTTGTCATAATATCTTTCCAAGACATGAATTATAAACTTGGGTGATTTCTGATCCAGTATTGGCGTGAACTTCATGAACCGTTCAACAGAAACAGCTTGTAGTACATAGCTGACAGTCACTGTTTGTTGGTCCACATGCATTACATCCTGCGTGGAGTCTACTGATATCAAGAATCACTTTGCTGATTTAATTTCATCAAAAATCATAGACCATAACTTTTGGCCCCTAAGCCCAGTCACCCCTTCATAGATAGTTGAAGACTGATGGGGCCACGTCCTTTTTTTTAAATGCTTATGGGTGTATTCTGCAAGAAATATGACATTGTATTTCAAGTACTCTAAGGAAGTTGTGATTGAGATTTCAAACAGTTGGGCATTTTGATTTGAAAAAATGTTTCCATAAGTTTTACGCTCAAAACAATTTTTTCATATGCGACTTCATCCACAAGTGAATAAATAATGAAAGTTTTATTTAAATCGGCTCATTTATTCGTGTTTTAAATCTGAAATCTGTGTTTGTTTTTAGCTTAAAAAATCTTCTGTTTAAACACTCCAGGAGCACTGATTTATTCAGTGTAGAGCAAGTTTTCAAACACAGATTCTTCCACTCTCACGCAACTTATAAAAGAATTAATGGAAATATTTCTTCAATCTTTCTTCTCGGGGATTGGTACGATAAAATTAGTATTTTGCGAGTTTCCTGTATTCTAGCGGACGCGTTACCATGTTATGAAAAAAAAAATCCGTGGTGCCAGCCAGGAACCCCTGAAATTCAGCACCCCCCTTCAAATCGATTACCAGACAAAAACTGTTTTTGTGTTATACACACAATTTTTTTCTGTTGACTAATTTTTTGACTGCAATCGTCAACTCAATCCCCTTTGATTTGGTTGTGCCTCCATTTCCCGATATAGCAAAAACAGCACATGCTGGAATACCTACCCTCAAAATATTGGCTATAACTTATTTTGCACAACTGGTACAAACTAAAAAGATACTCTGTTGCAAAGCTGACAAAATTCTCTCCCCATTGATATATCATGTCATTTATACAAACTTTGGATTTTCTAACCCAAACAACTATGGTAGATCAAATTAAAGGCCATCTTTGATTTTCAGCAAGGATATCTTGGGACTTTGACTATGGTGTTCTAGAGACGCTATAGAAATGTATTGTGAGGGGTATGGAGGGCCATGGCTATGCTCCTTCATTAGAAGTGTCTGGTTAGGTCTGGAGTTTTTCAATCTCACAGTTCTTTTCGGGCACTCAAATCACCCTGCAAACCTACGTCCTAAACCTGAATGCCCTTTCAAGAGCCATTCTTATCTGCAATATTTGCAGCACCGTCAAAAACTCCACAAAAAGTTTGTTTTGTTTTGTTTTTTGTCTGGGGTCGCCTAAAACATTTCTCGATGTAAATTAATTGTGATTGCTTCTTTGCTTTCCGTTAATTCGGTTTACAAAAGATCTCATACTTTTGGATAACGGGGAAAGCTAGTAAATGGAAGGGGAAACAAAGAAAGGGAGAAGGGTAAAGTTAAGAAGAAAAAAACATACATAAAATTGAAAAGAAGGGGGAAAAAAGAGACAAAAAGTATAGGTGATGGCAATGGGGTTTGGGGTCGCGTACTTGGCTATTTTTCGTCTTTCCCGGCGACAGGATATTGCTGGGTCAAGTTAACCTTTCTCGGCACCCCTTTGTACCTGCTTCTTTCTCACCCACTCTACGCTTCCCGCCAAATAACAGCGTTCAGCGTTCCCTTCCCGAGCGGTACCTGCCTCACCCATCACCTTAATCTATACGCAAACATGTCTCACAAAAAATGAAAAGAGGAAAATAAAATACCAGGTCTGGTTAATCACACGATAGAAACCGTCAGGGCACCAACGTCTTTTTGCAGTATGCATTGTTGAAGATGATCAATTCAAATATTGGCTATATCACTTCTTTGGGAGTTTGTTTTTTTTCCAAGTCTGAATTTTCAAAAAATAAGCGTGGATGTCGAGTGATCAACTTGGAATAAACTTACATTGCAAATTGAACCCCCACTAAAAACATCTTTAAACATTTTTAATACAAAAAACTGTCTTTTGTAGGCCTAACAAAGAGTAAATGTTTAAATTTTCAGCCCTGTAGCTCTATTTGTGCGGCCAGGTCGTGCGAAACACATACATGTATCGCAAGCTGGACCAACTTGAAAACTGGAGACACCTATGTTGACAGTTTGGGGGACAGTTTTGGTTGACAGTTTCAAATGGAAAAAGGACATGTCGTTTACGAAGGTGGGAGGAGGTTATGAAGAAGTATTGTCTGGTACAAGCCGTGCCAGGAAAGGACTTTCTCCTAACCGCGGAAAACCAACCCTTATCATACCCTTAACTTGCACTTTCAACCCTGCCTACCCGCCACCCTGTCTACTCCTACCCGTTTAACCATTTCCGAACATCAGTATTAAAAATGCCCGGAACAATAACCGTAAAAAGGGGCGGCGAGTGAAGAAGAAGAAAAAAAAGAAGTAGAATAAGAAGGGAAAAGGTGAAATGTGCGTGGATTTGGGGGGGAGGGTAGGGGGTTCTTGAGGGAGGTGCTAACCGGTGCGTTCTACCGCCTCCTCTGTGTGTGCGTGTGTGTGTGTGTGTCTGTCTGTCTTAGGGAATGTGTGCAATTGTAGTTATGCAGACGGACGTCTCGACAGTGGCAGGTGTGCGTTTGGGAGCAGAAATTTGTATTGTATAAAAATATAAGTGAGAAGTCTGCTTATGCATGTCGATACGAGTGCGTTACAGACAAGACACACACACACACACACACACACACACACACACACACACACATACACACACACACATCCGGAAAGAGGCGCGCACGCGCTCACATACAAATACACACAAACGCACACTATCGTTTGGGCCATTTGAAACTGGGGTCATTTTGTGCGTAACCAGAAACTAATAACGTCCACATTATCTATTGAGAATTATATGCAGATGTGTCTCGGAAGCTAGAACTGTGCCTAAAAATGAGTTACTTGTTTGAAAGAACTATCCATATGCTCATCCATATATTTGAAAGTATAACATTAAATCAAATTAAATCACTGACAAATATAGTTGAGAATCATGCAACGTGCACGTGAGAGAATCATGCTCAACATAACATGGAGAGATCACAGAGCAGCACAATATATTAGACGTAAAACAAGAGTCCGAGATATAATAGATTCAATTAGAGAGCTTAAATGGCAATGGGCTGGTCATGTTATGAGAATGGCAGACAACCGCTGGAAATCACAACTTACAATTCGGATCCCCCAAAATTACAATGCAAAAACGTAGCCTACAAAATATAAGATGGCATGAACTAGACGAATTCAGAAAGTTTTGGCTCCACGACGCGACAAATTTTGGGGAAGTCCTATGTCCAACAACGGACTCTAAAATGCTAATGATGATGTTATCTATTTCCTATTATATAACATTTAGAATATTCATTCTATGTGTGAAAAAATTGTATAAAAAAGTACACATCATAACAATCAAATTTTTGCAATATCATGGATCTTAAACATTTGCATAGGTGTAATAAATATCATAATTCTTTTTAAAATTATTTACATCTGTTGATAGAACTACATATTCTATTTCTCTATCCCACCACTCTATTGCTAAAACAGAATTTTCTGGTATTCAATCTGCTTCTGTTTTCTGTATGGTATGCATATTGTCTGCGTACATGAAATAATCATCTATTTTGGAAAAATACATAACATTTCAAGTAATTGCTACATTAGCATAACTGAATGAGAATTTTTATCCAATATCCATATATTTGTAACATTTTAATTGCTTCACGTTTTCCTGATGATTTTTTTTTTATTTCATCCCTCAGACCCATATCACTGACGATGAATGTGTAAATAGTGGTTAATTAAGTAACGTGCAGAGTAGAAAAAAAAACATGAAGTGTAATGAAATAAAGGAAAGTCCGAGAGAAAGCTCCATAAAACAGGCAATAG
This sequence comes from Thysanoteuthis rhombus, assembly GCA_963457665.1. NCBI lineage: Eukaryota > Metazoa > Mollusca > Cephalopoda > Oegopsida > Thysanoteuthidae > Thysanoteuthis > Thysanoteuthis major. Next base: position 19,945,694 of record OY735218.1, read on the forward strand.
AGACCAGGCTATTCGTGAATTATCGAATAAATTCAAGAAGACTGGATTCGTGCACATTCGTTGTCAATGATGTGAGTCAAAAAAAATTATATAAAAATCAACAAGCAAATAGGACAGTGTCCATTCAAAAGGTGGTTGTGTAGAAGGAAACAGACTTTATGGTTTGTGAAGCAGCCTACCATAATTGTCTCATAAAATAATTTTTCCTTCATCGTACGAAACTACGGTTTCGAAGTAGTTCGGTTACTTCTCTTCAGTGCTGACAATTTAGTTGTTTTACACCTACATTTAGATAATGCTGAAGGGCAAAAGTCAAGAGAGATCATTTATATAAACTATGAAGAAAGATAATAATTTTTTATGTTCTAATTATTTTTATTTGATTTCTCGAGGACTGCTAATCCAAAAAACTTCTTACTCAACCCTGCTCTGCCTCATATGCTGACTAATATATCGGGCAAATGTCAACTTCGTACGATGGTCTGTTGTCGTGTATTCACAGTTCATACACACATAGTTATATTCAATAGTAGTTAGATAAGGGCATGCCCGTTCAAAAAGTGCATGTTTGGAAGAGGTCAGACTTTAAGGTATGTGGAGAAGCCTACTATGATTGTAATAAGAAATAATTTTTGCCCCATCGTACGAATGTATGGCGTCGAAGCATTTCGATTCTTTCTCTTCGATATCGTCAATTTAGCTATTTTGGATCTAAATTTAGATATATGAATAAAAAGTGACAAAATATACTCTTATTTATTCCACACTGATGAAAAAGGTTATTTCTCATACCTTCTTTCCAATAAAAAAAAAACAACGACTGATGAATAAGTAGAAAAAAAGAGAATTGGTAATTTCTCAAATTGGGTTTGACAAAATAAGAAAAACAAAAAAATGTTCATGATGTCGTTGATAGCAACAATCAAAACAGATATTTTTTTTCAGTTCCGTCATATGATCTAACTATTATGATATTCGATTAAGTTCTACAGAAAACAGATTATCCCTGGACGTATTCGGGCAAAACTGTATTTATATAATTTTTTATGGTAAATCTAGCCCCCCCTCCCCATTGAGAACCGCTAACCGAAACGATTTGACACTCGACACTGCGATATCTGGTACACGAACCAACATATCTGGCGAATATCAATTCCGTACAATGGCCTGTTGTCAAGTCAAACACATACACACACAGACGTTTCTAAAATCATAATTAGATAACCAAAAACAAATTTCGTTCAAGATTGTGTACAGAGAATGGTGAGAGGATGCTCAGAATTGAATTACTTGTTGGAAGGAGCCAAGCTCATCCATATCTTTAAAAGTGTAACATGGAATTAAATGAAATTATTACCAAATGCTACGAGTCTATTTCCTGTTCTATGGTATCCATGCAATTCACACTACAAAAAGTAATCATATGTTTTGGAGAAATATGGGAGATTTCAAGTTAATTGCTACGTTAGCATAACTGAATGAAAATTTCTATCCAATATCCATGTATTTATATTTCAATTGCTTCACGTATTTTTGTAAATTTTTATTTTCAGTGCGAATATGTTGATGCCTAGTATCTTTTCTTTAGACACATATCGCTGTCGCAGAATGTGTAAAAACTGGTTTATGTATTAATATGCAGGTTAGAAAGTATGAAATGTAATTAAATTAAAAACCCATTTGGCAAGGGGCTCTGCACCATTCGAGGTTTCTTGCAACGATGTTGCCTTATAGATTGTCGGATTGAGCTGAAATTTGCTACGGGAGACTTTCAGACCGAGGCGCAACATGTATAAATTGAATTATAAAAAGTACCCTTACCCTGGTTACGTTACAAGACGTTCCCGTTCAGAAAACTGAACCCCCAACATTTTAAGCGCAGAGACTGTAAACCGGTCTAAAATATTTTGGATAATTTTTTTTTTAAATGATCCCTATAAAGTTCTTTATAATTCCTAGATATTAGACTTATGCAAATCAGTTGACTCCGTCTCTTTGATATACTTTAAACGGTTTCGATATAATAAAGTCTTCGATTAATACTGGCCTACTGATTCTTTGAGCTACGATACCACCAGCTTTTTTCTGGCCTTTTTAGCTGGATCAAAGCGTAGTATCTGTTCCCTGGCAGAGCCCGAGGCGCCAGTACCGACCGGCTATCGAATGGGCCGGAGATGATGTGTGTCAAAGACCGAGTTCGCCGGTGCAATGCGTCAGCCAATGAGGTTATACTGAGACTGTGCATTGCTACGCGCATTGGGAGTCTTTGGATTCATCCTTGGGCTCTCTCACTATTACTCGGCCCAGCTGCAGGGGGAATACGGCGCCCCAGGGCAGCATTGTTCCATTGCACTTAACGGAACAGGTCGGGATTTTCCTGACGCTTTCGTAACGGCGGTTGCTTTGGTCACTTAAAACCAAAGTCACGTTGGCTGGAGTTATTTTTCAAGGGTGTCTCCTATTTTCTCCACGTAAAACCCCGACCTTTGGTCACATTTTGCTCTGGTGGGAGAGTAAATGAATAGCGCGATACTACCACAACAAAATGGAGCCAGAGCTGTTGGTGTCTATAATCATTCTTCAGAGCCATATCGCTGACGTTGAATGTGCAAAAAACGGTTCATGTATTAATACGCAAGTCAAAAAGTATGAAAAATAGTTCAGGGAAAACTTCCATAAAATAGGTCCTCGCTACCAGAATATTCGTGATAGAAGTTCGAAAGATTTGATTCGCCAATGAAACGGGTCGGAAAAAATATACAAAATTAACCCCAAAACATGTTAAGTAATTCGGAATATCAAAAATACAGGCCTGATTAGCCACTCAATAGAAACTGAACCGTGAATAAAGCTTTTTGGCAGCTTGCCCTGTTGAGGATGATGAATAAAAAAATCGAAATAAAGGGTGTTGAAAAGTCTGAACTTAATGAAAACAAACAAATGAGAACACTGCAAGACGCAAACAAGGGAACCAATTTAGCTCGAACCCACATTGTAAATTGGACCCAACACTAAAAACCTATTTTTGGCTGAATTTTCCAAAAACAAAAATGGCGTTTTTTTTTCTAGACAGAATTGGGAGTAAATGCTTAAATTCTCGGCCCTCTAGCTCCATTGATGCGGCATGTACGCATGGTACATACATAGCTTGCCAAACCAACCTGGAAACTGTAGAAACCTTTTGCTGATTATGTTGATGCTGACAGTTTTAGTTGACAAATTTTAATATGGATATTGGATAGAAAACCGTATTCAATTATGCTAGTGTAACAAATACTTAAAATTTGATTACTTTAAGGACACCCTGTATACAATGTATAGTGTGATGTGTGTATGAGTCTGAGTGTACATTTATGCGTGTGTGCGTAATAATGCAACCGTGTATGGATATGAATGTAGTTTTATTAAGACTTGCTTAATCTGACACAGGTCACAAGTCACTAACACTACAGTACCCATTGTTCCTGAACGGTCACCCAACCAAGTACTGAGCAGGATGATCACTGCTTCATTTCGACGGATGTGTTCGTGTATGTATGTGCGTGTGCTCGTGTGCAGTTTGGTGTACACATACACTTAATCATTCACAAACGATGAGACAACTTTGTACATCAATAAATCCACAAGTATAAGATTCGTATGCTCAAGTATAGATTACGTGCGTGTGTGAAAGTCCCAAATCATCCTACTGTGTCATAATGTGTCAGTTATTTTGAGATCGTTGTTAATGTATCGAGTTCAGAGTTTTCCGTGTCTTATACAGAATTAGATTTTATTTTAATCTTTCAAATTTGGATCCTAATGTTATACATTTAATTTTATTGCAGGGATTATCAGTAGATTTACCATGGACCTGTTTCTGATATACATATATATATATATATATATATATATATATATATATATATATATATATATATATACTAATGCACGTACGTTTTCATGTATGTGCAAGTTAGATAGCTGGATAAATAGATAGATAGACTCGTCATAACTGTCAATAATTGAACAACCGTTCCGTCAAATGTCGTACAAAAAATCCCATGATCGAAATAAATTCTATTTATGACATCACTGGCGTTTCCCACTAGAAAGCGTCTAATATAGAGTGAAAAAAAGGAACATTTAAAATCATCTAGATTCTGGGGAATTTAGTTATTACCAAACTTGTCAAAATAAGACCCAAAAGGTCAAAAAAGATTTCTAAAGAAATAAAATAAAATAAAATAGGTCTAGGGGCGATGATACTAATTCTCAAGTCTCCAGACAAAACAGTACATCTTGGAGCGCTGGACACACAAAGACGTAAATAAACCTTCAAACACAGGCGCATATAAAAAAAAAGATGGAACTCTTTGTCATCTTTGATAGCTGCAGTTGTTCAATGGTTAGATTGTACTAGTATACTTTTGTACAAATAGATTTTGACTGTTAATAGATATGTATGTGTTGAAGATGTATAAATGCATTCTCATACATATCTACATGTATGTGAGAGAGATTGAATGAAACAGTGAGATCAAGAGAGAGAGTTGGAGGAGGAAGAGAAAGGAAGAAAGTAAGCGACTGCTAATTTGCCCATACGTGTACCAATGACAATACATTGCTAATTATCATATGTGAGGACATAGAGATAGATTACTGATCCATGAATGACTTTACGCTAAATTAAACATCATTATTTCATGAACGTATCATTTTTGTTTTGATTTGTTTGAAAATGAAATGTTATGCACTGGCCTCCATCAAAGACAAATTCGACCTTCCACACGTTGAAACGGTTCATTACAAATATCTACGGCCAAATCATTTGATTTCAGCAAGCAAATATTCATCGAACTACAATAAATTGAGCAAAAAGCCAGACTCAGAAAGGGACGAACTTGCAGTCGTTGATTTCGAAGACATGCACTACTAATGGTTTCATGAGGTTTGAATGGGGTAACTTAGATACATTTCTAGAATCATTGACGTGTATGGAGCTCTTTAAGTAAAACATATTGTGTATATGCAATGCATTGTCGTTTTACATAAATCTGAAATGATAACTATTCTGTATAAGTACACAGAGCCAAAAAAAAAAAACATTTGGCAAGCTGTCAAATAAAGTGTTATTCCTCCATGCGCCAGCAAAACGGCAGCTCTTACCTGATCAGCCATGGATTTTACAAGACCTTTAAAGATTTCCTTCGGGATCTGACGCAAGAATGTTAAAAGTAGATCCTTCAAGTGCTGCAACTTACGTGATGGAGGTTCGAACCTTGGCCTATCACATCCCATAAATGCTCAATGGGATTAGGATCTGGGGAGTTTAGTAGCCAGGGCAAGACAACGGAGTCTTCTTCATGTTCCTGAAACCGGTCCTATACAAATAGTGCTGTGTGGCAGAGTGCATTGTCCTGTTGAATGATGCTGCGACCATCATAGAAGACTGTTGCTATAAATTGATGTTCCTAGTCTTCAATGATGTTGAAGCAGGTGGTACGTGACAAGGAAAAGCTTGTTATTTTCCTACAGTGCCCCCTGGCTCCATCACTTCCCCAATATAACGACGCACGCGTACCTTGCCGTCTAGCCTATTCAGGAAAAAGTGACACATCGGACAAAGTGATCTTCTTCCATTGATACAATTTCCGACACTTGCGTGCCTTTTGAAGACGCTATTGGTGATAGATATTAGTTAGCATGGGCACTTTGACTTACCTGTGGCTACGCATACTAATACGCAACAAGAATTGGAGTACTGTGCTATGTGACACATTCTTTCCTTCATCTTGATTGAATCTATCCTCAGTGTGAGCCACAGTAGCACTTCTGTTGGCTTGTACTTATCAGAAAAGACTCCGTTCGATTCTCATATTGATAAATATTGGCCACCAGTCGGCAGTTGTTGATTTTTCCCTCCTTGGATCACTGTTCATAGGTACTCACCACGACTAAACGAGCACCCCATAAGCCGTGCTATTTTGGAAATGATCTGACCCTGTCTTTTGGCCATAGTAATTTGGCCTTTATCAAAGTCACTCAAATCTTTCTTCTTGCCAATAACTGCGGCATCCAACACATCAAAATGAAGTGATCGAGGCCGACTCTCCTGCGTGTATATATATATATATATATATATATATATATATATATATATATATATATATATATATATGATATGCGCAGTTGTTAAGAGACAGTAGCTGCCATTCTCGCCACATGTCACTGGTCATAATATTTTGGCTCACCCGGGTATCAAAGAATTCTACCTTTTATTGATTGATATGGATTTATTATTTTGTGCAGTCACCGATGCTTGAACCTCTCTTAAAAGCCATTCAAACAGGTTCCCGTGCGGTAATAGAATACTAATCTCGCAACCTATTGATACTTAGTCCCGCTTGAAAGACGGCGTGAAAGAATGTTTGAATATGCGTCGGTATGCAAGGTGGACCTTTTTACGTAGTTGTATCTTTGTGTGTATTTTTTCTGAATGTGTATGTGTGTGTGCGTGTGTGTGCGTGTGTGTGTGTGTGCGCGCACACACACACGCTTTGGTTTATACGTATGTGTGCAAATATGTGTATATATGCGTGTAGATAAGTGAAAAATGTGTGATACAATCCTCATTCAAATTCTTCGCATAATATGCCACGTGATCGAAGACAATGGCGACCTCTTGTGTCTTTCACAGCTGCCGTGTGTTTAGTAGTTTTTTTGTTTTTTTTGACTGAATCTTGCCTCCATTTTTTCATGTTTGATACTTTTTTATTTTCTGTCCTTTATTTTTTGTTCAATAGTTGCGAAGTTGAAGGGATTTAACAAAAAAAAAAGAAAGAATAAAATACGTGTACAAAAGAAAGGAATATTGAAAAGTAAGATAGAATGAAAAAATGAGAACGTTACGAAAAAAGAAAAAAAGGAAAAAGAAAGAAAATGGACGGGAGGACGGTAGGGAAGAAAAGAAAGGAGAGAGAGAGAGAAAAGATAGAGTAGAAACAAATGATAAAAGAAAGCGACAAAGAAACAAAGTGTCGAGACAGTAAAAGAAATGGAAAGAAAAAACAGTTATGAAGTATGGATTCTTGTGAAATGTACGAAAAAAATGAGATTCCCTAGTAAGAACCAAGATTTTTTTCAGCTAGGGAGGTACATCCCAATTAGAAGCTTTTCTCCCAGTTGTCTCCGTGTTATACAGTGTAAATATGAATATTGCCCTTACGCTGACTACGGCTATCAATCTCTGCCCAGACATCACACATCACTAGTCTTCTCCACGCTCGTCCATCTCGGCTAGACTTTGAGATCTTCTAGGTTTGTGATATGCGGTAAGTACCCGAAGCAGCGTCACACACTTCACCTTGTTATTTATCCTCTTATAGAGAGCGAAAAGATGGATTCATGTCTTTTCGAAGGGCATTAGTGCAATCTATTGAACTGCCGTAGCCATCAAAGATAGTGACAGGTTTTATCCTTTTTTGTATGTGCGTGTGTTAGTACGTTTCTTTATGTCTGTTTGTTTGTTTATTTGCGTGTTCCAGCGCTCCTGGTCATACCGTTTCGTCTACAGACGAGAAAATCAGCATCAATACTTCATTAGAAAAAATACATTTTTGGGCCTTATTTTGACAGGTTTATTAATGACATGTAGATCTAGATGTTGTTCATTTTTTTTACTCAATTTTAGATGCTTTCCTATGGAAAACACCAGAGATGTCATCGATAGAATTTATTCTGACCATATCTATTCTTCGATAGAATTTTTCTTCACCTGACTTCAAATTTTGACGCTACGGTTGTTCAGTGATCGACTATAATGGCGAGTCTCAATTGGAGTTGAACATTTTCCTTGCTGCTCCCAACTTGGCCACCGGAACTTCCTATATAATACTGAGCTAAACTTGATAGATATCAAAAATGTAAAAGTAGATCTTCGGAAGAGGATATCGAAATTTTGAGCCAAACATAACGCGATAATATTTTACTACATTACGACAGTCCTAAAAACGAACCACGGTTACATATCAGGATCCTTAATAACTCATTTGAAATCATTTGAAACTCGGATCATGATAAAGACTAATCCCTAACTTGATTGGCTGAACCTTCGATGCGTCAATATATTTGCAGGTGGACTGCATATTTTTTTCTATTTCTTTTCCTTTTAAATCAGAAACTGTTAACCAACTGTCAACATAAACATAATCAATATCAAATTAGGTTTCTTCAGTTTTTAAGGGAGGTCTGTCCATGTATGTGTCGTGCGTACAGGCCGCACAAATTGGTTTTTGTGAGTTCAATTCACAATGTAATTTGTAGCAATCATTGATTATTATCCAACAAAAGGCGAGAAAAATAATTCATCCATTCATCACCTATTTTTCCATTTCTTTAAATTGATCATCCCCAACACAGCATACTGTCAAAAGATATTTGTCACATGACCAGTTTTATTGCGTAACTAACAAGACTTTTCTTTTTTTCTGTTTTATCTCCTTTCTTTTGTTTTTTCATCATCATCATCATCATAATAATAATAATAATAATAATAATAATAATAATAATAATAATATATACCCAAAAGGTAGTGGAGGAGTGATAGGTGAGGGAGAGATGAGATATGGGCTGAAGACCTGAGGAGACTTACTGTCACTCAGCCTTCAGCGATTACCAACGGGCAACTGGCGTGAAACTGAAAACCACAGTACTGATGTGGACTATGAGTGTGCTGAGAGGGGGGCAAGAGACTTGAGGAGACTTGCTGTCACTCAAACTCCAGCGTTAACGACCAGGCAGCTGGTGTGAATTTGATGATAATAATAATGATCATATAAAAAAAAAATCTTTTTGATAAAGATTAAAAGAAAAAGTGTGAAGAATCGGGTCCTGGTGTATGACTTCTTGAACGTTGTAAGCATTGGGTTATTTTTTGCACTTGGTGATACCCGTGAAAAACATTCGTGTTTTTTTGAATTTCTATGAGATGATCATTTTTTTAGGAAAGAAACTACTGATTGAAGGGAATAGTTCATAGTTCCAAATGCTGGGTAAGGGATACTTTTATCAGCAAAATTGTTACCTTAAAGTGTAAGAGTCCATTGTTACGGACTGAGAAACAGAAAAAAATTTACTTATAGACTAGTTGATACCTGTGAAAAATTCACAGATATATTTGAAATTCTATGAAACGTTTTTTTAAAGAAATAATTGTGAATTCGTTTCAGTTTAAAAGTCCATAGGTTTGGATGGTGGGTAGGAGATATTTTTTTACGGACAGAAAAAAAAGTCGCACAGCTTATCATATGTTTGATTTGGTATCAGACGATATATACTGGGAGATCCGAGGACGATCGAACTCACAGCAAGATTAGCTTACTAATCATTGCTACACGATATGAGTTCGGGTAGATTTTCTTGTATTATTTAATAATATAGAGGTTTTGTATTAGACCATAATGGACTGCAGTTTTAGCTTGCTGGACATTGTTATACAACGTATGTCCGAAAATTTGAGGGGCTTTTTTCATCTACTCGTTTTTAGCAGCTGAATAAAAAAAAAATTGAAAAATCACAGATATAGTTGAATTGGGATTTTTTTTTTTTAATACCGTACTAATTCACCCAGAAGAGAGCATAGTTTGAAACGATGGATAAGCAGTTTTTTGTTGTTGTTTTTTTTCATCAAAATTTCACACTCCGCCCTCCAGTGGAAGAGTCCATTGTTACGGACAGCGAACCGAGAGAAAAATCACGCTGTTCGTTATTAGAGTAGATTGTTTAAACTCAGCAAGACGTAGAAAACCTAACGCCAACGGGAGAGTCTACAATCGTCTTGGCTTTGGAAGCAATGAAACGAAGTCAGGAGGGATAACAAGAACCAAGATTTAGATTTGATAAGAAAACCAACTTTATTCTGGTCGGCACATCAGTTGCAAAACTGGAACTGCCAATACGATCTTGTCAGGTAGACGAGGTATTCAGCTTGCGTGCGGAAAGCAGGCGGACCGGAGTTGGGGGTTTGTCTGAGTTAGTGATGATTTGAGCGCGTCCGGGGAATCGAAAACATGCACATCTTAAAGAATCTGTAGAAAGTGATGGATGGTTCCGGAAAATCCTCCTAAAACTAACTAGAGCCTACTTTTTTTTTCTTATTTATTTATTTTTGGATTTTCATTTTACAAACATCTATCAACCAGAAAATCAGTAATTATTTTTACAGCCTTTTATTTATTTATTTTTTCGTTCATTCATCATCATGATCATGATCATCATCATCATCATCATCATTAGCAGCAGCAGCAGCAGCAGCATGGGCATATGGGGACTCTTTGATTAAGGGGTCAGAGGCCTTGATTTTCCTGAAAATTTACAAGGTTTTGTCCGAATCACACTAATTCGCCGGAAAGGGGGTTCCCCCAGCACTCCTGGCTCATAGGTATATGATTACTAGTATTGATTTATGAGACGAGGAATTATCATTCTCATGCTTATATTTTCTCGTTCTAGAGCCCTGCTCCTTCTATGTGATTTATAGAGGAAGGCCGAAGAGCAGAACGTTGGAGTAACTGCACAAACAAAACGAATGAGATCAATAGTCAGAAGAACTCTTGAAAGGAGGCGACTTTTAGGATCATTATAGCTTACAACACCGCTCGTTAACCAATATAACCCGATATGCTTCCATCATTGTCATATCTCTCACGATGGTGGACGTAGGGTTGGACTTTCCCGATTAAGAATTCAGAATTGTCCTTCTCCTAGACTGCTTGCCAACCATGTCTGCACTGGCACTATGTCTGTACTGCTACTCTTCCAAAAGAAGGGATAAGAGGAGAAGAGGCGGGTATTACAGCGATATGAATGCAAATTCAGCTGGATTTCATTTTCCGCGCTGCTGACAGTTAAGCCACGCGCCCGTCATGTGTGAACATTAAGAAAGTAAAAGTCCGGTTAGTCATTCAAAAGAAACTGTCACATGACCAACGTCTTTCAACAGCATTCTGTGTTGGGGGTGATCAATTTAGAAATGGTGAAAAAGAGAGAGATCAATGAATAAGTCACTCCTCTCCCCTTTTGTTGAATTACAATCCGAATTACGGTCCGAAATTTCCAAAAAAAAACAAAACAAACTAGAATCAATTCAACCGGAAATAACTAGTGGTCGATTTAGCATGAACTTACATGATAAATCTCCCCATAAAAAATCTATGGGGGTATAAAAAAATTGTAGACATAAAGTGTAAATGGTGAAATTTTCTGCCCCTTAAGTCCATTGGTGCATCCCCGTACGCGTGATACATACATAGCTAGCTAGCCAGACTAACCTGAATACTGAAGAAACCTATTGTTATAGTTTTGGTTGATGGTTTCTAACTAAAAATTAAATGATTTAATCCCAATGATTATTCAGATTACCGAAGACATCATTTTTTTTCTTCTGCTGTTACTGCAACATTTCAGCTGATCCATTCTACGGCCTTCTCCGGGAATACAATCGGTGTAGAAAGACAGAAGATTCTACAAAATGATACCGAACAGAATGGGTTGGTCCAATCTATATATTTGCTACCATTTCTTAACTACGTATAGTTTTGAGAAAGGACATTGACTTTCAAAGAGTTTTTCATACTATTGAACTAATTGAACTTAGTGTTGTGGTCACGACGTTTCACTTGATTCACTCTATGGCCTTCTTCAGATGTAAAATCTGAATGTGACGGTGGTAAACAGAAATTTTGAATGATGTTAGTAAGCAGAATATTCCAATGGTCGCCACGCTTCAACGTAGGATTTGAAGAATGCTGATTTCTTCCTCTTTCCTTGTTAGGCTTGGATTTCTATACCGTGTCCCTGTTGAGTAGTGGAAGCCACCGGATATACCAATGTGTCTACTACAACTACTGAACTATGACAATTGATTTTCATTACTATTCATCTCATCTCGATTGTCTATCTCAATTCAACTCAAGCCGTCGATCTACAGCAATAAATAAAAAGCGGAGATTGTAAATAAGGAATAAGCTCTCAGTGAGACTCATATTCGCGTCCCTTTTGACTGAGGGCAGCCTGGTTTGATAATTAATAATGGAGTAACGTTGGTGCGCTGCATAAGTCGGATATATTTCTTTCTACAATAAAGTTTGAGAACCATTGCATAAGAAAAATCGATACTTGTTAGTATTAACTTTAGATTAAAACTGTATTTACGCAGCATGAAGTGAAGAATAAACCTTTACGAGTTAGCATCGCTACCGAGCACTCCGAGGCAACCAATGCAATAAATGTTAATAACCCAACAGAATAGTTGCCCTGAAGGTGACTATTTTCAACTTATAATTGGACAAGTTTTAGTAAGTCACTCAAAGGAAACTGTCGCGTGACCAACGTCTTTTGGCAGCATGCCGAGTCGGGGTGGTCAGTTAAAAAAGTAATCAATGAATAAATTATTTCTTTCGCCTTTTGTTGGGTGTGGATTACTAAGAAAAAAAATGTCTGAGTTTTCAAAATACAACCTTGAACCCCAGGGGACACAAACTGAGTGACTAATTAAGCATAAATTTGCATAGTAAATTGAATCTTTGCCAGAAAACTATTTGGGGGGACTATTTTTAATGCATCCTCCCAATAGTCACTTATGGAGCTCAAACATAGAACCTAACCAAGAGACAGATCCGCAAATTGAGAACTTTGCAACGTGCACATGAGAAAATTATGCTAGGCGTCACATGGAGAGACCACAAGACAGCACAGTACATCCAGGAAAAGACAAGAGTCAGGGACATCATAGAATCCATTAAAAAACTCAAATGGCAGTAGGCTGGCCATTTTACACAAATGGCAGACAACCGATGGACATCGCAACTCACGATATGGATCCCCCGAGATCACATGCAGAACCGAGGCCGGCAGAATATTAGATGGAGGGACGAGCTTGACAAATTCAGAAAGTACTGGCTCCGCGACGTCCATGACTAGAGAAGTGTGGCGAATCCTGGGGAAGGTCTACGTCCAACGACAGACGCTGGAAGGACGATGATGATGATGATGATGATTGATTGATTGATTGATTTATTTAAATTGTTTTTCTAGACGTAATAATTAGTAAATGTCCAAGTGTTCAGACAATTAGCTCCATTTGTGATGTCTGTAGCTTGATACATCTATAGTTATCCAGACAGCCAGGTCAACTTGAAAACTGATCACACAGTTGTTGACAGTTTTGGTTGACGATCTCCAATAAATAATAACTGTCCTCTATAACTTTAGTAGATATTCAAATTTGTCGTCTGAATACGACGTCGCTGTACACTTCAGCTATTTTCTTCTGCGAATGCTTCTAAACCCGTCGGCGGATCATTCTGAGCATTCCACCCTCCATGGATCAACCGGAGAAGAGGCGTTTTAATATTTTATTCTTTTCAGTCGAACACGATTATGAAATAACTTTTGATTTGGGGCTGAACCAAAACCATTTTGGACACCCTGTTATATTTTAGAGCAAGAAAGAATCTATCCCAAATGTCTTATACCCTGCAGCACAAATATCGCAGGATCATTCGCCATATGAAGGGTTACAATTTTACCTATTTCTTGGCTGGATGAGGAATTATATGGCTGTTATATTGTGGGAAAACTCTTTTACACTTGCAATCAAAGATTTTAGCTACAAAAATAATTGTACGCAGTATATATGTACAGTTTTATGAAACTGCATTCTAGCTTTAGGGATGAAATCTAGACTATTATGGATGCTTGCTCAGCGTATTAGATTTTTTTAAAGGTTGCTTGATATTTACTTTTTACAAAAATTTTAATTAAGGGGTATGTTTTCTAAGCAAACAGTTCAGTAAAAGAAAAGAACTCCTATATCAAATCCTCAATTTAATTTGGGAGTCCGTCTATGACAACAAATAGAAAGAGAGGAAGGGGGTATGGCAAACACACGAACACTAAATGCTATTATGTTGGTTGTATGTACGTATGTTCGTTTGTTGGTTACTGATGGTATAATCAAAACAGCTACTACTACTACTACTACTACCGTTGCTGATGTGTCAATTTCGTTTTTTATTCAAAATGAATACAATAATTTTAGTCAACAATACCTTGCATTAACTTTTCAAATTGCTGTTTGAAGTTACTGGCACAGGTCACAGCCTTAGATGACAAAGTAAAGGGGCATTTATTAGTACTTTTAACTTCTCAAACGGAAAAATTGCTCCAAAATGAAATGATGAGTGGAAAAAATTGATCTGGTCCAGAGAAAAGTCTTGCCCTTTTGCCAAATTTGTTTCTGTTTCAGATTGTCACAATCAATCTTTCATTACTTGGTCCTGGCGCTGTAATAAAGCCCCGTAGTAAATTTTGATTTGTCTAATGAAACCAATTGGCCATGCTAATGGGACCTTCAATGAGTAAGAATATCATGGAGACATATTCCAGATCAGTTCCAAAAACAAATTTTGGGACTTTTTTTCATAATGGTGGATTTTTGCTGAGGTGCCCTTGCCAGAAAAATATATTGTGCATAGTTGGAAGGGAAATTTCATGCTAAATAATGAAGTCCTCAAAATAAACATATGCCTCAGAGCAAGTCATTTCGAGTTATTTATAATCAGATGTTATAAAACCTCTGTTATATCCTCAGGACTAAGTCCTGGCCCAGTCATCATCATCAGCAGCAGCAGCCATTACATGTCCAGTGCTGGATTAATGCCTCTCCAAGCTGTTTGCATGCCGACCGTGAGTATGCTATCTTCTTCCATGTTTTACCAGCAAATCTATCCATCTCTTCATCTTACGATTTTGTCCTACAGTGATCGTTATCCCTTGGGTACCATAAGATCATTTTAAACTATCCTCCTTTTTTGCCATGTGTCCTGCCCACCTCCAGTTTTGCTGCCTAATCATTTCTATGATATCTTTTTATGTTGGTCTGCTTTCGATGCTCTAAAATGAAATATCCATTTATTTATTCATTTTGCATGTCGCTTTAGGCATCTCCAACTATACACAATATTTCGACATAAACTTGAAAAAAATATACATTCTTTAAAAAAAACATATTCAAATGTACATGAATACAAACATCCATAATTTAAGACAATTCACAGATCATTCTCCCATGATAATATCGTCTTGTAAGCTCATGCTCTTCCAAAAATTTTTAAACTTATCTGAATTATTTTTAAAACTCTGTATATTATGCCTATTTTTAACAAGACTAAGGAACTTATACGAAAAATATATTACTTTATTAGAAAAAAAATATTATTAAGCAAATTTAGTTTTTCAAATCTGGATTGTCAATAGATTTGTAGTTAGAGGAAACATATTGAAGAATGGTGTGCCATATTTAGATGTTCCATCAATTTTGAATGTCTCAATTTCTCCCTCATCCTTTTCACTAGCTTTTGGTCAGGTGGAAAGGAATTGATCTGATCGAGTGTTGACTTAATTCTCTAATATTTTTCCTTTTTTCGTGTTTTTTTCCGTTTATTTATTAAATAAAAATCCCAAAATGGGCATCTCCTTAAACGATTTACATAAGAAACACTTATTCAAAAAAAATGAATAAATAAATGAATATGATAAAATAAAATTCATTCAAGTTATAAAATGTATGAAACTTGATAAAAAAAATTTACAATCCTGCCAGCACAGAGGTGGCATATTTTATTTATTTTCCCTAAATGCTTCAATATTTCAGTTTATGACTCCCCACACCGCCTTATCAATTTATTTTCTGTCCTATAGGATCTAAAATTATTTAAATTGTTCTTAAAATCATTAATACTTGTACTATTTTTTACATGAAATGGTAAACTATTCCAGTATCTTAAAATTATTTGGGAGAAAAGTGAATTAGTTTTTGCGACTGTTTTTTCATAGACCTAGCAAGTAAATTTCTTAATTTGTAAAGCTATTTATTATCTTGAAAGTTTTTATTAGGTGTCCTCTTGCCCTCCTCTCAAACAATGAAGTCGTGTCTAACTTTTCAAGTCTATCATTATAACTTATGTCACTTATCATTCTGGTAAATTTTCTCAGTACTGTCTCCAATTTTTAAAGTTAATTTCCAGTTACTATGTCTGGCGTGTGGGGCCCCAAGCCTGTACACAATGTAGTCCTATTATTGCTTTGAAAATTCTTGCATAACGTATTGATCTTTCCGCTAAGCTGCTGGTTGCCACTACCCATAACTCTGTCGTATGTAGTTCTCAAGTCTTTTAATAGCCGAGTCAACACAATCTTAAATGCTGATGGTACCCCTTCTTCAGTATTCTTTGACATATAGTTATCTAAATCGTCTTTTGGGTGAAAAAAACTGTAATGTTGAGCTTTTTGAATGCTAACTTGCCTTTTCTCTGGATTTTTTTTTACTTTGGTTTAACGACTTCGAGACTAAGTTGTCAAGGTGATTAATGTCCGATCAGAAATGTCCCAGTAGACTTCTATAAGAGATCTACAGGATATACATATCGCATCAACCGTGAAAACTTTGGGATGAATATGTCCCAGGATCTTTTTATAGCAGAGATTTCCAAACTTTTTTCATAGGCGACATACTTTTCAAAAAACGATTTTTTCTGCAACACATCACTTGTGTTTTTATTAGCCAAGATAGATATATAATTATCATCCTAGCAATGCATCTGACACAGGAAAGTTATCTTTTGGAAAAAATTATACTTAGTTTTACGACACACCTAAAGAATGAAGTGTCTAAAGTGTCGCGGCCCATGGTTGGGAAAGCTCTGCTTTAGAGGGTTAAGTGAGGAGACATCTGTGGGTAGCATATCGCTAGATATTTACGTCTTGGATCGCCGATTTGCACTTTTAAATCCGATGGAACGGGGCGCAACACAGCTTGGACTTCGTGTGGATTAATCAGCTAATAGCAAAGGTTGTAGAGCGTTTTATTCGGTTATAAAACGATTGTGTTCCCTAGCAATTGTGATTTGGCCTATGGGAATCTCCAGTGTCCATGAAGTGTGATGATTATTGTTTACTTGTATTTGGATAGAAGAAGAAGAAGAAGAAGAAGAAGAAGAAGAAGAAGAAGAAGAAGAAGAAGAAGAAGAAGAAGAAGAAGAAGAAGAAGAAGAAGAAGAAGAAGAAGAAGAAGAAGAAGAAGAAGAAGAAGAAGAAGAAGAAGAAGAAGAAGAAGAAGAAGAAGAAGAAGAAGAAGAAGAAGAAGAAGAAGAAGAAGAAGAAGAAGAAGAAGAAGAAGAAGAAGAAGAAGAAGAAGAAGAAGAAGAAGAAGAAGAAGAAGAAGAAGAAGAAGAAGAAGAAGAAGAAGAAGAAGAAGAAGAAGAAGAAGAAGAAGAAGAAGAAGAAGAAGAAGAAGAAGAAGAAGAAGAAGAAGAAGAAGAAGAAGAGGAAGAAGAAGAAGAAGAAGATGAAGAAGAAGAAGAAGAAGAAGAAGAAGAAGAAGAAGAAGAAGAAGAAGAAGAAGAAGAAGAAGAAGAAGAAGAAGAAGAAGAAGAAGAAGAAGAAGAGCAACGACAACAACAACAACAACAAGGAGCAAAATTACGTCATCTATATGAGACTGAGGAGAAAGTCGAACTTCTTTTGAGTCACAATATGAAGTTTGCACGGAAAATATCTAGCCATTTTATATTGACGATAAAAAAATATCCCAAGCAAAAGCAAAGGCACTTTAGGTCGTTTCAAAGTATTCCCTATGGGACATTATTCACTTATCCCTGGGTTTTATCGATTTTTCAAAACAGTCTGCAAAACTCTTCTTTCGTGATCACCTCCAGTTGTTTTGTCTTGTTCTCCTTAATCTTGTCCACTGTCAGAAATTGCAAGAGACCATATCCTGACTGTGTTAGGGCTAATTGAGTTAAAAGTCAAAAGATTCTGTACAATATGTGAAACACGGGCGGTCTTAGTTATTGTGAATACAACGATTCAAAACACACAATGGTGTCTCACTACAGACTGATTAAACACACGTCAGTGCGTCAGTTCACGCATGGGCAATAATCTGATTGGTTGCCAAATTATATCGAGTCCACGCAACCGGTTCTTGGAATATTCAAAATTGCTGGATTCTCTCCGGACAGACTTTGAATATGTACAATGGTTTATTTCTCACGTCAGTGGTATTTTTTTTTACATTCATTGGAATTCAAGTGACAGCAAGTCTCCTCAATACTCCAGCACTCTTCTCGTTATTGTTACTTTTTAAGAATGCTATCGTCTGGATGTTTCCAATTCTTCTTCAGATTTCCAATTCTTCCAATCTCCTCCTAAGACCAATCGGGACAGTTCAAAGCACACCATTAATGATGGGCCCAACTTTCACCTTCATATTCTATAATTAGAAACCGTTAACTTGAATTATCACCGAAACTATCAACGAAGGTTTCTTTTGTTTTTAAGTTGGTTTGGCTGGATTGACGGCTATGTATGTATCATGCACACGAGCTGGAGTGATGGTGCAAGTACATTTTCCTTTTATTATGTCTACAAAAACGTTTTTTGTTTTCTTTTTTTTTAAATTTCGTCCCCAAGATAGTTTTTTTTATTGGGGGTCAATTTGCAATATACATTCATGCTAAATTTTATCAGACTTTTTAGTGATCACTGTCCAACCAAAGGTGAGAGAAGTGACTTATTCATTGATCGCCCTTTCCCAATTTTTTAATTGATCATCCCAACACGGCAGAGTACCAAAATACTTTAACTTTTTTTTTTGATGTGGTCTGCTGGAATATTGACACGTACAGTTATATACGGGTCTGCATTGGGCAATCTGTTTGTATTTCTAAGTGTCGTAGAATCTTATTTATTCTTCAAGAATATACCAGTAAAAATGACGGAGCTTCTTATGTATGGATTGGCACTGAGGATCCCAGAGCTATTTCATTAGGTAATTTTTATAATTATTCCAGTATCCTAATTTCTTTTTCCTCGACTCAACTGAAGCTGTTTTGAAAGGTGATCCAACATAAAGTCTCAAGAGTTCAGTGTTGTAATCTTCATTGTAATGTCTCAACAGGAAGGTAAATTAACCAAGGAGATCGATGCGCTAACAAGAAATTTGCATATATGCCTATTATATGTTTAGATTCTGCAGAATAGACCGCTTCTCGTTTGTGCATATCTCATTGGTTTACGTGGTCAAATCACAGTCGTTTGCAAAATTCCCAAGTGGATCACCTTTTCTAGCCGGTCATGTTTATTTATGTACTCCTTCTGAGCCAACTTGCTGTATTCCCTTATTACATGATTGACGGTGTGTATCTCCACAGAGTCTAAATTTACCAAGTTTGCTGTGTGCTGTCTACTTTGGCATTAATAGTTGCTTCTTATAGAACTCTCCCTGTACAGCCAATAGGAGATCTGTTTCTTTCTTTATATTTCCTCTTAGCAATCGTGTCCATATCATCTGGTATTATCATTATATGCACTCGTCGAGTTTTGACACGTGCAATAATTGGTGTCTTTCACTGAAAATTTAGTGACAACAAGTCTCCTAAAGACTCCAGGACTCTCCACAGTATTCTAGCCGACTTCACTAATACTGTCGTCTAGATCCATGGTTCTCAAAGCGGAGAGTCGCCTCCGAGGATGGAGAGGCTGAAAGGATATCTAGGGGGTCGGAAGGCTGAATAAAGGGGATTTTTTTAATGAGCTGAATTTGTCGTTGTAAACTATTATCGATGGTATGTCTTCCGTAGATGCTTTCCAATACAAATTTTCGCATGCAAAAAATGGTTTTGAAGTTTTCCCTGCCCTAAAAGCATTTATTGACAATGATGAGACAGGAGAGGGAATACCATGGCTGCGAGGGGTGTGATGCAAAAGCATTTGCAACAACTGACCTTCAACTTTCCGAAGTTTTTGTTTTGTCATGAGACCGAGGACAGTCAATACAAGACTGAATTGTGACACCGTTTACGGCCAAAGGCCAGTCTGTTTCCGATTCTTAGCAAGATGACTTCATTGATTTGAAGAACGACTCAGTTCGTAAGCCTGTGTTTGAATTTTCAAAGCATTTTAACTTTTTGTTAAAGATGATCGGCCATTCGATGTCTCAAGCCTTTGCGTTCCAAGTAGTGAAGATTCTTCTTCCATTTCCGACAGCATATTTGTGCAAAGCTGGATTTTCAGCTTTAAAACTGATAAAAACTAAGCAGCACAATAGATTTAACTTGAAGTGGGAAATGAGACCGGTATTGGCAGAGTCGGTTGCACCACGAATAAAAACCTTCGTAAAAAAAACTGATCTCGAAAGTAAGCAAGAAACTAACACAACCTTTTATGCTGTATTTTCCCTGAGTTTTTGAAAGATTTGAGTTTATCAAAATTAACATCCAGTTAGAGTATGGTTTCTAAATGTCTCAGTTAGTGGTCTGGGGTATAAGTTTCGCCCAAAATCGAAAATTGGTCCCCTGCAGTTCTGAGAAACAGGGATCTACATAATGTCTGCTCTTCCCTGAACTCCTAGTCCCTCCAACCTTTTTATAGCTTTCTCAGGTACTCTTCCCAGGCCCCAGTACACTATTGGCCACCTCCATTATCTGCAACTTCTCCAGCTTACTGGCAAGGTCCAGATATTTATTTGACCTATTAGTTTCTTTCGGTTTCACCTTGTGTTCTGCCGGGACAGCGAAATCTTCCGTCTTTCCTCCTTGTCATATAGTTTTCACATTAGTTATAACTGATGACTGACACTGAATTTCAATTCTTCTCAAAACTTCGGCATTCTCCTCAGGATTCAAGTTGATTTTAGTAATGTTCTTTTGATTTTTCCTCGGATTTCCAATATGAAACCGTCACCCAAAACCGTCATCAATACTGTCAACAAGGATTTCGTCAGTTTTTAACTTAGTGACAATTTTGGCTGGTTGAGCTATCTATGTGTTGCGCTTTCAGTTGAGGATCTATTTGCAATGTATGCCGTCAAAAGACATCGATTGCATGACGATTTCTGTTGAGTGACTAACCAGACCTGTTTACTATCTTACTTTTGAAAATGCAATCCTGTTTAGCTATAATGCTACCGGTAGGCGTACAGATATAGGTCAGGTTTATTTACAATATGAAACATTGTTTTTGTATTTTTTGTAAATCCGTGTAGACACCTTGTGCTGCATAGGGCTAGGGTATCAGTAACAGGTAGATTTTTTCTCTTTTTTTCTCTTTTTTCTTCTCATGCCTTTTCTTCTTTTCTGCTTTTTTTATCTTTTTTCTCTTTTTCCAATATTTTTCTTTTTTTTCTTTTCCTTTTTTCTCTTTTTTTCCTTCTCTCTTCTTTCCTCTCTTTTTTCTTTTTTTTTCTACTTTCTTCTTTTTCATCTTCCTTTTCCCTTTTTTTTCTTCTTTCTTCGTTTTTGCTGTACTGTTCCATGCACTGAAAATCTCTGTCTTTCTATCTTGCAAGTTTTCATTTCTCTAGCAAGATCCTGATATTTTATTAGCCTTTTAATGTATTTCGGTTCTATTCTATGGTCTGCTGGAACGAAGGTGGCGGTGGCCAAGCTGTTGGCAGCATAGAATGAAATCGGCGAGCCAAGTTCAAATTCCGACTCAGACAATCTGCATCCACTTTGTACTGATGTCCTTAGGAATTACATGAATCAATTTCACCCTACCCACCTATGGGTAAAATAGCATGTCCAATCCATTGTCCAGCGCCGTGAGAGGCTGGAAACGGACAGAGTAAGGGATGCGTGCCCGAAAGATTCGGTTAACAGAACTCTGGGGAAGCTTTAACGTGCGTAATAAGTCGAAAGTGGATTATAAAAGAGGCTCACGTGAAATAACCCTCAATGTTTTTCAATATGTGTGCAATTTCACGATCTGGCTGGTTTTCTTTTCTTTGTTTGCAATGTCTAAATCTAGCTTCTCGATATGTATTGGGAGATCCTCTCGAATTTCAAACTCCCATAAAAGTTTACTAATTCAATTCTCTGTGACAGACAGTTTCTTGCGTATATATATATATATATATATATATATATATATATATATATCAATGATGTACTGGGTCAAATCCAAACCGTTTGCACGATTGTCAAACTCAAATCCTACTTGTTGACTTTGTTTTCCTGAAGTAGCATGAACAACAGCAAGTACAATCCTCACCAAATTTAAGGAATTAAATACTTCACCGTTCGCCTATCAAGTCACGATGAACCAAATCAACATATAACAATGATATCCCACTAGGATCATTTGAAATCACGACCATGTGACTAGAAGGTAGCTCTCCAACCATCTGAGCTTAACTGACAAATCTTATTTACCCACGAATTTATCATATAAACATTATAAAAGTTGCAGTAATTATCTTCAGTCGGAATAGAAGGAGTGGATTTTAACCCTGCAGAAGCCAGGTGTGTACTTATTCTATTCTCTATGACAATCCAACGCCCCCATGACACGTAGATATATGTCACCGCTCCCTGATGTTTAAATCAGAGAATAACTCAACGCAGATTTTTAGATGTGTGTTGAGACATTGAGTTTAAAGTTTTTATCGGAGAAAATGTTATGATAAGTTTATCAATGGATTTCCAAGCAGATACTACAAAACAACAGCTATTCGTGAATCAGAATCAGACTTTTATTGAATCCCCACAATGCCCCCTCTAGCAGATCAATCCTCCTTAATCGCTTCGACGCCCCCTTGAAACAAACCAACAATTCTAGTTATCTACACAATTCCCAATAATGTATTTATATGATCACACCTGACACCTGGTGATAATAACTAGAGGTTGAATAAGAGCAATTCTCCTCGAGTTTTTTTTTATACCTATTTCACTATCTTTGCAGACACCACCAACTTAGTGGTCTGGATGATTTCAAATCTTCCAAGGTTTTCCAATTCATTAAATCCGCATTCTGGTGTTTCAAAACGGTTCCAAGAGCGCCAACTACTTTGGGTAAACCTTTAACCTTCACGATCTACATTTTCTTCCAGTTACCGGGCTAAGTCCTGGTATTTTCTTCAACTTTTCGGGGTTTTTTGTTTGTTTTTTGTTTTTTGTTTTTTCAATTTTTGTTTTCATCCTTTGTCCAGCTGTATTCCTTGTTCCATGCTCATGATCTAGCAGATCAACCTTTCTAACCTTGCGTTTATCAGATCTAATCTTCTCGATAAGATGGCCGGTCTGGATATTAACCCATTCATTGCAGTCCTATGAGTAACTATTTGGTTGGTGCAAAATTAATTGCTGTTTTTGTTATTTTAAACATTGAAGTTCATTTTTGGAATAAACTAACATCTAACTATGTTCATGTAAAATATGATTTTAAAGTGTGAATTTCGTTCTATTCTTTTTCAAACTGAAGATTTTCTTTTTTCTTGATGTTTAATCAAAGATGGAGAAAAGGCAAATTTGAGTAATTTTGTTGTATGGGTTATCAATGGGACGTAAATCAACGGAGACTGTTCGCAATATCAACCAAGTATTTGGCCCAGGGACCTTCAACGAACGTAGAGCTCAACAATGGTTCCAAAGATTTCGAAATGGAGACAAGAGCTGTGAAGATGTGGGCGCTTTTCTGCGATTGACGACATCCAATTGAAGGCCATTTTGGGGGCGGACCCACGCAAAACAACTCGAGAGGTTGTAGAGGAACTAAATTTTCACCAATTAACCGCTGTTCAACATTGGTACCAAAATGGAAAAAGGATATAAGCTCACCATGTTGCGCAAATGACCTTGAATGAAAAGCAAAAAAGCTCGAATGTTACTTGAATGACCGTACATAAATTGAACGAACTAGGCTATTAAATTCTACCTCACACAGCTTAGTAAACAGACGTCTCTCCAATCGACTACTACTTTTTCAAGCATTTCGAACGTTTCCGGTCAGAAAAGATCTCAAACAGCTTAAAACACCTTCGAAGATTTTACAAGTTCCAGAAACCCAGAATTCTACCCTAAATGGAAATTTCTAGTTGGCAAAAATTTGTCGATTCTGAAGGTTCTTATTTCGATTATTGACTTTTATTCTAAGCTGAAGTCTACTGCTTTGAAGTTTATGGTGAAAAGACTGCAATCATTTTGGCAACAACCTAATAAATACAACTTCCATTTTATTGTGATTGATGAGAATTTAGTTCTTTCCGTGAGATAGGGTCTTTTATTTTGCAATGGATAATTTGAAATGTATACTTTGGGATGGATTATCATGCAATGGACAAGGGCTTGTATCTTGCAAGGATAACTGTTACTCTTCCGCATTTTCCGTACTTGATGGGTTAATGGCCTAGAATATCTTGTTTTTTCCAGAACAATCCCTGGTTTGCTCAAATGCAATTTATTTACATGGTCGATTATTGTCTGTCTTGTACCTAGTTTGACACTTACCAACACAACGGTGTTTAACTTCTTCATAAAACAGGAATTGGTTTTATATGACCTGAAGGCAAAGATAGAATTATAATTTCATTTTAGCCACATGGGATGACAAAATGGAATAATAACTTCAAGAAGAAGGGAAGAAAATATTGAGAGAGAGAAAGGGGGATGTAGGGTGATGGAGGAATATATCGAGAAGGTAACAATAAGAGAGAGAGAGTAAAATAGAGTGAGAGAAAGGTGAGGAAAATGGGAGGAAAGAGATGGAAAAAATAGAGAAAGTTAGCACGAAAATTATCATGAAAGTAGAAAAGAAATAAGAAAGAATGAGAGAAAGAGGGAAAGAGTTTAAAAAGTGAGAGAAAAGGTGAGAAAAAAATTAAGAGGGAAGTCGAAAACAGATGGAAAGGAATAGAGGAAGATAGCATGAAAGTTATTATGAAAGAAAAAAGGGGGGAAATAGGAATAGGAACAGATTTGAAGAATGGAAGAAAAGGTAAGAGAATCAAAGCAAGGAGGAAAGAGATTGAAGGAATAAAGGAAGATAGCATGAAAGTTATAATGAAAAAAAGAAAGGAAGAAAGAGGAACAGAGTTTAAAAAGTGAAAGATAATAGAATAAAAAAAGAATCAGAAAAGGCAGGAAGTTGGAAAGTGATAGGAGGAAAGATATCATGAAAGTTACAATGAAAGAAAAAAAGGGTGAAAGGAAGGAAGAGTCTTGAAAAGTGAAAGGAAAGGCGGGAAAATTAAAGAATTCGGAAAAAGATAGATAGGAATGAAGGACACTATCATGAGAGATAGTGGAAGATGGAAAGAAGAATGAAACAACGGAGAATTAAAGAAAATAGGATAGAATCGGGAAGTGAGATAGAGGGATAAAGGGGAAAGAGAAGAAGAAAAAAAAGGTGGACGAACGATAGAGATGGATATCCGAAAGAGAGATATTCAATTATCGAAAAGAAAGAATAAAAAACTCAAATTAAGTGTAGAATAAAGTTGAAGAAAAGGTGAAAACAACTCGGTATGGAAGTAGCAAGAAGATATGGAGGAATATAAAAAAGATTTCGTGCAGATAATAATCAAAGAAATAGAAAAGGTACTTTTTTTTTTAAAGAAAGAACGAGAAAAGGAGAGAAAAACTCAGGATGGGAGTGGGGAAATGATGGTGATGGATGGACGAAGATATCATGAGAGTTTGTTTTTTTTGTTTTTTTTTTTTGTTTTTTTCATTTATTTAAAACGGAAAGAAAAAAGTAAGAAAGAAAAATAAATTAAACAACAGATGAATTAAAGAAAAGAGTATGGTATCAAAAAACGAGCGATATAGAGAGAAAGGAAGAGAAATCAGCGAAGGTTGTCCGACAGAAAAAAAAACTTCTGCTACCGAGAAATACAGAAATACAAACAGAAAGACAGAAGGAAAGAGAGGGTAAAAAAAGAAGAGTGAAAAAGGTGAGAGAGACTAAAGAGATGAGTAGGAGGGAAGGGGTAGAGAGAGGGAAATATAAGCGAGTTACAATTGAAAAAAAAAAGGAACGAAAAAAGAAAGGAAATTAGAAAAAAGAAAGATGAAAAAACTGATGAATGAAACAAAAAAAGGCAGAATCAGGGGAAGGAATAAAAATCAAAACAAGAGAAAATTGACATCAAATCAGAAAGAAGAGGGTTAAAACATGAAATGAAAAGGAGAAAGTAAGATAGAAATCTGCGAGGAGAGAGAGGGGGGAGAGAGAGAAGGAGGAGACCAAAGACAGAAAGAGAGAGAGAGAGAGGGAGG
The DNA here is from genome assembly GCA_963457665.1 of Thysanoteuthis rhombus. Classification (NCBI taxonomy): domain Eukaryota; kingdom Metazoa; phylum Mollusca; class Cephalopoda; order Oegopsida; family Thysanoteuthidae; genus Thysanoteuthis; species Thysanoteuthis major. The sequence goes on from OY735218.1 coordinate 19,971,793, forward strand.
GAGGGAGAGAGAGGAGGACCAAAAACAAGGAAAAGGAACAAGGGTGCCTAAGGACAGAGAGAGGGAGAGGCGAGAGAGGAAGATCAAAGACAGACACAGAGAGAGGAATACCAAATGCAGAAAGAGAGAGAGAGAAAGAGAGAGAGAGAGCAAGGGAAAATAGAAGGGAGAGAAATAAAAGGACACCAAAGACAAAGAGAGTGGGAGGGAGAGCAAGGACGAAGAGAAAGAGGTGGGAGGCTCGAAGACTAAAGGCAGAGACAGAGGGAAAAGCAAAAAACAGAGAGAGAAGACAGAGACATTAAAGGTGATCAAGAGAAGAAGGAAGAGGGTGTAATCTAATAGAGAGAGAGTGGGGAGGTAAGTAAAGAAATGCAATGTTTCACACAATTGTGTTCGAGAATCAATAAATTGCATTGCCGTCGCGTTGAGTGCGTTGTCATGGCAACAGATTGTCTCGAGCGAAAATAAGCAACTGCAATGCTTTTGGTCCCAGCACCTACCACTTAGCCCCACTTCACCTTTCTGTTGCACTTCTATCTATCTATCAATCTATCTATCTATCTATCTTTGCCGTTAGTAGGTCAATCTGCATATCTATGTTTGTAGGTCATTCCGTCTGTCGATCTGTTTTTGGAGATGCAAGTGCGCGCGCATGTCATTCTACTTTGATCTATCTATCTATTTATCTAAGCTCGCATATATATATATATATATATATATATATATATATATATATATATATATATGTATATGTATATACATGTATGCATGTGTGTGTGTGTATATATATATAATTAGTTCATATCGATCTATCTTGCTTTTATAGGTCAACATGCGTTCACAGAATTATTTTCATTCGTGTGTATAAATAAATGCATATAATATTCGACGTGCACACATGTTTACGAATGCATATGAATATATAACAAAACAGACACATTATAAGTATATATATATATATACATATATATATATATATATATATATATATATATATATATATATATATATATATATGTATATATATATGTGTGTGTGTGTGTGTGTGTGTGTGTTATTAAGAGATATATGCAGCAGCCCAATTTTCTTTAATTGTTTATTCTGTTTACGTTGTCTAGGGCGAGTGATACATTAACCGTGAAACGACGGGAGATCATTTCAAATAAGTTTCTAAATAGTATAACGCAATTTATAATCATATATATTTATATATAGAGAGAGAAAAAGATGTACATGTATGCCTGTACAATGACCCAAATATATATATATATATATATATATATATATATATATGTATGTATATATATGCTAACAATACTTACATGTGATCATGAACCATTTTCACTTCATTCATTTCCTTCTCATTCATTCATTCTTTGTTTTATTTTCTTTCTCTCTTTCGGGCTTTCTCTCTCTCTCTTTTCTTTTCTCCTTTTTCTCTTTTTTTCCTTTATTATCTCTTTATCTCCCTTTCTTTCCTTCTGTCTTTATTTCTCTTCTCTGTTTTTTCTGTCAATTTCTATCTATTTCTTTTTTCCTTCTCTCTTCTTTCTATCCTTTTATCTTGTTTTTCCCTTCTCCCTCTCTCTTTCACTCTCTCCCTCTCTATCTCTCTCTTTCTTGCATTGTTTCATTCATTCTGAAGCTCTCCCCACCATTTTCACTTTTACCGAACCCCCCAAGCCCTCCCAGGAGGTCCCATTTCTTCTACTCCTTCTCCAAGTTATCCCATCTCCACTTTAGAATGGCATAGTTATTATTCTACCCTCCATGATCCCCTCTTTTTCTCTCTCCTCATTCCTTCCTCCTCTCCCTACTCCCGCCTGGACCAACCACAAGCCCCACCTCCTATTCGTCCCCTCCCTCTACTGTTCCATGCACTTTTCACTAGCACTCCTTCCTTCTCTGCCTCTCTCAACTTTTCTCAAGCTCCCTCCCCCCGTTTTTTCACTCCTTCTCTCAATCCACCCTCCGCTAGTACTCTCCCTTCCCCCTTATTCCCCCTCCCTCTATCTCTCTATCTCTCTCTCTCTCTCTCTCTCTTCCTTCATCCCTCCTCCTCCCCCCTTTCCCCCCTATCCACTCTTCCGGATCACGTTTACCTTCTCCTCCTCGCTTCAGTCTAACCACTGCTATCTATCTATAACTCTCTACTTCTCTCCCTCAGTCCGCCTTTCATCATTTCACTATCAATGCCTCCCTCTGTCTCCCTCCCTCTGTCTATCCACCTCTCTCTCTCTCTCCCTCTGTCACTCTCAGTTTCTCTCTCTCTTCCATCTTCCCGTCTCCCTTCTTGTCGCCATTGTTCTTCACCCGCTCAGCGTGTTTCTCCATCTGCGTCCTAAATTCTTCATCCCCTTGGAATTGCAGAGCACACAAGATACAAACTGAGCAACAACTGGCGAAGATTCCAGCACCCATGCCTACCTCCCCCCCAACCTCCACAATCCCCTCCCCCCCCACACTCACAACCACCCGCCAATGCTCCGCCCCTCTACCCTGGTTCACTCCCTCTCCCCCCCGTCCCTAACGTAACCGTCGTTGCTGGAACTGGATGGATGGATGGATGGTGAGGAGGACAACCCTGGAGGCCTGCGTGTAAGGAATGGATTTGTTACTTAACTGAATCACAATATTATGATTTTGTATAGTCAGTAGGGTCGGCACTCTTCTCGTCGGAGTGCGTATACGCGCACTTGCACGCATACACACACACACACATACACACACATAAACACACATGCACACACATACATACATGCACATATATACGTACGCTCACACGCATGCGCTAACAGACAGACATACACGCACACTCAAATGTGCACACGCGCGTGCTCACAAAACACGCATGCTCACATATACGTGCACTCACTCACACACTTGTTTACACAAGGGTGCATATACGCTTACAAATTTACGCACACTCAAACACACATTCACTCTCATGCATATACACATGTACATGCGCACACACACAAACGCACATAAACACACGTATATACTATTAAATGCATGCATGTGTGCATATATATATATATATATATATATATATATATATATATATATATATATATATATATATATATGGAAAAGAATGGATATATATATGCACAGGTAATTTGTACAACTGGATGATTGTATTCAAATGCTTATGCGTGAGTATTTACATGTATAATATGTGCCAATATATACTTATATATATGAGTGGGTGGATTGTGCTTGAGTATGGGTGCATATATACGTGTGTGTGTGTGTGTGTGTGTGTGTGTGTGTACGAGTATATGTACGCTAGTGAGTGTTTCTGAACAAGTTGGAAGTCTTTCTCAGAGTGCGTGTGTGAACTGAGTCACGTGCTATCGTTGGCGCGCGCGGGAATTTGTTGGGTTGGCTTTTGCGTCTGCAAGCGAGATGAAAGTGCGTAAAAGAAAGAGAGAGAGAGGAGGGGAGTATGCTATGGAAGGGAGAATCTGTGACTTACAGTGGTTTAAAGAAGCCGTGGCACAAATGAAGTGAGAGAGAGAGAGAAGTGGGAAGGGGGAGGTGGTGTTGTGGGAAAAAAATTGCGGTACAACATAGCAGTTGTGAAAAAAGAGAGAATATACGTCATAGTGGAACACTGAGAGACAGACAGACAGACAGACAGACAGACAGACAAAGAGAGCAAGTTTAATAAATGTATTCAGAGAGAAGGAAAGTGGGACGAAGAGTTATATAGAAACAGTCAGAGAGAGAGAAAGAGAGAAAGAGACCGATAGAGAGACACACAGAGAGACACGCAGAGAAAGAAAGAAAGAGAGAGAGGCATACAGAGAGTCAGAGAGAGCAAGTTTAATATACGTATTCAGAGAAAAGGAAAGTGGGACGGCGAGTGATACAGTCAGCAAACTACGACTCTCGGGCCATATATATATATATATATATATATATAGAGAGAGAGAGAGAGAGAGAGAGAGGGGAGAGGGAGGGAGAGAGAGAGACTTAAATACTTAATATTGAGATAGAGAGAAAGAGAGAGAAGGGATAATTTAGATGTATTCTAGAGAAAAGGAAAAGAGAGTGATATAAACGCAGAAAGAGAAAAAGAGTGAGGGGGCGATGCCAAAGAGTGAAATAGAAGGCATGAAAGTAACTGTGTGACAGCGAGAAAATGTGAGAGGGCTAACAGGAAGACAGAGGCATAGCTAGAGAATCGGGGGTGGGTGACGATGCTTCACCAAGATTCAGCAAGATTTGTCTGTAGAAATGCAGTAGGTGAACTACTTCTTGTAAAGCTTTGGGGGGGCCTCCATTAGGGACCCAGGGGGGAAGGCATTTTCAAATAGCCAACCCAACCCCACATCCCTCAGCTACGCCTCTACAAAGAAAGAGAGAGAGGGGGGTAGTGATATTTTGTAATGGGGAGTGGAAGCAAATGCGTGTGTAGAATATCAAATATGATTGGCGCACGTTATTTGGTGGTTTATGAGTTGGTTTTATTAGGCATTGACTGAGAGACCAATGCGCACTGAATACCCAATAAAATATGGCCTTGAACCATACTTGGTTATCTACCTAGTTCATAAACAATTGTTAAATGTTTTTGCGGGCCAAGAAAAAATTGGTGCAATGCTGTATACGAGATGCTATACAAACGTTCAAGGTATTTAACCATGAAAAAAATTTCATTTCCCGAACACTATCTCGTTTGAAGTGGTCGTCTCTGGCATATATACAGCAAACTCGGCAATGGTACTGCCCACAAACGGTAGTAGCAAAAGTCTGTACTACATACGTTTAGAACCCCCTGAACCTTATACTAGCACCTCGTATACACATACACACATACATATATACCCACTTGCATGCACATATATATATATATATATATATATATATATATATATATATATATATATATAGAGAGAGAGAGAGAGAGAGAGAGAGAGAGAGATAGATAGATAAATATCAAAACAGCAGCAGCTATTGTAAGTCCACTACTGGACAAAGGTCTTTCCCATATCCTTCCATGACGAGCATGATTGCGCTATGTCTTACCGGCAAACTTTACCCATCTCTCCCTCTTTTGGCTTGTATTTTCCTACTGCATTTACTGTCCCACGGGCAACAATTAGTCCTTTGCTTCATCTTTTATTTCTTCTCGTTATTTTCTAGTCATCACTTTCTATAAGCAGTTGTCATTCTTTGTGAAAAAAAAAAGAAATTGATAAACGCCGTTTAGTTTGATCTAGTTTTATGTGTACGTATGTGTGTGCATTTGTTATCTATGTGTATGTGTGTGTGTGTATGTGCACGCGCGCGCAGAGCCGGCTTCAAGCCAATTGGGCCAATTGCTCCCAATTAAGGCGCTTAAGGGGGCCGCGTGCTAGGGTAATCTACTGTAGTCTAGTCAAATACACACAGCACATAGAATTATATATCTAACACCAAGCTGTAGGTTTTACAGAGAACAGCAATGGTTTTAATTTTCTTTTTAATTCTTAAATAGTCGGTAGTGTTTGTTTACACTGTTTGAATTAGATATGGTAATTAATTACAGAGCAGCGGTGTGAAATTCATTTTTCGAGCGTTTTAAAGCTCTCAGTTTGATTGCTTTTCATTCTACCGTAGGGATATAATGTCTATAATAAACTTCATTTATATCTCCAAGATCCTACAGATCTTGACTGTGAATCTACGGTCCCGCAAAAAATGTTTCCTATTGTACCCCCATTGCTCTTAAGGCCGGCCGTGTGAGAATAAAACACTGTCCCAACCGCGCCAATAATGATGGCTACAATTTTTTTCGCTTTCGCAAGGTCTAGATATTTTTTCCAGCTTTTCATCTCCTTTTTTTTTATACTGTTTTCTCGTGGAAGCAGTAACATGCACTTTCTGAGAAATTTTCTCCTTGTTTATACACGTTAGATTTGGTCTTTTGGATGGGCTTGGATTGAAGCAGGAATCAGCAGACTACGACTCGCGGACCTAATCGGGCCTACAGCTTTATTTCATCCACCTCACTGACTTCATAATATATTTCATAATAGAAAATGTGACGTTGCATACAATTTTTTTTCTTCCAATTTTTACCTATCTTTGAGAAGGGAACGATAAGAATTTGTACAAAAAATAAAGCATACGTGTCATTTTTGCAGTGGCCCCAAATGAATCAATGTTATATAGCTAAAATATTTCAACACTATTGCAAGGACATTGTTTCATTCTTTATTCGCCTTAGTCCGCATGATATTAAAAATATTCCAAATCCAGCCTGCCACCAAATGGGTTTGCCGATACCTAGATAGGATGATCTGTCTGAATTACGAAGTCCCAGAGAATTTTACTGATTTTATTCTCTACAACAAACAACCTTTGGTTTGTGCTACCATTTGTTTACATAGTCGAACCTAAATTCTTTGCAAAGTTCACAGTTTATGTCTGTTCCTACACTGCCGTACCTGATTTTATATTTATTTTGAGTAAGCGTGCTGCTTTCACTTATGATATGGTTCACTCATCTTCGTCGCCACTGAGGTGGCTTTCAGTATTTTTCGTGTTTTTCTGTTTTAGCTTTAATGTAATCGTTCCTGACGTATTTGTTTTGGACTGCAAGGATAAGGTATTCTGTTTCTCTTTTATGTGTCGTCTGCGTAACCATGTCCATGATTGTTCGTCTGCGATAGTTTTATTTGCTTTTTATTGAAATGGTCCGCAGAGAGTTTCAATTCCCCATTTTTTTCATACTGCGTTCTCAACTATCTCCACGTTTGTTGCCTTATCACTTTGGCTCTGTTTTTAGCGATTTCCATAATTTTTTCCCCATTGTCCGTATTTTTCAAATTCACTGTCCTTCTTTTTTGCGCACAGTCAGTCGGTATCTAGGATGCAAAACCTTCTGCGTGGCCATAAGTTTCCTGGCTTGTCTATCTATCGATTTCAGTCCCTTATTTCTTTTTTTTTTTTTTTTTACATAAGGTCTGTCAGTATCCGGGGTGCAGAACATAGTAAGTAGTAAGTAGATTTCTGGTCCGTCAATCCATTGATTTTAGTTCCTCTTTCGTCCAGCCTTGGAAGTGTCCTGAGTATAGTACGATTGATATAACCCACGTTCATCCATTTTATCAAATTGTTTCCAGTATCTACTCTAATAATGAACAGCGTGATTTTCGTGGTCTGCCGTTCGTAACATTTGTCTTTTCTACCAGGTGTTGGGTTAAATTTTTCCTGAAGAAAATACTTCCCACGTACGGTTTCAAACAAAGCACATGTCCTGCTCAACGATATTCTCTATTCTTTTTTTTTCAATCTTAAAAAAACATCAGAATCCATTTATATCCGTTATTCCCCCCCCCCCTGCTTATAGCGAGCAGATCACATAAAAAATAAATCCTGTCATGCAGCAATGGGCAGCACGTTGAGGCAGTTGTTAGTGGGTTCGAACCTCATTATATTCCCCACTACCGATGAAGTTATACAAAACTTCTATGTTGATGAATGATATAAAAGAAATGGATCGGATACACGTCGTCTAGCAAAGACCAGAAACCCATTTTTGCTGGCCTTTGTTAGTGGGTTCAATCCTCATCTGATCTTCCAGATTTGATGGTCTGAAACAACTCGTGCTAAGTTAATATTAATTCAAAATGTCCAGTGCGTCCTTCCTGTTTTCCAATACGTAATACTTGACTCTAACTTGATGGTAAAAACTTGATGGTAGAAATTTGAATATATCTGTTGAGTTCTATTGAGTCGCATTCAAGTATGCCCAGGTATTTGTAGCCAGCCTTTGTGATTAATGTCACCATTGTTTTGTTGTCTAGCAGTTCGATTCCATACGTAGTCACAGGTCCGACTTTGTGCATTACAAACTGATTGCATTTCTTTCACTCTTTCGAACTCTATTCCGGTCCCATTGCTGTAGTTCTCGGTTAATACATCAACGTTTCCAGTTCTCTATTGTCCTTTACATACAGTTTCATGTACATCTGCAGGTTGATCTAATGAACTTACCACATTTTTGTTAATCTCACTCAGTCGTGGATCCAGGTATGGGGGATCATATTTTAACGATTTTCGTATTCATCATCATCATCATCATCATTTATTGCCATTGTGATCGGAGATGAGTAGCAAAAGGAAAAAATGAAGTTCGTTATTCGCTCATTGAAATTCGGAAATCGCAAGGTAAATGTATTTAAAACAGACCCTCAAAAGTATAATGAGTGTCGAAATTTTATATGCAACATTTATCCGTCAGATAAAACTTGAATTTTGATATAACTGAGAGAAATCGTGTTGAAATATCTTCGAGAATAAATGAGATTCGGTATTCTGGACCAGAAAGTTTTACTGATCTATATCAAATTCTGATATTATTCTGCTTCTTCCTACCTGCTTTGGAATGTTACGTTTTCAGTAATAGCATGAGGGAAAGGTTAGGTACTTTAATAAGAACAGAGAGAGAGAGAGAGTGTGTGTGTGAGAGAGTGAGAGAGAGGGGGAAAGGAAAAGTTGGTAGTTAAGTTAGAGGGTAGGAAGAGAGAGAGGAGTGAAAAAGGTCATGTAGTTTACAGAAGGAGTGGGAAGAGTTTTGCATAAGAAACTAATCCATGTCTGTATAATATTTAGATAAAAACATAGACGTGCAGCGACAATTGAAAGAGATAAAGAGGAGAATAAGAAGATACAACGAGTTGGTGAATAGCAGAGGCATGAGACAATGGATGATCATAGTTTTCAATACCGTGGAATTTCCGCTAGTTCAGCATGTAAATTTAATTTCTTAAAAGAGACACAAGAACAGGTTTTGGTTGTTATAGTTCTCTATGCGCTTCTTACCGGCGCCAATAATAGGTGTCCAAGCGTAGGTGAAAGATTGGATTTCGAATACTGATTTTTAAGCCGACAGGTACTCTTCGGTTTGCCGATTGGTGCAATACAATCTTTCTATGTACACCAACTACTTGACTTTGAACCAGCATAAACTGAATTTGATGAATATAAGATACTATCTACAGCTTTGAGATTGATCACTAACATTAGAAGAGTTTTTCAGATGATTGAAACCCTTAATATGTCTTTGAATTTTTGAGATGAGGTATTATCATTATTTCTATTAATATTCAGACCATCCTCATCTGGGTTGTTTTTCATACAACGTTTCGGCCGTTGCACTCAACAGCCTTCATCTGGTAGGTGTGGAGAAGTAACGAACCGAACCCTTTATTTATCCGACGGGGGTATATTGACCGCACCCCCTCTTAGCATTAGTAGTATTGTTATATTGTCTCACACTAGGATTGAACCTAGAACCATCAGATTACTTTACAGCAATTTTTCTGATGCTGTAACCACTGCACTATGTGTCCATGTGGACATTCTACCAGATGATACCTGACGAAGGCCGTAGAGTGCAACGGCCGAAACGTTGTATGAAAAACAACCAAGATGAGGATGGTCCAGATATTAATAGAAATAAATTGAAACCCTTATTGTTATTAGTGCTGTTGCCAGGATGTTTCGGTAGATTCATTCTACGGCTTTCTTCGGGTGCACTATCCGAATGTGATGGGGGTAAACATGTTAGGCCTTGATTTCTTCACCTTGTTCCTGTTGACAGATACGGTGAAAGAATGAGTTCAATCGTTAGAAAAACTCTACGAATCTGTACGAGGTATTCATTTGCAATCGTTGATCAACTATTACTCTCTGCTGGAACCTACACGTTGTTCCGAGGCCTATTTCGATATAACTTCCCGCGTATCAACAACTTCTGGAGAATCAGAAGAGACCACTCGAGAGAGTTGATTGCAGCAAATATGAAATATAATCAAGGATGGAAAGAAAGAAAAAGCCGCCATGGGAATAATAAAAAATCAATAATAAATCAAACACAAGAGGAGAGGACAAATGCAAAGAACTATTTATTGACAAAGCAGCGAACATCGAGCCAGTAAACCCCATCATATATATATATATATATATATATATATATATATATATATATATATATATATATATATATACACACACACACACACACATATATATATATATATATATGAAAACAGTTCATGATATATTTTCAATTTTTGAAAATGCAAGATGAAAGAAATAGAAAACTTATTCTACGGATATGTTTTTGTAGATTTTTGATATTCAACTCAGTATTCAACACAGTAAATATACTTTTTGTTTCCATAATTACAGATGCGTTAGATACGTATCATTCACCAGACATGTATTATTGTAATTCTTATATATATATATATATATATATATATATATATATATATATATATATATATATATATATATGGGCATAATTTCTCTAAATAGATCACTGGATAATTACAAATCCATAAGTTATCGGAAGACGAACCTGACTGCTGCAGGGTCGAACTCCATTTCTTATATTCTAGACTGGTGATGATTTCTACAGCTTTTGTATTGTACATAAAATAAAAGAGTTCGATAAGTAAAACTTGTCAGTTTGGCTCAGTCGGTACGAAAACCGCCTGCTGATCACTTTGTCAGTAATGGTGAATAAACATTTTATAGTTCTTCTGTCCTATCATGGTGAACCAAACAATGTGAAATTAACATTCCACTTCAGTGATTTCAAACCACGAGCCATTGATTGATATGCAGTTTCTTGAAGTTTTCGACTGAACTAAATTGACAAGTTTTGTATATCTACGAAAATGCATCTTATAAGTACATCAGAGCTTATTTCATTCTGATGAATATATGCATTTATAATATATATATATATATATATATATATATATATATATATATATATATATATATATATATATATATATATATACACACACATATATTAAAATAAATAAATACATTCACAAAATGAACATTTTCCTACCGTGATTTGAAATCATAACCAAGTGATTGTTAGGTGGCTCTCTTACAGACTGAGCCAAATTGACAAGTCTTACATATCTACGAGTATTATCTTACAGATATACAAGGGCTTATTTCATTCTTATTCAAACATTGAAATTGAAAACAATTTTGAAAATTATCCTTTATAGATGCAAAACCAAAGTTACAGTTACCATCTTCTGTTGGAATAGGAGTGGAGTCTGATCCTACATTAGTCAGGCTTGTATTATTTGTTTCTAATATAAGACGTAGTCAAAATTAATACAAAAGAAAAATATATTAAATTCTAAGAAATTAAAAGAAATCAAACTCAATTCAAATACTCAAAAGCTGCTGTACATTTTTTTTTATCTTTATTAGAAACAGTCAACCAAAACTGTCAATATGAGCTTCTTCAGTTTTTAAGCCGGTCGGGGTGGCTATATATTTATGTATGTATGTATGTATGTATGTATCCTTCATACAGGCTGAACCAAATAAGGGATGAAAATTCAAACATTTGCTCCTTATCATGTCTAGAAGAAAAAAAAATTCTTCACTTATTCGTTTTTTGAATTTCACCCCACCATAGGTTTTTAGAAGAGGTTCAATTTGAAATGTAAGCTTCAGCTAAATTTGGGAATCTAGACTTTTTTTTCAGTGATTACTGCATAACAAAAAGTGAGAGAAGTGATTCATTCATTGATCACCCTTTTTCTGCAACATTTCTTTGATGTCCTGCTGCTAAAAGATGTTGGTCAGGTGACGGTTTCTTCTGAGTGACTAACCAGACCTGTTTTTCTTTGAATGGAGTTTTCCTTTATCCTGTTTAAAAGATTGTTTTTCAGACAGATTAGTAATAGTACCAACGGTGGTGGTGATATTCTGTGCCCACTCTGAAACTAAAGGCTAATCTGGAGTATTACTTTAACTGAAATTTTAATGAAGTTTTAATGGTGGTATTATTTACGTATGGGCGAATTCTACAAACATATACTTTAGTATAAATTTATTTATTGCAAACAAAATTGCAGATTGTATTTCCTTTTAATTCAAATTAGGATAAAAACAAAATAAAATTGATGAAGAGAGAAAAATCAGGGAATCTAGGTCAAGTTGTTGAGAGAAATGGATTTGCGTATTTTTCTAAAGAAAATGCTGAGCAGTTGATGCGGTGGCAATTGGTGGTCGGGAATGAAGTCTGAGATGACAGAGAGTGCAGACTGAACAGACAAACAAACCAACAAATATGATTAAGGAGATATTTTGCTGGACTAATATACATTTGAAAAAAGATGGCAAAAAAGTATCAAATTTTTCAGGCTTAGTGCCAAATGTACCAAATGGATTCTAAACCTCCCAATTTTGTACAAACGTTCAAGAAGTGGAAAGAGATGACAATCCTGCTGTCTGCCAGTCAATCAGAGTGAAGACCAAGGAACAGTGTCGTAGAGCGTCTTTAAAGTCGCGACCAACTCATTGATAGGCAGAGATCTTACTGACTGAGCAAAACTGACAAGTCTACAAAAAAGTTCAACACACACGCAATAACATTTCATTCAAATAAATCAATACATTTGTACTAAAAAAATTTTTTCTATTTTCTATCTATTTATATATATTGTGGATGACTCAATTATTGATTATTATTATAATTAACGCTCACTTCTTCAAGGTTGAGCACTCTTTAAGTAAGGCAACTCGTAGACTGTAAGCTATACAGCAGTGCTCTTCCAAGTCTCGAATGGAGCACTCTGATGGATGGGGAATTGTGCGTAAGTTAATGTATCGCTTAAATTCAGTCTTACTGACCGTCCAGTTCTGCGAAGGGCAGGGGTAAAATGTCAGCCTCTGAAACGAAGGTTTCGATTCTACCTCGCGGTACTTGATAGGATATCGTATAGTCTGTAGCCTCACTGAACAACGAAATAGCTGTCTGTAGATGACTCAATTATTAATTATTATATATATATCTTCACTCTTTAGAATACAATAGTTGCTGTAATTAACCTCCGTTGCGATCGAAGTAGGAATGGGGTTTGATCCTGCAGTGACCAGTCTCGTTTTAATCAAAATTCTATGTAAGCTCAACAGTCAAAAAACATGTCAAAATTGTATTTCAACTGTCCTACCCCTTACACGGTGATCACTGTTCAATGAAGAATGGAGTATTTTAGCAACTAAATACTCATACTAAATGCTCATTATGACTGGTGGGTTATTGAATTTATTAATCGTCAGCAGCAGCCTGTTATCGTCCGTCGTTGTACTCAGACCTTTCCCAAGATTCATCTCACCTCTCTATCATGGACATTATAGAGCCAGTGCTTTCTGAATTTATCTAATTCGTCACCCTCCTTTCTGTCGGCCACAATTTTACATATGATCCCTGGGGATCCATGTTGTGAGTCGTGATGTTTAGCATTTGTTTTACATTCTTGCAATATGCCGGGACAATTGCCATTTGATTTTTCAAACAGTTTCTATGATGTCTCAGACTCCAATCTTTTCTCTGATATACTCTGCTGTTTTATGATCTCTTCATGTGAGATTGAGCACAATTCTCTCATGTGCACATTTCATGCTTCTCAGCTTGAGGGTCAATCTTTTGGTTTAGGTCCCATGTTTCAGTCCCATAGATGATTATCGGTAGGATACACTGGTCGTTTACCCTTCTTTTTAGGATTAGTGGGATTTTCTTTTTCTTGAAAGTCGAGCTTGCTCTTCCGAAAGCTTGCCAACCTAGTGTGATTCTTCGCTTTATCCCTTCTTCTTTCGAACGTAATAAATTCAGAATTTGATCAACAGACAAGGTACAGGTATCATTCGCTTTTCGAAAGTTCGCTTTACACCAATTTTTCGCTTTTACGAAGAAAAAACTAAAAGCGAAAATAGCGTTCGGCGTTTATTTTGCAACTAGCTGTTATCAACATTTTGGGGATCTGAGAACACCCCAAAATTTTATCATATAATAATGATGATAATTCCTTTTTTCGGCTTGCAGCAGGTTTACATATGATCTCTCTATTTTTGATTGGCAGGTGAATCCCATATATATATATATATATATATATAATTACAAATTCTGTTATGTTATACGGAAACTCTTATTTCAAATGATCACCCATCGTTACACGGTTAATGTACCATTCAGCTTGGACAACGCAAATAGGAAGAACAATTAGAGAAAACGGGGCTCCGAGTAACGACGGTGATCATTTGAAATAAAAGTTCCTTTATAATATAACACAATTTTTTATCATTCTATCGGATCATATACATCCATTCCTAATATATATATGTATGTAAGATACGTTGATTTTCTAGGACGTTGTTGCATTGTATTATATTTGGTTCTACCTGTCAATTTTGTATCTTTCAGATTTAAATGGTTGTCGTCCTTGATTCGATGAACCGTGAGTGCGTTTTGTTTGTCGATTATCCTCATATATATATATATATATATATATATATATATATATATATATATATATATATATATCACTCATATCAAACTACAATGACAAAAACCAGTTCGATTAATTTTTATTGCTTTTTTCTTTCGAGGCGGTTTCGATTTTTTCTACTAAGCGTGATTGATAACAGTTGATTGGCCTGATTTTACTTTGGATGAACCAACTTTTGTCTTACATATTCAGACATAAGCATTCAATTAACCGAACAATGGTCTCCGTTCTGTCTCTATATACGATGGATCATCCCCTCTAGGAAGCATGTCTTGGTGAAGCGTTTGGAGATCCTTGGATTCTCAGTCGTCAGAATACCCCACTCTCGGTCTTGCTGATGTAGTCCAGAGGAGAACAGAGAGCGACACGGAAGGATCTGCCGGAAGGAGGTCGAATTGGACGTTAAACAACCTAAACGGGGCTCCGCTCTCTGGTTTGGAATCAGTTGTTCTTCTCCAAGACTGGTTGCTTTTTCAGGTCTATAGAGCTCAATCTGCCCAGCTATTTTACCCATAGCTGGTTGGTGGGGGGAGTAAGACATGACTTCTTGCCTTCTCAAGGACATTAGAGCGGAGCGAACATAAACAGCCCCAGTCAGAGTTCGAACTCGGGGCCATTGTCTGATACCGACAACGTCAATCACACCTCCCCAAATAACCTAAAGCTCTATTTTTTTATTCATATTTAATAATGTTATCAGACCAGTCAAAGTGTTATGGAAGAGTTGAATCGTTTCAGCATTGTGCAGAGAAGGTCTCCTCTCAGAAGGAATCACAGGAATCACAGGAAAGTCCTATCAATGATCCCGGAAGTTCTGGTATGAAGCCGTATTATTATTACTTAATTATTAGAACAAGTATCTTCAACTTCGTTGTTCTGACTACATCGTTTCAGCACATGCGTTCTTCGGCCTTTATCAGCTGAAATATTTTTATCAAAACAACAAAAAAAAGGGAGTAAGATCCAAATAATTCATTGAATTATGACATCACTTTTAGTAAGGAATCTACATATAACAATGATGACCTGAGAGCGTATTCGTCGGAACATAGTGATCAAAAAAACACAGATGAAGATATTAGTCCGAATAATAGATGGAATAGCAAAAAAAAAGCATCGATTCCATCTCAAGAGGAAGCAGAAGTGAACACCGCCAAAACTCGTGTCTGTCGTGAACAGGAACGAAATCTTGGAATGTGAAAACCAGTGAGAGCAGAAAGGCAATGATGGCTGATACATCGATCGGCTCGGCTCATCGCCATCAAAGCGAGCCACACACATGGTACCATTTTCAGTAATCCATGTAACACAGGTGATTCCATATTCATACACGGAGATGACTGTAAAATGGATCAAATAAAAAAACTGTGGTAGCAACAACAGCAAAACAGAGAAACATAGACAATATCTAGAATCGCCTTATTTGTTTCCACCGAAATGTTACTGTAGTGATTAATTATCTCCCTTGTTTCAGAAGTAAGGCCGAATTTCAAATTACGATCCTCTCATCAATTGGAGGTGCCGGTGATTGAGCAGTTAGCTGCACGGGAAATGGAATCGGCGAACCGAGTTCAAACTCTAAAATAATTTGTGCTCACTTAAAATTCTTGTGAGAGGGATGAATCCATCACTTCTTTCCCTTCCGTCTCGCTCCAGGTATGGGTTAACAGCATGTGAAGCGAGTGACACCGCTTTGGGTGATTGCCGCCGGTAAGTCTAGCCAAGACAGAGGAGCGTGGAGGGAACTTGAGATATTTAATACCCGGGCCATAGCCAGCGTAAGGGCAACATATACTATTTATTATCTTCCAATTAGATTAATTCCTGCCATTTAACAGGAAGTTTCTCTGTGAACTATTAAAACCCCATGAATACCTGACATGCGCCGATATCTCCGTCACACTCCTGTGTTGGGTTGACCTGGTTAGATCTTATGTGACCAACTGTATATTTCTTCTTCTTTTTCTTCTTCTTTTTCTTCTTCTTCTTCTTCTTCTTCTTCTTCTTCTCCTCCTCCTTCTTCTTTTTCTTCCTCTTCTTCTGAGACTCACTTGAAGTATATCTATCACGTAACGTTTCTCTTACCACTTGTTGAAGATTTAATTAGATAACATTTTTAATAATTCTGTCTAGCTCACACACATGTAGCCAGCGGTGCAGTGCTAGAAAGAAGGGTGGGAACGTAGGGCTGCCTGCTTTCGGGTAGTGGGAAGGGTTTCGCGCCTCCCACACTTCAAGAAAACACTTGAAATTTAACCGCTTTCAGTGACCTTTTGAGTCCAAACGGAAAGAGTATTTGGAAAAATATTGGCCATTTTTCTCATCAGTGAATTTTTCGAATACAGAATTTTAGTTATACGATGATAGCGAAGGAAGAATGTTTCACCTTCTAAAAAAAGTAAAAGAACGCCGTTCTTAAGCCTTCCTACAACACTACAACACTGGGGGAAAATATGAAATCACCTGCAAACACAGAATGAACCTGCTATATCAACCGAGGTTTTATTTCCTGAGCTCCTTCCCGTGTTTTCATTCCTGATCATTACAACCGTTGCCGTCTAAGATGGCGAAGGGCTTGTGGTGTTTTCCAGTGCTCCCGACCATACCGTTTTGTCTACAGACTTGAAAATTGGCATCAGCATTCCTGTAGAGCCTCTCTAAAAAATGTTAAATGCTTTTTTGACCTTTTTGAGGCCTTATTTTGATCGTTTTTATTTTAAATCTAGTTTCTCCAGAATCTAGATATTTCTGGATGTTTTTAACTCTACTTTAGATATGAAAAATGCCGAATTTACTCTGACCATGTTTATTCTTCGATGAAATTTTTTTTTTACATGACTTCAAATTTTGACACCACGGCAGTTCAATTATTGACTGTAATGGCGAGTTATTTTCATTTTTTATTACCGAAGCGATACTATATGCAATCCTTCTTCAATATCTAATCTATACTGTATATTACTATTTTATCACCCTTGTCTTAAAATAAATAGTCATTGAACAATAGAGTGGATGTGCTCAAGTCATGATATGCAGTTTATTGCAATGAAAACGCTGAGAGGGAAAATCATCAAGCACTATCAAAATACCCGTTGCTCTGCTACACGGTGTACCTTTGGATGGGAATCTAAAGCAGGGTAGAATCTGAAATAAATCGTGAGAATTACCTGAAGCAAACATCGCCGAAACTTTAACAAATCTTCCGCCCACAGAAACTCAAAGGCAAATTCAACTCAGTCTCATCTTACTTTCTCACCTTACTTCTCTCCTTTATTACCGAATTCCACGGTTTTCCTTTTGCAAAATTCTTTATGTTTCACTTTCTACACTTTTGTGTATGTCTACCCTGATTTTTTCTCCATCTCTCCGTCCTACTCAAGGTCATTGTGTTGCAATTTCATTGTTAGAACCTCTCCTCTATCTTAACCCCTTATTTAATGCAATTTTTCTAAAGTGTGACTGATAGAGTGACAGACAGATGGAACTGTGACAGATAAGTGGACATGTTGTTCATTATAATGCAGATTTGTACACATCAACTTTACTATTATATAATTTATTCACTGCTCTATTCCAGTTGCCATTTTCTGGTGGTCAGAGATAAAAATGCGCGCTAGAATTAGCTAAGGAGTTCTCTAAAATGCTACTTTTCCAACAAAGTTCCAAGTAAACCTCACAGTTGAATTAAGTGACCCAGTGCAGTGCGACACACGAGACAATGATTTTGTCTCCATATCTAGTACAATCTATAGGGACCCAATCATTGTTTGTAGAAATTGTTGCGAAAATGTGATTGTCAGTAAGCGTAAATCAAACCGACCTGAAAAAAATAGACCGAAAACTTAAAGACTGAACTTAGGTAATGAAAGCTATGTAGCCAAGGGAGAAAATTAGGTAAAGAAAAAGCTGTGTAAAAAAAAGTAGAAAAAAACATTCGTGGGTGGGTTGCTGGTCTGATTCCCAAGATGAACTATTTAACAAGACAGAAGGGCCCCAAACTCCCAACTATTTACCCATAAATGGGTGAAGAAGTGGATTAATACCTTTACAAAGAACAACAGTACGAAATGAATACAAACTGTCCCAGCTGGTATGTGAACACGGTTCCCTGATTTCATTCTCTGTGCTATGAACCCTTTGGCCACGGAAGTAAGTCTGATGAAATAAAATTGCCCATAATAGACATGGTAAAACATTGATGTTTTAATGAAAGCTTAGAGAATACTTGCTGAAGTCTTACAGTTATTCCCATTCTCTTTGCCGCGGCATAATGGAGTGTCAGAACCATGTCCCAAGTGTGCAGCACGATTATTTCTGACATACACAAACATGTATTTCGAGTTTTGAATTTGTCCTGCACGGGTATTATGACTTCCCGCTTCTACCACAGAGTTGCCAATCCAGTGATTTTATCACTAGATTTTGTGAGATCCAAATCTTTTTAGCGGGAGATGAAAGGAACACTGACAACGTATGTTTATCAGTGTGCTGATATAAAAGTTTAGTTCACTGGGTACTGGAATGTCTTCATTTAATTCATTTCATTTTTTGCAGTTTCTGTGCCACGTAAGTTAAATATATCTATTAGTGTGCGATCATCATGCAAAAAAGTATGAGAACCACGTATCTAAATCCATTCAAACGTTTGGAGGACCAAAATTTTTACCTTATGAGCCACTGCAACGATGTTGGACAATCACTTTACCTCCAGTGGTAGTTTTACTGTTGGGTGGAATAAGTTTAAGCCTAGGAACCAGGAACGGAGGAGCAAAATCCTCAAAAAATGGTTTAATTGAGAATAGAAAAAATAGTTTAATTGAGAATACGAAAATGGTTTAATTGAATGTACAAAAAATGGTTCAATTGAGTGTTCAAAAAATGGTTTAATTGAGAATAGAAAAAAAAATTATTCAATTGAATGAAGAAAAAATGGTTTAATTGAGTGTACAAAAATAGTTTAATTGAGTGAACAAAAAATGGTTTAATTGAATGTACAAAAATGGTTTAATTGAGAGTACAAAAATAGTTTAATTGAGTGTACAAAAAAACGGTTTAATTGAGTGTTCGAAAAATGGTTTAATTGAGTGTAGAAAAAACGGTTTCATTGAATGTACAAATAGTGGTTTAATTGAGTGTACGCGTGAGTTTTTCAGATGATATTTCAGGACTTTTGCATGTATCTTTTCATAACTGGAATTTTACAAATACTCCTCTGCTTCCCACAGAGAAATCTAAATGAATGAAAGGGCTGTAATTGATTTACATAACTTTATGATATTACACACGCAATACATTATACATGGTATATTGTATAACGATATAAGTCATTCAACGTGACTTAACGTCACTTTATTCTATTCAAGTAAGGGTGGGGCAGGTGAGCAAGGTCAGGAGGAGCCTTACTAAAGCACAGCCGTGGGACCTGTATGGTAGATAATCTGTCACAGCTTACACCCAATGGGTATCGCAGATTTTATAAGTTTATGATATAATATTCGGAAAGGGGACGCCTTGTGGCAGATACGCTTGAGTTTCTCCGACATGTTTCGGGGAAAACTTGAGAAAGGACGGACGTTTTACAAATTGAGCCGCGGCACTTCCCCTGGAATTACTCTGCCTGTAGCAGTAGTAGTAGTAGTACTACTACTACCACAAGTAGTAGTAGTAGTAGTAGTAGTAGTAGTAGTAGTAGTAGTAGTACTTGTGGTGGCGATGTGAAAAGGATTTTCGCAGCAGCTGTTGTTGCGGTGTCGGCGTTTATGTAAATGGTAATGTACTTTTAGGTAGCTGACCTGATCCATTTGTCCATAGCATAGGGGCCTACCTCCAGTGCAGTTGGTTGATGGGGGAGAAGGAGAAGGAAAAGAAGATTCTTCTTCTTCTTCTTCTTCTTCTTCTTCTTCTTCTTCTTCTTCTTCTTCTTCTTCTTCTTCTTCTTCTTCTTCTTCTTCTTCTTCTTCTTCTTCTTCTATATCATCATCATCATCTTATTATTTTTCTCTCCTCCCCTATTCGGCATGCGATGAATACATAGATAGATAGATAGACAGATAGATACATACATACATACATACATACATACATACATGAAGAATGATGGATAGATAAAAAATAAGATAGGTAGATGAAGAATGAGCTAGATAGAGGAATTAAGAATGAGATAGATAATAAAATGAGATGGACAGATACATACATAATGAGATAGATTGATAAAAAATTATATATATATATATATATACATATATATATATATATATATATATATATATATATATATATATATATATATATATATATATATATACATATATATGTATATATATATATAGAGAGAGATATATATATATACATATATATATATATAGAGAGAGAGAGAGATAGATAGATAGATAGATAGATAGATAGATGGATAGAGAGATAGAGAGAGAGAGAATGGGATATATATATATATATATATATATATATATATATATATATATATATATAGAGAGAGAGAGAGAGAGAGAGAGAGAGATAGATAGATAGATAGATAGATAGATAGATAGATAGATGAATTCCAGCAAATGTACTAATATTTGATTTCCTTAAAAAACTGCCCTTTTTTTTTCTCAATTTATCACTATATCTATCTAGATCTAAATTTATATGAACAGATACACGCACTTTGGTTATCCATAGGTTCTTATATTTGTAGACAAGGAGTATATAAACAAATTACTGATCAATTTCTTGGTAATGTTAATTCAGGGGCACGTTTTGTGATCTATAGCAGGGCTTCACAAACTTTTTCCACTTGTGACCTCTTTTGGTGGGACGATTTTTTTTGTGGCTCCTCATTCATTGCTATAACAGCAATAGTTAATAAGACTATGTACTGGCATTTAGTCGCTCATCCTCCTAATAGTCACTTATGGAGCTGAAACATGGAACCTAACCAAGAGACAGATCTGCAAATTGAGAACCATGCAATGTGCACATGAAAGAATTATGCTGGGCCTCACATGGAGAGACCACAAGACAACACTGTACATCTGGAAGAAGACAAGAGTCATAGAATCCATTAGAAATTTCAAATGGCAGTGGGCTGGGCATGTTGCAAGAATGGCGGACAACCGATAGACATCACGACTCACGATATGGATCCCTCGAGATCACATGCGCAACTGAGGCAGGCAGAATATCAGATGGAGAGACGAACCTGACAAATTCAGAAAGTACTGACTCTGCGACGCCCATGATAGAGAAGTGTGACAAATCCTGGGGAAGGTCTATGTCCAACGACTGACGTTGAAAGACTGATGATGATAACAGTAACTGAACACAAAAGCGAATAAGGACCAAGAAATGTCAAAAATTGCGACATATTCATCATCAATAGGTTTTATGGCGTTTATTATGAAATTTTTCTTTTCAATAAATTACTGAAATGTAATAAAAACGAAATTTAGTTTTGGAAAATGAAGGATTTGCATTGAGACACGAAACAATAAGCACTTGTTTGGAGTGCATTTTTGTAAAGAGCTAACCAGAAAACTTTTTAGATACATAATTACTCTCCAAAAGGAAAAAGATTTTCAAATATTTCTTCGACACCAATAATCTTCACGTGGATTACCGATGGGGTCCTGACCCGTGCTTTGAGAAACCCTGACCAACAGCACTTCCAAACCATTGTATCAATGGTTACTCCGCGTTTTTAACACTACATAGTGAGAATTTTTCCAGCTATGTCACTTTAATCTTCATTCACTGATGACCCTATTTTCCCCCGATTCTTAAAAACGTGTCATGCAAAGCGTTTAATGATTTACACGAAATATTACTCATCTATTTGAATTGGTGCAATTTTTACAATACTACAAGCCAAGTTCGCATTTAAAAAGCACAAATTAAAAGTATGAAAACTAATCTCAACCAAAAGCAAAACTACCTTCTCTATGTTTCGTGGAATTCAAAGTGAATTCTTTATTACGAACCGCTGGAATTTGGACAAAGTGTTACTGTGCAAGACTACGATGAGTAATTGGCTTGTTGGAATGACGTGCTGCAGCAGATAAAACCTTATTCTCAACCGGCAAGTCAACTAGCGATTTTCCTGCGTAACGATATCTACAGGTTGCAAATTTTTTTATCAGCCTGTTTTCGTCGATTGTAATAATTACTAACCCGATCACACTGGTTCATGATGTGTCAGGGAAGTCATTCCCGATGGCATTAGTGTGTAGTGAATGCAAACTGTCTCAGCTGGTGATTGAACTCGGCTCACTAAACCCATTCTCTACTCGCTAACCACCTGGCTACTCGTACCCCCAGAGTTACGGATTACGAATTTTTAAAAAAAACTCAAAATATACGCGTATCTCAATGTGTATCGCAAGCAAAATTATAAAGTTGCCAAGGTTAATCGACGGTAAAAAAAAAAAAACAGTTTCGAGACACGCGCCCCGGACCGGAGACCCTTTAAGAGCAATAGAGACAACGACGGCGGCCAGTACGGTAGCCACTCACTCACATAAATCCATTTTGAGGTCCAGCATCTAGATTGTAAACATGTAGGAAATTAATTCTCTATGAGCGGTTCCCTTGACTTTCTGTGCATTCTCAAAGCTCAATTGTAGTATGATAATTTTACGAGGTGTGTCCGAAAACTATCCAGATATCTTAAATAATCCAAGAACCGGTGGTGCAGTTTTGATGTAACTTGGCAATAAATCACAGGGTACTTCACTGCATATGCGTGAAAGGTACTTCCTAGTTGGCAGTGACACATTACTGGATGAGCTTGTGTACTGCGTGAACGTAGCATTCACAATCACCGAGTCTGCCTATCACTCACTTCTCGTGCAGGGTTATATGGCGAAGCATCGTACCATTGTAGGTTTATTTAGTCTCTTCACCGCCCGGATTCCGCTTCCTTCGACTTCTGGATTTGAGTGAGACTGAGTAAGATTAAGGAGAACGTGACAAGGCAGCTAATGACGATCCCCCCAAAAGGACTCAGCAGATCGTTTCGAAAAGCGGTAGGGACACCAGAATTAAGTGCGTGCCAACCCAAGGAGATACTTTAAAGGGATTAAGGTACCATTTTTATAGATAGTCTATTTTCCCATTTACCCATTGACTGCAGAGAACGGAAATTTCCGCCATCTCAGTTCTATGGCTAACTTAATTTTCATTGTAATTAGATGACAACTCAGTTACATCTTTGAGTCATTGCTTTTATCTTGCCATTGATTATCTGCAATGCATTATCTTGCAATGGACAAAGGGGTTTTATCTTACGATGGATAATTATTACTTTTCACCTTCCACGGTTAATGGGTTAAAACAAAATGACTGGATACCTTCCTGGCATACCTCCTTATTGTTGTAGAAAGGAAATTCGAATTCAGGAAATTCAGTCCCATTAATAGGTGATGTAACTCAGCAGTTTTGTTTTGTTTTGTTTTGTTTCTTGTTTTGTTTCTTCTTTTGTTTCTTTTTGTTTCTTCTTCTTCTTCTTCTTCTTCTTCTTCTTCTTCTTCTTCTTCTTCTTCTTCTTCTTCTTCTTCTTCTTCTTCTTCTTCCTCTTCTTCTTCTTCTTCTTCTTCTTCTTCTTCTTCTCCTCCTCCTCTTCTGTCCAAATAGAAGCAAACAATAATCACCACCGTTCATGGACACTGAAGATTCCCATAAGCCAAATCACAATTGCGAGGGAACACAATAGTTTTTATAACCGTGTAAAACGCTTCACGACATTTGCTATTAGCAGATTAATCCACACAAAGTCCAAGCTGCGTTGTGTCCCGTTTCAATAGATTTAAAAGTGCAAATCGGCGATCCAAGACGCAAATATCTAGCGATATGCCAGCTACAGATGTCCCCTTATTTGAACCAAAGTTACACCGTTCCTAGGAAAATGTAGTATTCGACAGGCTTAACATTACAATTTTTTCTTTACCTATACCCATCTATCTTTAGGAGTGTTTTACTTATCACCCGACAAAAATATGATTATCATTAAATGAATGCCCGTTAGTTCGCTAACGGTATATCTAAATCTATGATCTGTGTCAGTATGTTCAAATGTTAAGGAAAGGTATTGTTAACGAAATTCTTGTATTCAGTTTAGATAAAAAAAAGGAAATTGACACAACCGCAACAGTAGCAGCATTAGTAGATGTGATCATATTATCAGCAGCCAGCAAACAAACCCACAACGAAGCAGCTAAATTTGTGTTCATGTGCTCGCTTTAACCTCTTCTCCTCTTTCTATTTGTTGTCACAGACTGACTGACCGTTCGCAAATTACAAGTGACTGGTGTTTATTTACTGGATATTGACAGCACGTCTCCTCAATACTCTGAACTCATCTCGGTCTTCTATTCGATTTCAGTACTGCTGTCGTCTGGATGATATCGGATATGCAGTTTCTCCAACCTTTTAGCTCTTCGGTGCTATTCCCACGGCACTTACCACAAATGGTACAACTGTCACCATGTCCCATAATCTTTTCATTTTTTTTTCTCCTAAAAACTTGTCTTTCTTTTCTTGCTCGACAAACAAAAGGCAGTTTTTGACGAGATAGTCACTGGCAATGAAAAATGG
Organism: Thysanoteuthis rhombus; assembly: GCA_963457665.1. Classification (NCBI taxonomy): domain Eukaryota; kingdom Metazoa; phylum Mollusca; class Cephalopoda; order Oegopsida; family Thysanoteuthidae; genus Thysanoteuthis; species Thysanoteuthis major. The sequence goes on from OY735218.1 coordinate 19,996,716, forward strand.
ATTTATTACGATAACACTGTGTAACCTTCTGAAACATTTTTGTTCCTGGGAAAAAGTGTTTGCTTTTTTGATTGATTATGTTTAAAAAGTATTTAAAAGTGCCTGTTATTCCCTTCAAACTTTGCTTTTGGGATCACGACAGTGATACTGGGAAATTTACTTATTTCCAGTTGGACAACGAGCAAATTTGCACATTTAATTATCACATGAGGCAAGAAAAACAATGAATAATGAACATCGCTATCTTGGCCTCAAAAGTAAAGTTTCAAGCATGTAATAGTCATTTCTATACTTTTTACACTCACTACTCGGGATCAAAAACGTGCTGCACGGTGTAATCAAAACGAATAGAGCACTCTGGTGGATGAGGAGTTTCTGCGTAAATGAATATATCGCTTAAATCCAGCGTTACTGACCACCCAGTTCTGTCGTCCAGAGGTAGGATATCGGCCTTGGGGTCTGATGTGAGGTTTCAATTTTGCCCCACGGTACTGGATGGGATAAAGTCTATAGCCACACTGAAGAGATGTAATACATCGAAACAGCTGTCTGTGGATGACACAATAATCATATATATATATACATATATATGACAGCACTCAATATTCAACTTAAACAGAAACAAATGAGTTTGCTAAGATCAAAAATGAATTCTCAATCAAGATTTGCTGGAACATAGGCAAACTCTTACTGCCAAAAGATACATAGGAAAATTAGCTTGTTTGAAGGTTGCAATGAAACAGGAAAAAACCTTAGTCTGCATTAGGAAATTGACCGGTGATTCTGCATAAAAACACTCGTCCTCTTCTTACAAATGAATTAATATAAGGAAACTACGTCGTAAAAAAATGCTGGAAACGTATTTATGAACCTGATGCTAACTCTTCGTTCAATACCGTTTATTTTATCATGTAGTTTCAACAAAAAGGTCTTTGATGTCTGCCTAGCACCAAAAATGGTTTCCTCGGGATTTGAATCTTGTCCCTGCAACTAATGTCATGGAGACATTAGAGCAAGCTTAACCTGATCTCATGACTCGTCCTGAGCAAGCGCGACATGGTTTGTTATTGCTAACGTAGAGCCATACCACGCCTCATTTAACCATCATTGGCAACGACATCGCAGCTGCGTCCAGGCGACAAAGGCCTCTGCTAGGTCATCATCATCATTCTTTTATCATTCATCGTTAGACATAGACCTTCCCCAGGATTCACCGGATACCTCTATCATAGGTGTCGCAGAACCAATACTTTGAACTTGGTCCAGTTCGTCTCTCCATCTTGCATTCTGTCGGTTTCACTAACGCATGTCCATCGGTTGTCTACCATTCGTGCATCATGACCAGCCCATTGCCATTTGGGCTTTTCTAATGGATTCTATGATGTCTCGCACTCCTGATATACAGTGCTGTCTAGTGACCTCTCGGTGTGAGGTTGAACATGATTCCTCCGTGTGCACGTAGCACGGTTCTTTGATTAGCTTCTATGTTTCAGCTCCATAGCAAATATTCGCTGGGTGGTAAGTCTTCAAATCCTGCTTTCAGTGCATTAAGTAAACAGCGGCCACGAAAGTTGCCAGTAGATTTTAAAAGAATTCTCAGTTTTTAATGATTAGCTCGACCCGTGGAAATTCCACGGTTTAATTTGAAACAACCACCAAGGAATAAGGGCCAATGTTACATTTTAATGCTCTATTTATGAGTTACATACATAGAATTGAACAAAATAAATTGAATGAAATAGAATTAAATAAACGAAACAACTGTTTAAATGTCTGCTATATTCTCCACTGTTTTCTGTCTCTGTTTCTCTGTTTCTGTATGTCTGTGTGCTTTTCTATCTCTGTCTCTCTCCCCCTCTCTCTCTCTTTTTCTGCGACTTATATCCATTCCAGCAGCCTAGCCTATCTCTCTTTCCCCCTTCTATTTGATACATGATTCAAGAACCCAGCTGTCAAACCTATCTCTCGTTCCCCCCTTTCTTAAGAACGTGTTGGGCAATCGTGAGATGATAGATGTAGAGGGTAGCGGTAACGCAATTTAATCATTGATATTACAAAAGTTCAGATTATGATAGGAATCAACATGTCACTGATATTAAAGTATATACTAAGGCATTTTTTCTATACAACTATGGACACAAGCGTTACCAAGATACCATTCAGGAGAAAACGCTAAATTTTGTTATTATTGTACATATATTCTAACTAAATGATATTAAATACTATTAAGGTGTTAACAGTCTTCATGTTCGATATTTTTCCTACTTTTATTTCCAGAATATAATTCCAGGTCTTCCCAATCCAAATCTCTCAATACTCTTTTTAAAACAGGGCCCGTTCCAAAAGTGCATGCTCGGAAGTGCGTGGAGTAACCGGCTATAGTTGTCATGTAAAATGATTGTCCGTCCGTCGAACAAAACTACCACTTCGAAGTATTTTGGTTATTTCTCTTCAAGTGTTGCCAATTTAGTTATTCTACATTCAAATTTAGATAAATCTAAGGAGTGGATGTCAAATGAGATAATGTGCATAAACCATAAAGCAAGATCGATACTTTTCAATTTTATCTATTTTTATTAGATTTTCCGAGAACCACTGATCCATGAAACTTCTTATTCTACACTACCTTGCTCCGTGTGCTATCTAATATGTCTGGGAAATGTCAACTTTGTGCAATGGCTTGTTGTTGAATAATCGCGATGCATACACACACATTTCTTCAATTGTGTTTGGATGTCAATTGCCTTCAGGATCCATATCTCTTGTACTTTTATTCCAGGAGTGTAATTCTAGGTCCTCATGATCGAAATATCCTATTACTCTTTGTGCTCCATATTTATCCTTTTATTCCAGGTATGTAATTCTGGGTTCTACCAATCAAAATATCCTATTATCTGGACGTCAATAGACTTCATGTTTCATATCATTCCCATTTTACTCCCAGAAATGTAATTCTAGGTCTTCCCGATCAAAATATCTTATTACTCTGATAATTGGGGTGCCATGTTCCACAGTAGAAAACGTCAACCCAAACTGTCACCAAAGCTGTCAACATAGGTTTCTTCAGTTCTTTGGTTGATCTGGTAGCTAGAGGAGCAATATTGTAAACTACTTATTATATCTAGAAAAAAAACTTTTTTTTTTAATTGTCCCATAATTTTTTTTTTTTTAGTTTTAGGTTTAATTTTCAATGTTAGTCTATGCTGAAATAGTCCCTTACTTCGTATCCAGTAGCATTCACACTTGTTTTTTTTGTTGTTGTTGTTGTTGTTTTTGTTGTTTTGTTTTTGTTTTTTTGAAACTCGGACTTTTGGGGGATATCTGCCCACCCAATAAGAAGCATTCATTGATCACTCTTTATTCAAAATTTTTGATCACCCATCCACCCCCAAAACGGCATGTTGCCGAAAGATGTTGGTCGCGAGACGGTGTCTATTGAATGACTAAACAGACCTGTCTTTCCGACTTTTATTCCAGGAATGCGATTCCAGGTCTTCCTGCACAAAATGTCTTATATAACTCTTATTATTGGGATACCAATAGTCTCTATATTCTACATAACAGTCTATATATTATTTGAAAATGTACCCGGGTCCCCAACGGAGAGGTACCCAAAACCCTTATAAATAGTAGTTCACCTACTTTATTTCGACGGACAAATATCATTTAATGTTGGAGAGGGCCCCCGCAAGGAACCAAACCCCTGAGTCACCCCACAAATTTCTAGCTACAATTCTGCGTATTCCATATCTATCCTACTTTTTCAAGGAGTGTAATTTCAGGCCTTCCTTATTGAAATCCTATCTATGACGAACCCCGATGGAATTTCATAACATTTATAAACCAACTCATGAACAAGCCTCAAGGTAATCTTATAAAACTTATAAACAGGCCCATGAACAAGCCTCAATTGAATTTTACAAGAATTATTTAAAAAAAGCTTATTTAAAGGAATTTTATATAATTCATAAACAAGCTTATGAACAAGCCTCAAGGGAATTTCACAAAACTTATGAACAATCTTACAAACAAGCCTCGAGGAAATTTTGTAAAACTTATAAACAAGCTTATGACAAAGCCTCAAAGGAATTTTATGAAACTTATAGATAAGCTCATGAACAAGCCTCAAAGGAATATCATAAAACTCATGAACAAGCTTATGAACAAGCCTCAAAGGAAAATTATAAAACTTATGAATACCCTTATGAATAAGCATTGGAGGAATTTTATATAACTCATGAACAAGCCTCAGGGTAATTTTATAAAACTCATAAACAAGCTTATGAATAAGCAGTAAAGGAATTTTATACAACTTATAATCAAGCTTATGAACAAGCCTCAAGGTAATTTTATAAAAGTTTATAATTTTTTTCATAAAACTCATGGACAAGCTTATGAACAAACCTCATGGTGATTTTATAAAACTCGTGAGCAAGCCTATGAACAAGCCTCAAAGGAATTTCATAGAACTTAAGAACAAGTCAATGAACAAGCCTCAAAGGAATTTTCAAAAAATTTATAGCCGTTTATGATTTTGAAGATACAAATTATTTCAATTTCAAACAGGTTATATAACTGCGATTGGTGAGTCAGAGCTAATAAGCAATATGATAAAATTTGTAAACCTTGCATGATTTTCCACAATTTCATTTTCTAATTTGAAACGTCATGGTGCAAGTGGCCAAGCTGTGAGCGGCAGGAAAAATGGGATCAGCGAATCAAGTTCAAACTCGAGACAGTTTACGTTCACTTTGAACTAATACTTTTGGGAAAGGCATGAATCTATCTCCCGACGCGTATGTGACGGGGTAACGACAATCATGCCCCATGTCTCACACCTACTTGTGGAAGTCTATACCCAACAATGGGATTTGAAAGCTGATAGAAAAAGAAACAACAGTTTTTGTTTTGATATCCTGGTAACTACTGGATTTTACCGTGGTTACCATGCATTTTTCAAAAACTCACATGCGTATCATTCTTGGAAACATAATTGTTATAAATATTTGTATACACAGGATATTGTATTTTTTATTCGAAATTTGAACACAATGGAATGCGGATTATCTATCGTAGCGGATTATACATGGTGAAATATGATATCTCATAATAGACTGTAGCAAATTGATCAAAAGGGGATATCAAAAAAGGTACTGACAGTGGTACACTTTGTATTATGCAAGTGACTTGGGTTTGACCTAATTTCTACCGAAGCAAATATTCATAATATATGGAAAGGAATTCCTTAATGGAAGAACAGATTAATAATAATAATAATAATAATAATAATAATAATAATAATAATAATAATAATAATAATAATAATAATAATAATACGGATTATCACGTGACCTCAAAACACTTCCGGCTGTTATTGGTCAAGGAGGTGTGAAGTTGCAATGCATTATCCGGCGTTCGCCAGATTGGCGCCAATAGACACCGGAAACAGCTGGACTCAACCTTTGACGCTTTTACTTCCGGTGTAAGAGGAAAGCCCAAAATGCAAGGAAAGATATTCCACTTTTTTACCCCAGTCCCTCTTCTCTCATCCACCTATACCTTGCCCGTGGGTTCAGGGGGAAAATCTAGAATTTTTTTTCGTTTGAGTAAATATTTTACTAATTAGTAATATATGACAGCACCAAAAGCATTCATTTGAACTTGGTATTGCTGAATGCAGGATATTTCTTTTTTCTTTTTCCTTTTTTTACTTCTTCTCTTTCTTTTTCTTCTTCTACTTCTTCTTCTCCTCCTTCTTCTTCTCTTCTTCTTCCTTTTCTTCTCTTCTTCTTCTTTCTTTTTCTTTTGCTTTTTTCTTCTTTATTCCTCTTTCTTATTCTCTCTTTTTTCTTCTTCTTCAACTTTCTTCTTTTTTCTTCTTCTTTCGTCTTCTTTCTTTTTCTTCTTCTTCTGTATTGTCACTTAAAACCGTCCAAGAAACCTGTCAACAAAGGTTTCTTCAGGTTTTAAGTTGGTCTGCCTGGTCATCTGGCAAGATAACTATGTATGTATCACGTGTACAGCGCCAATCGAATAAGAGGGCTGAAAATTAAAAACATTCACTCCTTGTTATGTTTAAGAGAAAAAACTTTTTCAAGTTTTTTGATACCCCAATCTATATAGGTTTTTATCGGTATTAATAGGTTTGTGCCCGCTCGTGTTTACGCTTGCTTGACTTTTTTTAGTGATCAATGCCTAACAAAAGACGAAAAAAGTAACTTATTCATTGATACCCTCTTTTTCTAATCATTAATTGATCATCCTCAACATGGATTCCTACTAAAAGACATCGGTCACCAAACGGTTTGTAATTATTATCATTATTATTATTTAGGGAGGGAGAAAGAGGTAATGATACTACTGTAGTAGCTATGGGGATCGTATAAGCCTTACATTTTTAAATGGTGAAGAAAAGACAGAGGGAGTACCAGGGCTGCCACTTTTGGCACATTCGTACCAAATTGTCATTTTTGAACTCTTTATAATAATTTCTATACTTAGTATCTAAGTGTTCGGTACGTTTTGGACGAGCTTTTGGTACATTTATTGGAAACTCATACGTACCCTGGGCTATACTAGTGTACAATGAAATTTGGGGATTCAATATTGTGTTAATTTTTGTTGCTGATGATGGTAACTTTTTCTTTCGTGATCCTTCTGCAGTTTCCCCATGTATCCGGGAGTAGAGCGTTTTGTGAGTCAATATGACGTAAGGCGAAGAAGCAATAGTCATCAATTTATATGGGAAAATCTTTTGAACGTTCCCGAACTCCCCAAATGGTTATGATGGTATGGTAGTAGTCGTAGGCTGGGGTCATGAGAGATTCAAGAAACTGAGAAGTGGAGAGAGAAAGAGCAAGAGGGTACGTACTGCCTCTTCAACGGCTCACTGAAAAACAAACGTTTTTCACCTTTTTCTTCGTAAAAGCGAAAATGGTCAAAAGCAAACTTTTGGAAAGCGGGGAATACCTGTATATGAAAATTTTAAACTAGATAAGAGTGTATAGTAAATTGTTGGTTGAGTGTGTACTATGCGTGGAATACTATATAGTCTACGACGAGACTAGCGCCAGATACTGACATCCTCAATTTAAAATACTGTGAGGAGATGGTAAAGTCCGACGGTCTTGTAGGCCGTTTGGTTGTGAGTTTGGTCCTCTCATGCAGGTTTTTGCGGGCAAACATTACACCAGCAAGCCCCTCCCGTCCATACGGCTCCAAGCAACTTCTGACTTTTCCCAAATAGATTCAAAGCCATGGACGAGATTAAGGAGGACGTGATGAGGTAGCTGATCGTGATCTCGAAAGAGGACTTTCCAGACTGTTTTGAAGAGCGGAAGGGATGCTGGAATGAGTGTGTGAAGTCCTGAAGAGAGTACTTCGAGGGGGATTAAAGTATCGTCGTCCTAGACAAGCTATTCTTTCGTTAATATCGAATGATTGCATACTTTTTGGGGAGACCTGATATAATCCGAAGTGATGAGTCGTTCGTAATTAGCATGCAGTGGCGAAATCCGGTCGTACATTCCAGGGTTTAGGGTCAAAACATAAAATAATGAGAAGACTTAAAACGTAATAAGAATACTTGGTCATTTTCAGCTGGTACAGTTAGATGAAAAGAGATTTGTCATTAGAGAGTGTCCAGTTAATTTCAAGGCATACTAATTAGACTGAGGTACCCCCCTGCTTATCTGTCCAGGCATAGGATCACATTCCATGTTTGGGTATGTGTCTCCAATCGAAAACGAGGAGCTAGAGAAAGTAGACCACTACATCAACCTGGGACTACGAATCTCCATGAAATCCTTAAAGAAGAAATCAAAGAATCACTCTAGGATGGCAAGCCTTCGGCAGAGCAAACTCTCCATTCAAGAAGAAGAAAATCCCATTCGTCCTAAAAAGAAGAGTATACAACCAATGTATTCTCCCGATAGTCACCTAAACGTCAGCTGAACGTGGAACCTGACCAAGAGACTGACCCCCGAACCGAGAACCATGCAACGCGCACATGAGAGAATCGTGCTCAACCTCACATGGAGAGATCACAAGACAGCACAGTATATTAGAGAAAAAAACAGGAGTCCTGGACACCATAGAAACCATTAAGAAACTCAAATGGTAATGGGCTGGTTACATTGAGTGAATGGCAGACAACCGATGGACATCATGGCTCACAACATGGATTCATAGATATCGAATGCAGAATTGAGGCCAGCAGAATGAGATGGACAGGTTCAGAAAATATTGGATCCGTGACGCTCACGATAGAGAGTGTGGCGAATCTTAAGGGAAATCTATGCCCAACAGCAGACGATAAAAGACTGTTGATGATGATGACGATGATGATGATGATGGTGATGATGGAGATACATATTACTACTTTGATGAGTCTGGAGATTTTTCTCTATAAACCGGAACCAGGTTTTTGTTTTTATTTATACCCGATGCAGGACCGGCGCTATCATTATGTGTACTAGACAACCGCCTCGGGTGCAGGTCTCAGAAAAGCGCAGTACTGATATTTCTGAGGAAGAAAACTTATTTGAAGATCAAGTAACTGGGGACGAAGAAGTCTCGCCTAGTATGTATGAAACCCTCACGTCGATCCTGGTCGGGTGTCAATGTATTTTGGTCAATTAGGGGGAATATAAAAATTTGTTATATTTGAATGCATAATTTTATATAAAATGTATGTTTCCTTTACAATAAAATTGCAGCACATGCCCTTGATTCAACACCTTTAGACTGTTTTCACTGAGTTTTCTTTGAAGGTGTAGTATACTGTACAAGAATTAGTTATCTAGCTGATCTTAGTAATCGTATTACTGAAGTGGTTCAAAAAAGCACACGTGAAATAGTGAAAACGGTTGATCGCTCAGAGATCTTCGGATAGACTGATGGTCGCCATGTTAAAGTTCAGGTTTTATGGAAATGAAGTAGTTGGCCATGTAAATGATCACACCCGTGGGGAAAATGTCCAGGGTCATTTGCTAAGAATCATTTATCTGGATGGCAGTTATCCCGGGGGTATTTGTCCTATGGGGTTAATTGTTCTGGGTGAAATTGTCCCCCATAACATCTCCAAAGACGATCATACTTATTTCGGTTTTATAATCCTTTTCACCCGTCCTCTGCCTCCAAGCCTCTTAAAGGGCCCCACTGTATATCGTATATTGTAGTGTCACGCAACAAATATCTACTTACAAAAATATTGCTTCTCTCAACTGTAATCTTTTTATATCTATGTATTAAGGGTCCAGTGAATCGATTTACGTCCTGTTTTGCCTTTTAAAAAATAGAACAAAATAAATCGTAAAACGTTTTATATAAAAACCATAGATAACGATTTCTTACTTATGTTTCCCGTTTGATAACCGCGACACACATTGGACATCGCTGCCAAGCTTCCGCTTATCTTGCGCGATAACTTGGCACGATTAAGATGGAGCTTTTATCTCTGATGAAGGCCATATCCAATTTATGTCCCAACCATTTGGGTTCTTACAAGGAAATCCCACTGGATTACCCATTCATTCTTTTCCTTTTGGGTCATCGCCAGAGGCGTAGGAAGGGGGAATGGAAGAGAAGAATCGCCCCCCATCCCACAAGCGCAGGTGTGAAGGTGCACAAAATTTCCTATGGCCTATCATCATCATCATCATCATCATTATCATCGGCAGCAGTGGCAGCCTTTTAACATCCGTCATTAGACGTAGACTTTCCTAAAGATTTGCCAAACCTCTGTATCATGGATATCGTGGGGTCAGTACTTGCTAAACTAGTTCATCACGTCATCATATACTCCTCCGGTCATAATTTTGCATATGATCTCTGGGGAGCCGCCTCCTGAGACGTGAATCCCTGTTGATTAGTAATTATGATCTCTCCTATGATACAGTGCATTTGCTCCCACCTCCCAAGCGCTATCTCTGCCCCTGGGTAATGTATTGGCCCCCAGACGCTGAGAACCTTTGCTACGCTTCTGGTGAACTCTGATGAATTGAGAGATCATTGACCTATCAAGTGTAACAGTTATCGATGGCAAGATATAAGCTCTGACGAACAGAGAGATCTGAGTTGCCATCAATCACAATAAAACGGAAATTTCATTGTGTTAGATATAGAACTGCAATGACGGAAATCACCGCCATCCGCAGTTGATGATTCAATTTCTTCTTATCTTTTTTTTTTTTTCACCTCATCTGTTCTATTGTCAAAGTCCTACTGAGTTGATTTGATTGTTGTCGTTTGAAAAGTCTTAAATAATGGATACAGAGAGACGGGAGAATAGAGAGATAGATTCTATCCCGATGCCATCAATCAACGAAAAAAAGAAAGAAAGAGAGATAAAGCAAGAGAGAAAGAGAGAGAGGGGGAAGGAAATGAAAGAGAGAAAGAGAGGGAGAGAGGGAAATACAGGGAGAAAAAGAACACGGAAAGGTAAGGATGCTAGATTGAATTATCTGGTTTTCTAAACGAAATCTTTCAATTAGAATTTATTACTTTCTATTTCTTTCCTTTTATCTTTACTATCATAAAGATTTTTCTCTTTTTCTCAACACTTCTCAGTCCTAACCATACATAGTACAAAACTTGAAATTTTGCAGATTCTCTACCTTCAATGAGTACGAAAAGCATTTTTTTCTAGTCAGGCTTATTGGCTAAGATAGTTGCGTTCAGAATGGAGTTTGGCCCTAAAGCAGTCAGTCTTGTCTCTCTCACTATAACTCTTCTCTTTCTCTCACTTTCTCTACACTTTTTACCTCTCTAATGTTATCTATTCTCTTTCCTCCTCCTTTTTGTCAATTAACAATATTTCTCTTTTCCACGTTCTTTATTTTGTGCAATTTTTAAAATTTCATTAATCAATCATTCTCCTTTTCCTTCCCTACCTCTTCTCCCCCTCCTTTTTTCCTGTTTTACGCCCACGACTTAACAGATGAATAGGGATCTATTAATGCTAAAAGTACGTTAAATCCGGATGAAACCTTCATGGTTATTTTTTACCATTTGAAGTTTAACAGGCTTTAATGCAATATAGACTTTCTTAATTCATCTAGCATGTCACACCATCTTACTTTTTGTCGGCCACAATTTCGCATATGATCTCTGAGGATCCACGCTGTGAGTTGTGATTCCTAGCTGAGGTCTAACGTTCTTGCAACATGTCCAAGCCATTACCATTTGAGTTTTCTGTTTCCATGATATACCGGACTCCTGTCTTTTTTCTAATATACAGTGCTGTCTTATGATATCCCTGTGTGAGGTTGAGCATGATTCTCTCATATCTATGTTGCATGGGTCTAAGTTTCAGGGTCTGTCTTTTGTTTCGTTCTTTGTTTCTGTTCCATGGGTGAAAATCGGTTGGACACATTAGTTGTATAACCGTCTTTTCAGGACTGGTGGAATTTTCTTTTTCTTGAAAGTCGAGCTTGCTCTACCGAAAGCTTACCAACCTAGTGTGATTTTTCGCTTTATTTCTTCTTTATTGATGACTTCATGGAGATTTGCTGTCCAGGGTAGATGTAGTGGTCTACTTTCTCCAGCTTTGCCTTCTCGATTTCGATCGTTGTGTCTTTGTCCCCAACTGTTTGTTGTTCATATTTGTCCTGCTAAAGTCCATGTGCAGGTCAACTTTCTTGCTACATTTAATTAGTCCAGCATTATTTGGAGATCGTAAAGGTTCTTAGCAAAGAGGACAATGTCGTCAGTATATCTAAGTTTACATAGTTATTCGGCGTCAATTCTGATTCCTTTGTGTTCCCAGTCTAGGTTTCGGGAGATCATGTAAAGGCAGGTTGTGAAGAATTTGGGTGACCGGGTATCACCTTGTCTCACTCCTTTTTCTAGTTGAAAGGGCTCAGAGTCTTTATGTAGTCTAATGAAGGAACAGTTGTGTCGGTAGATATATTGCAATACTCGGACATATACATGGTCAACACCTAGTTGTATCATTGCGTCAATGACTTAGGGAATCTTCAGTGAATCAAAGGCCATTTTTTAAGTCAAAGAATGCTACAGAATGTGGCAATCTATATTCTGCTGCCTTCTGTTGGTTCACTGGATGGAGATGGTTGAGTAGCTTTTTCTGAAGCCAGTTTGTTCCTGTGGTTGGTTTTCATCTAGCGTTTTGATGATTCGGTTGGAAGAGATTGTAGAAGCAATTGGCTTATTGGCCGTTAGTTGTTGAGGTCTTCCGGGTTTCCTTTTTTGTATAACGTTATTATGATTGCGATGTGACACACTTCTGGGACTTTACTTGGTTTGAGGCATAATTTGAATAGGATGGCTTGTTTCCTAGTGATGATATTGCCAGCTTTTATGAGTAGGTCTATGGTGATGTTGTTGGGTTCAGGGACTTTCCCTTTCTTTGTTCGATGGTTTATTTCACACTTTATTTTTACTCTTGGCTCGTGTTTCCTGTTAATTTTTCTGCGTCCTTTGTTCTGTGGAATAGAGGTTTTTGTAAAATTCCAGGACACATTTGACAATTGGGTCCTTAACCGTTGTAAGGTTTCTATTTGCTTCGAGCATACTATTTATTTGCTTTCTTCCTGTACGGAGATATTATTTTCCGATAGTTTTGAATCCTCTAGCTTTTTCAAGAATGCCTCTAATGACTTCTGTCGTGTATCTACTTTTATCTTCTCGTTGTTTCTTTTGGGTGGTTTTCCTCACCTCTGTTGTCTCTATCTTTTCTATTGTTATTCTTGGTGGTTCGAGGTTCCTGCGTTGTTTTTTTTCATGATATTCTTGGTTTCTTCTGGGAGTTTGGTTATGCTTTTGAGTTTTTTGGCTTAAACATATTGATGACTTCAATAAGGAGGGTTGTTACATTTTGACTGAGCTTGTCGATATTTTCTTCTGGTTCAGTGAGTTCATATCTGTTTTCAGTTCCATCTTGTATGATCGGGTGAGTTCTTTTTGAATGGTAAGTGGTTATCGTTTGGTGTTGCACATTTTCCTGCGTTCTATCTTGGTGTTAATTCAAATTTTGCATTTTATCATCCTGCGGTCATTCCGTTGATTTGATTTAGGACCTGTCTATCTTTAACAGTGTCGCTCTTGTCCGATTGAGCTCACTACAATACAAATCTCTATTATTCACGTATATAAAATGCAATGTGTATAGAATGTATTCTCCAAGCTCACTGCAATGCAAATCTCAATTAACTATCCACGTAAATGTAAAATATTATGCACATCCATATATTTCATATATGCCGTCATTTTAATATGACAATTGTAAACTAGTATGTAATATTTATTCACCTTTTCGCCGTTTTTACCCTTTTAGCCGTGTTCTTTTCGGCGGTGGCCCAAATTCTTATCTAAAATCCACTATCGACACACATGAATAAGATTTATTTTAGGCATAATTAAACAATATTGGTTATGAGATTGTTTCTTAGCGGCACGGAATTTCAACATTTCTGTAATAGTAAACCAAAAGATTTAAGTTTGTGTTTCTCCTCGGCCTATATATGAATCATGTAAAGCTCTTTCCGGTCGACACTCCTCAAAGGACGATCCGTCAGAATGACATAAAATGATCTACTAAACAGAAACCATTTTTGCAAATAAGGAAATGTGGTTTAAAACGTCATTTAAGACGGCAAAACAAATCACGTTGAAGGAAAGTGTAAAAAATATAGATGCAATGGTAGAAAAGTACATATAAAAAGTCTGTTTCAAATATCAAAAGAATGAAAGGTAATTTACTATATTTTATTTATTAATAATAGCGAAAAAAGTATATTCATGAGAAAGGTAAGATAAATCCGAAATCCAGGATACCGGGGTCTGTTAAATCGAGGGGGTTATCGTATCTGTTTTCAAACCCCCATTAATAAGCAGATATATATTAAACAGAATACATAAATAGATGATGGCCCCGTGAACGAAAATCTAATTCGAAAGGTTTTTCACCGCAGTAGGATCATAGACGGCGGGGCTGGTGCGCAAAATAACCCTCTTGCCTGAGTGATGGAGTTTTAAGGTGAATCACGACTTACTCGGAAAGGGACCTCACCCTTTAAACCTTGGGTTTGTGTCTTGTGGTCCATAAATAATAGATGATAGATAATAGGAGCAGGGACACTTGGTCATAGGTTTGACAAGAGTTTTTTTTTAATCCTTGGCAGATACGAGCTAGCTGTACGGGATTGCCCCCTTTGTGTGAATATCCCGACAGTAACACTGATCTGTAGTTAAACTACAGGACATGAATATTCCGTTGTTGACGGATGCCAGAGCTGGATATAGGGTTCTATCGCCCTCTTGAAGGAGAATCAGGACTGTACGACTGTCTGCCCATATTCTTAGGATAGTGCAGCTGTCTTCAACTTTAGGCACAGATCCTAGACACTCCAACAAAAGCAGATGTGCGCTGACTGTAGAGTTGTGACCCGACAGTATAGCAGCCTGGAGCCTAGGTCCGAATCAAGCTTCTAGAGAAAAAAACTCTCCTATATATTACTCTAATAGTCTCTAAAAAAGCTTTTTTCGTTTGATGCTCATCGTATATATATATATATATATATATATATATATATATATATATATATATATATAATGTGTACTGTAGAGAGTGAGACGAACTTGGGAGTGAGGTATTTGGAGGTAAGGTTTATTTATCCTTATAAGTGAATTGTCCATACATGTTTCGAGATTTTTCCCATCATCAGTGGTGTGGGTTGTGCGAGTGTGTATTAAAATTTCCCATGTCCCATATATATATATATATATATATATATATATATATATATATATATATATTCTGTTAAATATGTATCCGTCAATTACGGTGATTTTGAAATTCCACTGAAAGAAGTGTCTGTTTTCCATGGATGTCTTGACCATTATGGCTATTACTTGAGAAGTAATTAAGGAGAAAATGAATTAGCCAGTCACTCTCAAACTCTCTTCACATCGATTGTTGACCACAAAAAGAAATGATAGATATTTGAGCTGAACACAGGGATAGGCAGTTAACTCAGCTGTTCACCAATCGAATTCAATTTCCTTCTCAATATATGTCAATATATGGCTATTAACATTTTATATGCAGAAAATCCGAGATATTCACCTGAGGTTATTCGGGTGAAATTCTTCAAATGTAGATGGAGAGACTTGGAACTGAATTATCTGCTCTAAATGGGCGACATCTTCTCTTAAAGTAGTTCTCAAACTGTGTGCTGCAGCAAATAGTGTGCTATAACTATTTCCTACGTGTGCCGCTTCAAACAGATATATCGAACCTTGAGTTTGCCAAGAACATCCTGCTTCCTCCACAGAGTTGCCAATTTAGAGGTCTTATCACTAGATTTTGGTAGATCTGAATCTTTTTAGTGACAGATGAAAGGGAAAAGGAGTAATATTTTGAGTTGGCGCACATCATAAATGCCAACGAACCTTTTTTTTTAAGTTGATATTTTCGTTTTTCCATAGCTACAATGGTCATTTTCCTTATTTTGAAGCTTTTACCCTCTGTATTAGGGTCCATGGAGTGAACAAACTTCGAAATAAAATGAAAGAAGAGAAATTGCAGCTTTAAAAATAACGAAAATAACTCCAATGGTCCGTTGGGCACTTATCATGCGAAGCCACTGATATAAAAGTTTCTTTCATTGACAAGAGAAATTTATTCAATTCACTCCATTCTACAGTTGGTGGACAGCGTAAGTCAAGTACATTTCTTAGTATAGTTTTATAAGTTCAACATACACGTCTTTGGGTCATCATCTACCACTGCGCCCAAATAGTAAGTACGTTTATGTTTTTCACAATCACGAAAACTTTGACGATGATTTTAGACAAAAATTTGCATCTTTGCACAAAACGTAAGCTAAATGAATGTCCTAAAGCGTCTCATGTGTGCCCACCAGACGCCCACGGGCCTTATTGACCCTCTAGCCCCTCCTTAGTCACGAGGAACTTCAAGCTGGTTGACCGACTTCTGCCTTCTGAACCGATGAGGCATTCGTAATCTGAGCTTCGTCCCGAGATGACGAGGAAGACACGTTAACGAAAAGAACAAAAATGAACTCAGAGAAATGCTGCGTGGGAGGGTGCGAGTGAAATCCACCCTCAGGTCGGCATGGCGTAATTTAAGTCTGTCGGACGTAACGCCGGGTGTTACGACAAATAGAAACCAGATTGGTGCGCACAGGTCGATTCACTGGACTGCTCGAGTTTCACGCAACAACCCAGAAAACCAGACCTCAAAAAGTAAAAGTAGCACCCTTACGCTACGTACGACTTCAGCCGTTCCTGTTTGAGCTCGATTCATTCAAGTTTCTCTGTCTCGGCTAGACATCGAAGTTTACGACATATCGAATTGACAAGAGGCGACAAGCACCCCAGAGATGGCATCACTCACTTCACTCGCTCTTTCACACATGGATGGATTCATGCCTTCCCTAATGGCAATTGTGTGTAGTTAATGCAGATCTTGTTCAGGGTTTGAGCTTGGCTTGCCAATCTCATTTTCCTTGCTGCTAACCACATGGTCACCGCCTCTTCTACCTCTATAAATAGTGAGTATAAAAATGCCTTCTGGACAGTGTTGCCGTTTTCAGCTTTTCGCGCTTAATTCAGTACGTTTCTAGTTTTGGCAGTGTGAAAAAGCGTTGAATTAGCACGGACGTGCTCAAATACTTTGGCCATTTTGTGCATTATTTTTCTTATCATTTCTAGCATCATTTTGGTGTATTTTGGCTATATTTAGCATTTTGGGGTTTGTTTTTTTTAATTTAGTGCTTTCTGGTGTTTGGGGCATTTTTTTTTCTTCTATTGGACACTCTACTCTGACAATTTTTGCGTGAGTTGATATTCCCAAACGAAGTTGTTAGTGGTATGAGTTGCATACGGGTTCGCAGCATGGAAAACGAAGTCGGCGAACTGCGTTCAAACCCCGACTGAGACAGTTTGCGTTCACTTAATTCTAATTTCTTAGGAGAAGGCATGAATCCGTTGCTTCTCACCCCCAACTAAAGGGTAATTAGCAGAGCAATTTAAGCTCTTCAGCTTTGGTTGGCAACCAGTCTAAAACACAGAAAACTTTCTATTCTAACCAGGAAAGTCTAAGCTCTCATCCAGCATCGTGATAGCTGGTAACTTAACACGGTTAACTAACTGCAAAGCAGGCTTTTCAATTTAAATATTTTTTTCAATTTATCGAATATTGAAATCACTTCCAAATTTAGAAATAAAAAAACGTTCAAACCGGCCTCACAGGACTTCCAAATTCAAAAAATAAATGGTTATATTGTGATAAGAGCCGATGAGATACTGGAGACTAATGCAGGAACAAATGCATTTGGCAATAAAATACAATGATCATTTCGTTTTTCAACAAATTCACCGAAGTAGCAGGCCTGGGGTTTCATATAATCATATTAGTCTTCTATAGGGAAGGTTGAATCACGATTATGATCTTCATGTGAGAACTCTCCAAGCAGTGTTCATAAATCAAGGCAGTAGGCTTTGTGGTTGCTTCATAAATGTTAGAAGCTGACATGTCGCACAAAATGTTTGACAAAACCACATGCAATAAGCCACAACCAATCCTGATGGTAAGTGAGGGCCAATTGTAGCTGAAATAATGATGTATTTACGAATCCCCCTGGTTGAGAACGTCTAATTTATAACAATATATAACATATACATGGCATTTTTTCCATATATATATATATATATGTGTGTGTGTGTGTGTGTGTGTGTGTGTGTGTGTTCGCGCACACGCATACCTATGTGTGTAGGGGATATGTGTGTCTATGTATGCTGGTATGCTAAAGTACCTCAGAGAGCTGAACGCCCCTGTTCT
This sequence comes from Thysanoteuthis rhombus, assembly GCA_963457665.1. Lineage (NCBI taxonomy): Eukaryota > Metazoa > Mollusca > Cephalopoda > Oegopsida > Thysanoteuthidae > Thysanoteuthis > Thysanoteuthis major. The sequence goes on from OY735218.1 coordinate 20,014,543, forward strand.
GTATAGTTCCAGGTTACACTTAGACAAGGTGTAGTAGCCGTCAATCTCCCTTTGTCATCGTTCAGTGGGTTATTCTGGTGTTAGGGTGTCATTTGATCGATTCAATTTCAAGTTTCCTGCACCGTATTTCCGGGAGCGGTTCAACACCAAGACACTAGAACCTACAGTGGATATAGGCTCTAGCCATCTCGCCCCTGCTGGTCACAGGTCCTTGGCTATACGTATAGGGTGGTATGTGCGTAGCACAAGTGCATATCATTTACATCTAAATCTGTGTGTACAGATATCCTTCCCTGTACATATGATGTCATTATCAGTGACAATGAATTTTCACCGTGCATGTGTGGAGGAGAGATGACCATCCTCGATCAACAGGTGGCAGTCTCCATGATATATATGTGAATATATATATATGTATATAAATATATATATATATATATATATATATATATATGTGTGTGTGTGTGTGTGTGTCTGTGTCTGTGTAAATATTTATATACATGTATATGAATAGATAGATAGATATGCCACCGATTAACAGAACATCTTTCTAAGAGGACAGATAACAGTGTACTCTCTTGAAAGCTGCCATACTCTCATCGAGTAGCAGCAATTATATATATATATATATATATATGTGTGTGTGTGTGTGTGTGTGCGTGTGCGTGTGTGTGCATATATATTAAATTCAATACATATAAAATATAATAAATTCCTACCTCTAAAAATATTTTTGATGAAAAGCAGTGTATATATAAAAATAAAGAATAAAAAGTTCTCTGTTATATATATATATATATATATATATATATATATATATATATATATATATATATATATATATATATATATATATTTAGTCTAGAAAGCTTTATGGTTTTAACCACTAAACATTAGAAAAACGTATTCAAAAGATTTTTTGTGTCACTTCAGACACCTATTTACCAGTATCTGTCAATGCAATTCATGTAATTTTCTCCAGCATTTTTCCCTGTTTCACATATACTTTGTTATTATGGTACAATGTATAAATTTTCTCTTGTTGGGATCATCACTTGTTCATCATGTAACCGTTTCAGGGATTTTAAAAACAAAACAGTCATATCAACATATATTTATAAATACACGAATTCAGAACATATCAACAAAATAATCACCGCTTCAAATGCCAAACATTTTATTGTCGTTTATAATGATGTCAATTCAACAACACTGGAATGGAAAATATTCAGATAATTATACCCAGTAAATTTGTCAGTCAGTTTTCTGAAAGGCAGTTTATGAATGTCACTCAAATCAGCAAATACACCACAGATTGGCACACACACATACACTCACACATGAGTATGTTTGTTTTGTGCATTTGTCTATGTGTCATGCAAGACAGGAAGAATTCTGAGCACAAACGTACAAGTAGTGCATCTATAACAGGCAATATGATTGTAAATTGTATTATATTATATAGAAACTTATTTGGAATGATCTCCCGTCATCAACTGGTAAATATATCACTCGCCCTAGACAACGTGAATAGAATAAACAATTAAAGAAAAAGGGGCTGCTGCAGAAATCGAACCGATAGGGCAGCTTCTTCAACGTAGCGACGCTCTTACCATTGAGCTAAATAGCCGTCGGTATTTCAAAGGCCAAAATAACCACTTTCACGCCAAAGTCTCTTCTCGTTTATTCTTGGTCTATTCGTCTCTTTCAGTTCATTGATAAGAGCATCGCTACGTAGAAGCTGCTACCCTATCGGTGTTTTATTAATAGATATTTTAACGTATAATTTTACTTCCGTGTATTATCTGATAATAGCCAGAAGTATGATTGGCTGAAAGAATGGGTGAAATCGCTGGATGACAAACGTTCAAACAATTTTTGCATTCATTATATCCAGACACGCTCTCTCTTGTTCGTAAACAAGAAAAAACTAACTAAAAAAAGTTCTAAAAAAAACATTCCTTTTCTATTGTCTTTAATCAAATTTGTTATGAAAGACTGCTGCCGAAATATACATACACACATGCGCACGCACGCACGCACGGTTATTATATATATATATATATATATATATATATATATATATATATATATATATATATATATATATATATATATATATGTATATATATATATGATAAGTAATGGATGTGGATGTTGATATCCGACAATGTGAATGAGGAAAGACAGTTTCAGGAACTATGAAGATTTGACACTTTTTATCTTTTTTTACATAACCAGATATTACTGCTGAACGGAGGGGTGATCAACAAAGGATATGGCAGCTGTCAAAGTTTTGTACAGATTGACTCTGTTACTGCAGATGCGCATGCTTGAATGAACATGAAAAATGACGCCCACCAAGAAAGAGAAGGCGTTTAGCGTTCTGGAATTCGCTAAAACGGAATCTGTAACAGCTGTACAACCCGATTTCCGGCGTTCATTCGCGATGGAGACCGCACCAAGGAACTCCATTTTGAATCCTGGAGGAGGGTTTTCTCATACACGCGGAAAAGCCCAGGATGCCCTTTGACTTCTGAAGAGACTGTTGATCGAATCCAAACTTCCTTCCAGCTGCAGATCTTGCGGATACCTCAGTTGTAAGAGAAGGAGTCGACAGACTTCATTTTCAGGCACGATTGGGTACCACTTCATTAACATTTACTTATCTGGATAAAAATCTTCCAGAAAGGTAGATCGGCAATACAGTTGCATTCACCAATGTTGGCACTCAAGTTCGCTCTTTGATTTCTTCCTGTGCGGCTACGTGTTGGGTTCATAGCACCAGTGTCCCGTGATTCGTATTAAGTAAAGAATCGAATAACTGAGGCATCAGCTAATGTCACGCGTGATATTCTGGGTTGAGTTCGGGAAGAAATGGATTATCGGCTGGTCGTCTTCTGCGTGATCAATTGTCGTCGTAATTACTGCCCAAAAGCACAAAGGTTTTTCTTTTCTATGCTGCAACTTAATGTTGCCAACATGTGTAGTTATCCAGAAATAAATGTTCAAAAAGTGTCTAGTCTTTTTTTAAATACCCTGTATAACAGGTAATTGGGTTATATGTGGTGCTCATCTTTTCTAGGAACCCGCATATAAACTATGCACGCATAGAAATATCAATCTACAGCTGTACATCCATATGAAAACGTCTTATTCAGCAATCCCTTACATTTGTATGGTGCCTCAAACATCCCTGAGAATTTTTATTTTCATATATATCTGAATTATATTGAGGGTGGCTTGAATAGGACTTCTCTTCCTCTCTTTCTCCATGTTTAATTGTATAAACGAAAAGTCATGATTGATCAAATAAATCAAGCAGGTTATCTATGATAAAATAGTAACGAGAATTCTCTTTTTGACTATACTAAGATTTGCAAGACCGGGGGAAATTATACAGGGGAAATTATCAGCGGGCATCACATATCACAGGTTTTCTCTCCACATCCCTGCCTTGGCTCGACTTCGATGTTCTTCGAAATTGGCAATATGTGACGATTGACTTAGCGTCCACAAGCAACCGAATTAGGGCCACTCACTTATCCGCTATTCAACTCGTTACTGGAAGAAGAGAATGGTTGATGCTTTTCCCAAAAGCACGAGTGCGAATTGATTGCAGTTTCATTTTTCCGTTGGCAACTGTCACTCTCTTGTTAATTTTGTGTATCAAAAGAGAACGCTTGACACGCATCCTCGTCCGTGTGCATTTTATTCAAGTGTCAAAGTTTGAGAAAATCTGACAATGAAACTGCTGATTTAACGCCTTTAATGGAGTACACCGATTACATCGCCCAACAATTTTCGTTCTTGGGTAGCGAGGGTTATTTCCCTTATTTGTGGACGGAAAAGAAAATAGCTGTTATTTCTTTCAAACTGAGCTTTTGTGGTCAGAACATTTATAATCACGGGCAATTGATTTTCTTACTCCATGTGATTAAAAATCTTCGAATTTGCCGGTTTTCTAATGGAAAATAAGGAGATTTCAGATTGTCACTCCTCTAAGCAAATTTTGGAGAGGATAACTGACATTTTCTATACTTTTTTCGATCATAAAATAACACTTATTACTGAAGGATGATTTTCTTTTTCAATATTGCATAGTATATTTTTCTGTTTATTTTCATGTTTATTAGATGAAGTAAAATATATCATTCTTATTTACATTTTTGACTACTTTTCACCTTCATTTTAATTTTATTAATTGCTTCACATAACTTCTCGTTCAGGCCGATTACCCTTTGATAGTTAGTAAATAGCGCTGATCAGAAAATAAAGAATAAGCGTTAGATGTGATTCGAACACGTTTCCTTGTGGCTAAGGGAGGTGCTAGTGTACCTGGCTCGTCCTACCTAGTAAACCGCCAAGACTTCAACAGGACACAGACGTTCAAATAACACCCTGAAACCTATCCTTCCTTCCTATCGTAGCCATGTTTATTTACATACTGGCAGTTATAGTATGATAATACATTTTCCGTTTTGGGTTTTTTTTTTGGGGGGGGGGTCTGATTTCTAATTAAAGGTAAAAAGTAGTCAAAATATCTAGATAATAATGAGATGGCATGGTGTTATTCTCTCCCGAATTTCCTGGTGGATGGAAATAATAGAGAATTGTCGTCTCGAACTTTTTTCAAATCAAAATTAAGATTCTGGACATAAAATCTCACGTTTCTACGTTTTTAGCAATAAACGAAAACCTTTGTTCACGTTGTGCGTTTGGCAGGAGTTTTCTCTCATTTTTTTTCTTTTACTTGCGACGAACATCAAAATCACTAAAGCCAAAATCACTTCATTTCAGAGACCAAACAAGAAAAATTTTAAAAGCGGTCGGAAGACTGGAAGGCTAACGGAAGAGTGAGTGGGTGAAGATAAAGGATACATTTTTCACGGCACACAACGCCAAATAGAACAACCGTAGTTACAAAAAGTGGGAAAGGTTTTCATCTCTCTTTATTCGTGCGTGGGTTTGAGTATTCGGGAGCTCCTCGCCATACCCTTCCGTCTATAGACTTGAAAATAGGCATCATTACTTCATTAAACCCCTTTCTTGAAATGTCTTTTTGTTTTTGGTTTGTTTTTTTTTTGGGGGGGGGGGTGATTTGGGCCTTATTTTCACGCACATAGTTTATTAATAACGTCTAGATTCACCAGAATCTAAATATTTCTAGATGTTTTTTTACTCTATCATAGATGTTTTCTGGTAGAGAACATCGGTGATGTCTTAAATAGAATTTATTCTGACCATATGTATTCCTCGATGGATTTTTTTTATACTATTCAAAATTTTGACGCTACGGTTGTTTAATTATTGACTGTAATGGAGAATAGTTCTCATTTTTTTATTAGTTCTCGAAAGAGAATGAGAAAAAAGAAAGACTCTGATCAAAACCTGCGATGGTGTGTATACAATGTTTGACAACATTTGCCAATATTTGTCAAAATTTGTTTCTATGAAAAAATATCAGTAATATTGAAGAAAAATGTTTCTGGTTGATTTTTTTAGCTTAATATATATATATATATATATATATATATATATATATATATATATATATATATATATATATGAAGTGTACACATTAATCATAAACACCGTTTAGTCAGCATTCTTTCTTTCTTTCTTTTACTCTATTGTTTTTATCTCCCGGATTGATTTTTTTAAAATGAAATAATATGACGTAGTGTGACATAGAAAGAAATAATTTCTTCCTTTCTTTCTTTCTCTCTCTCTCTCTCTCTCTCTCTCTCTATATATATATATATATATATTGATATATATATATGCATATATATATACACACACACACACTTATATATATATACATATATATATATATATATATATATATATATATATATATATATATATATATATATATATAATTATCCCTCTCTTATTATGGTAACAGCTTCCTTTCTTTATAACGAATGCAGTCTACCTCTGACCTAATTCCCAACGAATGCCGTTAACGGATTAAAATGTGGTTTTAACACGAAATTCTTCCCGTTTTTAAAACTGTCGACATACGTTGCGGATATATTTTTTAATCAATTGATAGCAAGAAATTTTATCACAAAAGCAAATCTTGATAAGTGTTGCAAGGTCCTGTAAGAAATTATGAAAATAACATCGTTTTGAACTAAGTCTGTTCTTCATATTGTTTTTTCTTACTCAGTCAACAAATATATGATTATTTAGCGCACCCGTGAGAGCTTTTACGGTCGGTCATTCGTTTTTTCGTTCATTGAAGATTGTTACGATTTGAAGATTAGTTTTCTGTTTATTGAAATTTTTGTTATTTGTGAAATACCGCTGATTTATAATGGCTGAAGAGAGTGAAAATTACTTTAGTGATTCGTCAGATGGGATCACAAGTTCGATTTCATTATGGAGAGACTCGGTTGACTCTCATTTGGATCGTGATTCAGTAGGCCAAAGTGATGAAGATTTGGGCCCATGTCAACAAAACATAACATTAACTTCCCGCTTCACAATTTTAAATATCATCATGGTTGTATTTGGCACAGGAAGGAAACACAGTCCCAATCGTAAATTGTAAAGTTTTACACCCTTGCTCACTCGATGTCAAAAACGTCACACAAATAAAAACAAATAACTGAATTAAAGACAGAAAAAACAAAAAAATGATGACATTTTAAATTGAAAACGGCAATGCTATGTCACAAGGTTTTCAGTGGCAGTAATAAATAAAATTCATAACAACTTCTGTTTTGGTCAATTTTTAAAAAGAATCGAATTAAATTGAAATTCACGGAGAAAGCATTGAAATAAATGATGATAACGTTCAAAATTGAAAACGAAAAGTTGATGCTATGTTTCGTTGCTGTAGAAGGAACAGATACTGAACTTTGATCTTGAACTGAAGGACTTCACTTCTACTGCTGTGATAGTGCCTAGCAATGCAAAATCTGACAGTCCGTCATTTTTCTTTCATCCTTCTAACTACACTCCAGGATACTTCCACATTCAACTTCCTCTTTCATAGAAGAAAAGACACCCGACAAGAAAGTGTGTCGTCAGTACTCAGAAGCGTGGGAAAATCCAGGAAAGAAACCCGGTGCCAGAGTATCACTCCATGTTTCATGAAGTACCACACTCAGTAACAATATTTATAATCAATTCTTTTTGTGAGGATTCCATAAATGAAGTAAGCTTTTCAATTGTATAATTCTTAGTCGTTTTTCATTGAAGGCTCTTGAAAAAAAAATGGTTTGCAAATATTTTTTTCTTTATTGTGGACGAGGTATCTTGGGATCATCCAAGGGGTGTAATTATCTGCATGATATTTCGTCATTGGGTTGAAGGAAGAGCAAAATATGTCTTACTGCGTCGACGTATTGCATAATTTAGTTAAAAATTTCTTGCAGATTAAAACAATTTTGGACAAATGAAAATTTCTGTAAACGGTCTTGGAATGAATGAGGGAATCGATGTATATATATATATATATATATATATATATATATATATATATATATATATATATATACATATATGTGTGTGTGTGTGTGTGTGTGTGTGTGTGTGTGCGTGTATGAGTGGGTTTGGTGTATGTGTGCGTGTGTGCATGCATATATTAATATATATATATATACATATATATATATATATATATATATATATATACCAACAGAATATTTATGAATGCATCCTATTTGAAAATATATTTGAAATGACCTCTCGTTTTACACGAAAAACGAATCACTTGGCCTACACAGCGTAAATAGAAATTTTTAAAAATTGAAGAAAAACGGTTCTGTAGCAGGAATCGAACCTGGGACCGATCAGGTCGCTGTTTGCACTTGCAATGGGTCTAAACAGCCACACGGAAAGGTAAAGGGCCAAATAACTGCTCCAGACCAATTTCTCTCATCGTGTTCATCCTCACTGTTCATTTCTGCACTGTTTTGCTCCTGATGCCGACTTCTTTTGCTCCTGAAGTCCTCCGTGTAACAACAGGAGGTCATTTAAAATAGAGTTTCAAATAAAATGATGCATTCATGAATCAGTCGGATTATCTATCCATTTCTTAATAATAATAATCGTCCGTGTTACGAACAAAACAGCGTAGACATGGACAGCGAGAATGAACAAGATGAGAGGCGTTAGTATGACGCGGTTATTTGGGCCTTGCCTTTGTGTAGGGTTGTTTAGCTCAATGGTAAGAGCAACACTACATTGAAGCTGTTACCCAATAAATCACAGATTCGATTCTTGTTGCCCCCCCCCATTTTCTTTAATTGTATATTTCAATTTACAGAAGGTCGTTTCAAATAGAGTTTGAAATAAAATAATGCATTCATATATATGTTCCTGTATGTATTCTTATTTAATTCTACGTCATCTATAAGAGGTGAATGTTCGGTATCAGGTATAGAACATATATTAATATCGATGGCATTGACACAGAAATCAACACTCCGTGGTAACTTCATGGTGGACGCTGCCGCGAATTTCAGACCATCCACATATATACACAAGAGGATTGTATTATATGCATATGTATGTATATATATCCATTTATATATATATATGGGGTATGACTCTTGGTAATCAGCAATGGAATTTCCACGGCAGGATGTTCGATCTATGTGTGTGTGTGTGTGTGTGGAAGACATGAAAACACAGAACTAAGTGCATTGACAAGGAAGGAGATCTTGTTTAGAATAGCATATTTGTTTTTTTTAAAATTCTCTTTTCACCACTATGCAGTGGACTTACTGATGTAGGAACATATCTATGAAAAAATATATATATATGATAATAATCACAAAGGTATGTGCCTGATGAATGTAACCATTTCGTGACTCTCGCACTCGTCAGAAACCGAGCGTATGTTGTTTCCTTTCATGATTTAATATTTTTTTATGTATTAATAGCTCTATTTACTGAGTTAATTATTGAGCACTGTGATTAAATATCTACAACGGATAAAATCTGTTTTCATTTGTTTTCTGTTTGTTTGTCACAAATTGAGAATATATATATATATATATATATATATATATATATATATATATAAGTTTCTACGTATAAGCATGTGGTGTAACAGTAAATCTTATACAAATTATACACACACACACATATATATATGTCCTTATTTCAAGAATGTAGGCGTTGCATATAACAAATCATGTATACATTAATACGTGTGTGTGTGTGTGTTTATGTCTGCCCTAAGGATTTCATAAAAAGCACATGTAATATTAGATATTATACAAATGGTATATGTATACATACATTATGTGCATGTATGGAGTTTGTGTTGAATATGTATATACGTAAATAACAAAACATAAATTCGTGTGTATAAGATAAAATCTTACTCAAATTGTGTGTGTAATGTATTAGTCCATATGTCATATATATATATATATATATATATATATATATATATATATATATAAGTACATTAGAATCATATATATATATATATATATATATATATATATATATATATATGATTCTAATGTACTTATTGTTAGATAAAGTTTGACTAATTGTTTCAATGTTTTCATATCCTTTCAGGCAAATAAACGTCAGCTAATCGAACGTCTATTTTTTCGAATTATTATTCAATACACGTCACTATCAAGTCTCGTCCTATTCTTAAGGAGGATTTTTTCTAAATCTCACATGCTTGAAAAGATTGTGAAAACATCGCAACAATTCTATCGTCTCTATTTTATCAATTCATTTACAAGAATATTGAGCGCTGTATGTTTTCAACAAATTCGCTTCAAACACACTAACGCACACACATATACACACACACGTGTGTATATATATATATATATATATATATATATATATATATAAACGCTACACAAACACGTTTATGTTTCAGCCCCGTTTGAGCTTCTTCAGGCGAACAAAAACATGTTTTTGTAGCGAATCCTTACTCCATTATATCTTAGACTTTACCCTAAATCAACTCAACGTTTAATGTTGAATGTATCGAGCACTTTATGAAATAAACCCATCCTGCATCGGGAATTGTGTTATATTATATCATATTGTATTCCTGATTTGTGTTGTGTATATATATATATATATATATTCTATAAGTGAAGGTAGCCGTTGTGATACGCTGTTGGTTTCAATCATTATTTATACATTCGTGTGTTATTTTTCTTTCTATGTAAAAATGGTGGCCATGCGTGAAATATTATAAACGCACTAACCTTTATGTACATCCGTATTTGTATACGTGCGTGTGTATATGTATGTCTGTGTTTGTGTGTATGTGTGTGTGAGTACCCGTGTCTACATATGTGCGAGTTCGTACATGACCAAAAAATCCTGATATGTGTGCTCGTTTTTTTCTTTTTAATGTATTGACGCGTTCGTGCCTGCGTGCATGATGCGACGAGTGAGTCATGGTGCGTTAGGGTCCTTAACACCAATTCCATCTGTCCACCATTTTGTCACTCGTTGACTTGGTGGCTGTCTTTCCCTGCGTTCTTATCCAGTTTTCGGGCATAGGGCGCCAAGGAGAAAAGGACGCCACTTGCAATTAAGGAAACACCGTTTAGAAGGAAACCCACTGTGTACGACCCAAATGTGTCTCGGAGGAAACCTGCAGGAAAATATTTCAAATCGAGATGAATAAATGGTTGATTGAGAGTTCGGTTGATTAAATCAGGAAAGATTTGAAGGAAATGAACAAGAGAAGAAGAGAATGCGAAAAGAAAGAGAGAGAACAAAGAAAAAAAAGGTGAAAAGGAAATGAAAAAGAGGGGAAACGAAAATGGAAGTAAATAGAAGTTAAAAAAGAGGAAGAAAGAAGCAAAGAAAGGAAAGAGAAGCAAGGAGACAGCATAGAAATAGGAAGCGAGACACAAGAACTGAAAGTTCAACGAGGTGTCCACTATACAGTTTAAACGCCATTATTGACAGATCACGTGGCTTTAAGTGGGGTATAATTTTAGATAAGATGCATCCTATCAAGGAACAACTCCCTGTCAAGTTTCAATTAAATTTGACTTAAAGCGGGTGGGGAAATCGATTTCAAAATAAAGTTTTAACGCTGTCATTGACATATCACGTGATTCAATAGGTAAAGAGCATATTACCAAGAAACGTCTTTTTATCAAGTTCCAAGTTAATCTGACTACAGAAGAACTGAGAAAATCGATTTTTAAAGAATAAAGTTTAAACGCCATTTTTGCCAGACTATGTTATCCTGGTTGAGAGATTTTTCTAGGTAAGAAAAATCTTATCAAGTTTCAAGTAAACCTAATTCAAAACAGCTGAAAAACAAGATGGACAGAGCGTCTCACAGTGATGTGAAGGCACCTCTGACGAGAAAGGAGGGACAAAAGAATAAGAGACTTTTAATTTTGACATCAGATAAATTCTAACACTTTCATTTTATTTTTTTTTAAATTGACATCGCCATGTTGAATTTTCAGAAATTAACCTCCTAGCCTTAAGATCATGGAGTTTGAAACGATTTCTGAATGTCGGAGAGGTTCCAGTCCTGGGGAAGGTTCAGAATTCCGAAGAAGGAAAACGAAAAGGAAAGAGAATTAATCTGTGGAAAGAAAAAGAGTGAGATGGAAAAAAAAATCAATAAAAATGACGAAATAAACGAATGAAAGATAAAAACTTGAAGAGACTATTAGAGTTTAATAAAAAAGGAAGGGCGTGGCTGAAAAATAAACGAAAAATTCAGATAAGAAAATTCAACCAAGCGAAAGAAAGAGGCGAAATAAACAGAGAAAGGAAAAATAAACGGAAAGAAGACAGGTCTGGTTAGTCGCTCAATAGAAACTGCCACGTCCCTAACATCTTTAGGTGGTATTTGCCTTGTTGAAAGTGCTCAATTTAGAAAAATTGGAAAAAGGATGATCAATGAATAAGTTACTTCTCTTGACCTTTTTGAGCTGAGATCATTAGAAAAAACAACCGAAGGAACCAATTTATCATAAACTTACATTGCAAATTTACACACACCCCTATTTTTTAAAACCTATTTGAGGGGGATATCCAAAAAAGAAAAAGGTTATTTCTAGACATGATGAGGAGAAAATGTTAAAATTTTCAGCCCTTTAGCTTCATAGGTGCAACCTGTACGCGTAATACTTAGCCAGAAAGACAGACAGACAGACAGACGGTTGAATTCGATGCAAGGGAGAAAATAGTGATCGACAAGAAAATAGGAAAAAGAAAAGGCAGGAAAAACAAATGAACTGGACTGGTTTAAATTAATCGTTTAATGAGCGTCATCTCGCTCCAGAATCGTTTTTTAATGAACGAGAAAGAGACAAATTCGAAATTCAAGCAGATTAAAAAAGAGATCTACACGAATTGATTTACAAATTAATTGAATGATTAATAAAATATTAGCGGGGATATTTGTGAGGAAAATAGTTTGTTTGTTGTTTTGTTTTTTCTCTATGAATTTGGAATCTTAATTTACAGATCATAGATTTTCCTTGTTACAGTGGACTGCTGTTATTACGGCACCCTCGGGGATTTAAGAGTGCTATGGATTTTCCGTTATGCTGGATTTTATACGAGGTGTATCCGTAATGAGAAACCAAAAAGTATAGTCAAAATCCTTTCACAGTTTAATGTCCCATATACGGTTTACTGGTCTGTAAATAAAATGAATCGCGTCGTTAGAACGCGCGATATTATATAGTGCCATTAAAACGTGTGTCGTTACAAGAGAGTTTGCTGTAAGATATATATATATATATATATATATATATATATATATATAGAGAGAGAGAGAGAGAGAGAGAGAGGGCGAGAGAGCGAAATAAAGACAGAGAGGAGGAGAGAGAGATTATACTTACCATGGAGGGGAAAAGCGAGTGAGGCTGAAAATCCTTGAAAAAGGAACCCCATGCTGAGGCCTTTGGCCAAATTGTGAACGCCGATGAAGTCTGTAAGAACGCTGGTGATACAAGAAAAGAAGATCCCGCCACTGAATCCATACAAGACGCTGTAGGCAGCGTACCAGGAAAACGTAGAAATCATCGGCACACAACAACATGCAGCCCCATGAACCAAAAGAATCAATGATATAAGGTGACTACGTTGTATACAAAGTCGATCGGCTATGATGGACATCGTCACTCGGCCGGTCAGGTCGGCGGCACCAGAGAGTGACAGGATGAACATTCCCTGCTTACGACTGAGACCGATGTCGCGTGCGTGCGACGGAAAGTACGTGTGCATCATGCTCGAGCCACAGCAGCCGAAGTTGTAGCCGAACAGAAAGACCAAGAAGAGTTTGTACCTGAGCAAGGTAAGATCAATTTTATCAAACACCATTCTTGCTAATTTTCGGAGGGTACCTCTCTTGCTTGGCTTTGGTGGCTGAGGTAGGGACACGGGAATAGTTCTGCTGATTATTGAGTTTTTTCGCAGGTAGTGCATTGCCTTAACCTGACTGTTCCGTCGACTAATATCTTGGAGACTAGCCATAGAGCCAAACCCTAACATTGAGTCGCCCATTAGGAGCCGCTTATTTTGGTAATGAATTGGATCGGGCTCTGGTGAGATGGCCAGATCGCCTGTGTTTGTTATATCACAGTTTATTGTTACTACCCCTTTGGCTGTTCGTATCGATAGATTACTCTGGCAGCTCTCACGTCTTATCATTTCATCTGGCAATAAATTCTGCAATTGGCGAGAAAAGGGTTTACTGCTTTTCTCCTCTCCTCCCAACATATGTCTCGTTGCTGTAGTCATATTGTTGTTATGAAAATTCTTTTTAGTGATGCTTGGCGAAACTGTGATGGCCGGGAAGATAGTAACGGAATTGTTGGACGAAAAAGCCGCTTCGGGGACTTCGTCTTTTCGTATTGCCGAAGCGTCGACGTTCAACAGAAAGTTCTTTTGCAGATCGCCTTTTCTGTAGAAATCGGTCGGTCTAAGCAGAGAAGCAAAGATGAGACAGTGTAACATGAGTCCAGCTTTAAGAAGTAGAGCTCCGCGAAGGCCATAATACCATATCAGAAAACTGAAGAGCGGAGAAAGGCAAAACTGACCAAGACTGGAACCACAAGAAGCAATGGCATTCGCAGAACCACGGTACTTCTTGAAGTAGTGACCAACAATAACTATATTTGGGCCGAATGTAAATGCAAGACCAACTCCTGGAAGAGAGAAATAACCACATGAACATTAGAGCTAGGTTATCATACATAGAAGTGGCGTAAACTTGTCATTTTTGTATGGATGACGTAAACTATGACATAACTACTGTGACAGTTTGGTACATCTGGAGCTTTATTCCAAAAAACTGGGATTTCAGGGGCGGAACGATTATCACCTTAATGAAAAGTTAGCTGCTTTCATTTGTTCTATGACTGGCTTCTTAATCCTTACACTAACCTTAAATATTATCCTTAAACCTAAACTTAAGTACTACCCCTAATTGCTAATCCTAAAACTAACCCCAGCATAAATTTGTGGCTAAATTTAATAAAATACTGTTACAAATGGTCAAGTTTCCTGCTTTCATTTATTTCGTAATTGATTCATATCCTTTGCATTGAATGTATTGAAATATACGTGAATTTTGATGCTCAAAAATACAGTTTTAAATGATCAAAATAGCTTATACCGCTTTTACATATCAGGTATACATAGTGACCTAGCTTACACTGCTTCGGTATATTAGATATACATAGTGGCCTAGTTTACGCCGCTTCAATTACCTAAAAGCTCGATATAATCAAATCTATTCCTAATCGCAGTCACTAGTAATTATGAATCTTGTAATTCACCTTTGCAACGAAGTTGGAAAAGGTGTATGTACCTATTCGTGTATGTCTGTCTGTTTGTCCTCACATTATCTCCAAAATTTCTCAATCAATTTCAACGACGTTTTGTGGAACGGTTGGCCATGTGTCAAGAATAATTGATTAAATTTGTTGGTGGACTCTGGAATCTTTTTTGATGTTTAGTGACGATGAGATTTGCAGTTGTATGAGCTCGCTGAGAACTCTTGAGTTTCTATGTAGGATTATCATTATTATACACTGATTTATTCTAAATGGTGTCCTTATCTTGGTTTTTGTAGTCATGGCTTTCGATAGTTGTGTTTCCCAGCCATGTTCAAGTGCCTATTCTATTCAGTAACGGTCTCAGAATTTTAAAGCGATCCCTTTATCGAATCCATGAGATGATGACATCAGTCCGAATGAATCAACGTATTAAGAAATTTGTGTTTGAAGAACAGACACATTCAATGGGTCAACTTTTGGAGATAAATTAGCGCGATCTAATGTGACAAGAATAAACCCAGACTTACACACAATGATGAATAACATGTGAATAAGGAAGACTAATCTATAATATTGAACAGTTATATCCCCTGACAAATCGGTGATTATAATATAGATAAAAGTGAGCGCGCACGAAAACTCAATAGGATTATTATTGAGTCGCAAATCACAGGGAATTCTTTTTCGCATTCCTTAGGTTATCACTTTTGGGGGTACCTTGATTCAGACAAAATGAGAATTTCAGTTTTATATAGATTAAAGTTGTTAAAGTTTTACTTTTTATTATGACTGCTTTCCTTTAGATGTAGGTTTCAGGCCATTCGTGACCTGACACCAACAATAGATTGAAGCCTGGTGACCGGATAGTACCTGCCTAATGCACCTAACGAAATGGGGTCACGGACACGGCCTGATGTCTAGAGCAATACCCGAGGGAACTGGTTAATTCCAGGTTGAACCAGCGTGAAATGGGTCTTTGAGTCATTTGTCGTATTGAGTGGATACACTGTCAACCCTTCATTAAAAAATGTAACCATGTGTCACATTGACATTGTGGGTGGCAAATAAATTTTAAGTTTCGTGTCTTTATTTTTATTGCACTGCTATAAAAGCTACAGAACATCTGAAAAGGAAATTATCCTAAACTGTGTGTGACTCATGCATGTGTTATAATCGAATTCCGCTTCATATTCAGTTACAATAACAAAAAGAGACCCGTTTAGTATTTAACAGTATTTCAGAAACCGCCTTCATTTAATATAACTTTGGAAATCTAAAGGAACTTCGGAGATATCAGTGAACAAGGCGTGGACCCAGGCGGTGGGAAGTCCAGCGAGTCAGGACCACCCTACTTGGGCAAAGCACAATTACATTTTTTATAATACCGTCACCTTTTTCTCTGTAAATTAACAAGTAAAACAAGCGAATTGAAAAATGTAGCAACTTTAAAATAAGACAACCAAATCAAAGGCCACAGCAACCAAATTTAAAAATACGACAAGCAAATTTTTAAAAAATAGGACATGCAAATTAAAAATCTATGCCATGAATAAGGTCAATTGTTTTATTTAATTTCCCCATCCAATCACGTATGCCATTGACTTGTCCTTTGAACTCATCATTCATACCTTTCATTTATTTTTACTGAATTTGTTTCGTCATATTTCAATTCCACACACGTATAATGTCAACAAAAGGGGATTGTCGTTCTCGAAAATAAATGACATTTGAATAAAAGCCGGACCATATGTAGAATAGGCGCCCTAAATTTGATTCAAGTCATAAGGTAAAATCAGGACCTGACAACGTGTGCTACGTGGTATTTTTTTCTTCAAATAAATGAATAGATGAAAAGGTAGTTATAATTTTATTTTATTCAATTTAATCAAAACAATGACAACTACATCAAGACCTCGTTTTCTTTTTACAAAAGAATAGTTACAAAAGTCGAATACCTCGTGAATAATGTTACAAAACATTTTTGCAAATAATTTTTGATTAAGCAGACAATTTTATTTTTACAGTAATAATGCTGACATACCACATGAGTACGCTGTCAGGTAAAGATCTGGCTTTATGACTCATGAATCAAACTATGGGCGCCTATTCGATGTATGATCCCAAGAGCGAAAAAGACCAACATAGAAGATTCTGAGAGTTCAACTTACCATTGATTATATGCGCCATGATTATTAACTCAATTGAAGGTGAAACAGAATCAAGTATGAATGTTAGCGTACAGAGGACTGCGCCAATTAATACGAGTGTGCGATGAGTAGTGAGTTCCGTCAGACAATTTAATACCATAAACACTGAAAAGGCGAACAAAAAAAAGTATAAACTCAACCAAGTAAAATTCGCAGTTAACATTTGTCATTTATTTTTGAGAGACTTACATCCAAATGTAAACTCAACCAAGTAAAATTCGCGGTCACCAATTGTCGTTCATTTTTGAATGACCAAAATCCAATTGTAAACTTAATCAAGTAAAATTCGCGGTTACCAATTGGCATTCATTTTTAAGAGACCAAAATCCGAATTTGTTTTTGCGGTTTGGTAGTTTTATATCATTAATTATCACGGTAGTTGTGAGAGCATTCGGTCAGTCGCAACAAAACATTAAGTACGTTGGAAAAATGTTTCTTTGAACCAACTTGAAAAAATATTTATTGAAAAAAAATTGTTAACCCTAATTCATTAATTTGCCTCGAAGAAAATTCACGAAAACATGATAAATATTGCTTTAGGATAAACCAATGAATTTATACGTAACAAATTAAAGTAATTTTTCAAAGTTGGTTTACGTAATGCTTTTTTCGGTGTAAACAGATATCAAATCTGATTCTTTCAAGAACTTTTCAAAGATTTTTCGACAGTATCAACATTATTTTATTGCTATTTGTACTTTTATTTATACTAAAAGTTAATGCCCGTGAAAAATTCACGGGTATACGAGGTGTTCACAAAAGAAATAGACGCTTCCGAAAATGTATTAATGCTAAACTATTTGAGATATTAACACTCTCGATGCACATTTTTGTTGAGAAACAGTTGAAGTTTATTACTGAAAGCTTCTACGCCAGAGGTGTGTCCAGTAGCACTGACACAAGATTAATATAGTTTTTTCCTAAACAAAAAAATCCATTAAAAAAAAAACGTTAAGAATTATTACAAATGAAATAAACTGTTTTTAGATGTCAAGTAAAGAGCAGATCCTAAGTCTGGTAGTGCTGACTCAAGACTTTAGAACGTTATCAAAAACAAAACAAAAAACGAGAAAAAGATTTTTTTCAAATTTAAAAAAAAAAAAGAGTACTCGTGCCAATTTCCAAGATTTTAGGCCAAACGGTGTGTCCGGTAGCGCTGTGTCAAGATTTTTAATGGTTATTTTAAAATTCCATTGTGCAAAAAGAAAATGCTCACGTCGAGCAACTTGAAGTTGCAGGAATAAACTTCAAATGTTTTTCTACGAAACTGTATATCATCAGTGTCAATATCTAGAATAAATTTAATTCAATATTTTTTTTAATTATTTCTTTTGTAAACACCTTGGATTTGAAGTTCTATAAAAAAAAAGCTTTTTAGAAAATAAATTGTGAATTTGTTTCAGTTGAAGGGTACATAGTTTCAAATGATAAGTGGAGGTATTTTTATCTGCAAAATTTTTAACATAGTGAACAATGAAAAACATACTGTTCATTTATAAATTTATATAAACTTACCATAAGTCGGTATCAGACCCTCTATACCTAAAGATCCGATTGATATCGAACCCACAAACAACCATTAGCAATATTAGTTTGCTGATCATTGCTATACAACATGTATCCTGATTCATTTCCAGATGTGTCCACATAGCTCTACTAAAAGCTATTTGGTCGGTCTCCCAGTCCCACTTACGTCAAACAACAGTAATAAGAAGGGTGGACGAAGCTTGATGCCATTGAAAAGTATGAAGTCAATAAAAAGCGGGATCAGAAGATGTGATGCCTTAAAAGAAAATCTATTCAGATATTTTTTTACCTGCTTCAAATGATATCATAATGGGAAAGAAAGCCAAAAATGTTTTTACAAGAAGGCCAGAAATGGCCACGTACGATTTTTACTGAAAATAATACTTTCAAAATATTTCAAAACGCAATATTTTACAGCTTTCAGAACTAAAATTATATAGTGTGCTCCCGACTATACGGTAAAATAAATGTACTTATAATTAAAATAGTTTATTGTGTGCTTACCTTTATTTTACTTTTGGATTTTTTTACGGTTTGTTTTTATTAGATTTAATAACTGCTTTTATTTTCATATAAGTGACCAAGTGTCTCAACAACAGCCGTGATAATTTTGGACGAAAATCATGATATTATTTGAAAAAGAAATTACTCCCCCAAAATTAATCTCCCTGTGCATGCTGTAGGAGCAAAAGCTGTTATAGGCATTATCAACCTCGACACATACCGGTCAAATCAATACTTCTCAATCATTAGTAGAGACTACGCTGGTTTGATCCTCAAAGAATGCCTCGCAATAACGGTCTTTTGCCAGACTAGGTAAGGCTTTATAGATATATATCCCGTCATTATTTAAAAGGCATGAGTCCATCTCTACCCTAGTTATAAGAAAAAAGCTGGGCAGTCAGAGACCCTTAGATCTGTAAGGTGATCCACGTAAGAGAAAATTACTCTGGGAGAGAAAAAAGTATGGGTGAGGAGAAGGATTGGGCCTGAAGATAGCAACTCTACTCCATAAAAACCTACTTGTTACTAAAACTGCAGCAGATTGGTTGCGGCCCTATGCACCACTAAGAATCTACAGGAATAAACAATCATCAGTTACATGAAAGGAAAAAAATCTCCACAAATAGCAGCTTAGGTTAACTACGAGATGTATCGAGAATCGTCGAGACTTTCCGTGGCGTTGCATTTGATCTAATAGTCCAAGTTGCCAGACGTCTTTTACTGCATAAGACCGAATTTGTGTGGTCTTGGGAGCAAATTAAGTAGCTTCACTACCAAAAATAATCAAATAACCAGAAATCCATCATCAGACTCAGCTTACAGGGAAAAGAATTTAAATGCATTTTTTTAATCTATTGTTCATGTATATTTTCGTTATATCATATTCGTGTGTAAGGGATTGTTCAGTAATTTTTCCTTCTGTACTAAATCTTTATTTTCGGAACCAAATAGCTTTGTTCAGTTCCATATTTGCTCAATTTTGGTTTTAAGAAATACCAAATGGCAATCCTGGTCTAATAGCCATGCATGCCAAAATGGCTTCCATGACCAGCAGTCGATATTTAGGTTGGTCTGGCCTAGATTCTATTTTTGATGCATTCTCCAGTGAACTGGTAGTTCCATCCAGTAAGAGATGAGGGAAGAGGTGAATATGTTAGGGAGAGAAGAGCTGGAAAGGAACGACAAAGAGAGAGAACGAGAAAGAGAGAGAACGAGAGGTGGGGAAGATGATTGATGTTTATTCGCAATTTATATTCAAAATGTATGAGTGAATTCGGTACAAAGCAACTTGAATGGCTTATTGTTTCTAAATTAGTCATGTATTGTCAAACTCCAGTCCAAGTCGGAGGATGGAGTTGACTGTTTGTCTACCATAAGAACAACAACAGCAACAGCAACAACAACCCTCGCTTAATTTAGAGGAGTAAACTCTTTACTGTTTTTCTATCCACCCCATCCCCGTCACGTTAACTCATTCATCTTTAAGCAAGGGCAGCAATTGATAAATTCAAGCTTTCTCATTTTCCAAAAACCCAGGGAAGTTATACATCAATTTGAAGGTTATAAGATATGGATTTCATTTATGGCATAATTATACAAATGTAATGGTAATTTGACCGCATTACATATTCAAAATGGCCGACATATGCAAAGTGACCGTGAAATTTAAAGTGCACCTTAGTGCGCTCCAGACCTGAACAAGTTAAACCAAACAAATATATAAAGATAACATTTCCCGACCATGATTTAAAATCACGACCAAGTGATCGATAGGCAGCTCTCTTATCGACTAAGCCAAACTCGCCCTTCTCACAGACACCGAAATTCAAAACTTTCAAGTGGCCGGTTGTACCAAAGCATTACGTGCGGATGGCGAATATTTTGCAGTTTTATAGCTAACGTAATAAAGTTTCCGTTTTATTGTGATTGATGACAACTTTTATCTTGCAATGGACAAGGGCTTCTATCTTCTGATGGATAACTTTTGCACTTGCCACCTTCTGCAGCTAATGGGTTAAGACGAATGTTGTATGAAAGCAATATTAGTGAAATTGTATTCCTTCAACATATAGAAACTATCAGAATTCCTTATCCTGTGCATTTTTTGTGGTTTGACATGTGACAGGCATTTATAAGTATTTAACCAAATCCCCACGAGATGCTTTTGGAGACATATGGTTTTTTAATGTGTTTTATGTATGGGCGCAAATACATGCCATATTTTAAACAAATAGATCTCCCAAGTCGCCAAATTACAGGATACTGGCAAAGGTCAGAGCATCGGAATAGTCTCACTCTAGAAGAACCTTGTCCTAAAGATAGGTGAGTGGATACCTATTTTGTATACTTAGCTAGCAACAATATGAGCAGTTCTCGTTCTCGTTCTCGTTCTCTCTCTTTCTCTCTTTCTCTCTCTCTCTCTCTCTCTCTCTCTCTCTCTCTCTCTCTCTAAGGCTTGCGATTTTTAGAATAGAGGTGACAAGCACCTAAGATGACGTCACTTATTTGTACGTTCTCGGTTACAGCGCCTGGTATTCCCTTGCCTTCACCCATCATTCCCAGACTCAACGTTGCTTAACTTTGGTGATCGTTGAGTGAGTTATTTTGTTTACCAGCATGATGAATTCGAAAAGAATCATGTCCTTTATTAAGGGCTCTTTAAAATGTATCTGAGACATGTTATACAGACTCCAGATATCAAGAACTTTCCCTGTGTAGTGCTATACGGGTCGTGTAGGGGGAGCAGATCCCCTAAGCCCAATATTCTTTAATTCATTTTTTGGCTATGAGTGCTAACTTTTTTTACAAGTAAGTAGGTAATCATCAATTACTCCACCGAAATGGAAGGCGACACATGGCCATATTTCCCACTTGGTACGTTGTGAGGTCAGCGCACAACGGAAATTAATGTGCACATAAAAGGTTGGTTACTTAAAATGATGCAGCAATGGATAATTATAGTTAAAAAATTTCCTGCAACTTTACCAATATAATCTTTGAACTGATGGGAGTCATCGTAATTAATTCATCTCGACATTTGCATCATGTAAAAAGAAAAAAGAATCACTAATTACTGTTCCTTTTAAAGGAACAACAATTTGAACAAAGCAGTTCAAAGTATCGAATAAAATCCCAACCAAACAGATTTGATTGGTCACTCAATAAAAACCGTCACGTGACCGACATCCTATGGCAGCACACCGTATGTGTATGTGGCGGGTGGGGATATTAAATTAGAAAAATTGGTGAGCAGGCAATCAATGAATAAATTATTTCTATCGCCTTTTCTTAGGTGGTGATCACTAAACAAAGTCTGAATTTTAAAAAGAACAAGCGAACAGAAACTGATGTATCAGTTTAGCATAAACTTATATTGCAAACTGAAATTCACCTCTAAAAGGTATTTTGGGGTGAAAGAACAAAATGACTTTCTTGTAGACATGATACGGAATGAATGTTTAAATTTTTAGCCCTCTAGCTCCATTGATGTAGCATATATGCATGGAACATACATACATGCATACATACATAGCCAGCCAGATCAACTCGAGAACTGAAATAAACCTATGTTGACAATTTTGGTGACAAATTTAATTTACAATACGTTACTTCGTAGAAAGCAATCACATTTGTATAATCTTAGATAATGCCAGGACAGATTAATTAGCTCTGAGAGATAGGCTGTATCAAAATTAACAAGCATTCAGCGCCTACATAATCATATCACAGGAAAAAATTGCACAACATAAGATTCTCACGCACACTGGCTACTAAAAATTTGAGGTAACATAGCATATGGCCCTTATTTAACATAGGGTCCCACACACATTTGTTAATGGGTAGATCTGACCCTATCCTATTTTTGTACAACGATGAGGTGCTGTCTGGGAGACAGATCTCCGGGAAACAGACCTATACTTATCACTTATCCTTGATCACGAATGACAGTGTTTTGGCAATTTCTGTGTTTGGTATATATGTGCAAATTGACCAAATTACCCAAACGACCTACCAGCTTTTTTAATTTTCCTGCAGGACACTTTCAAGTTTTGAAATACATTGTTTGGGCCTTTGAGGTTTTAGAACCACTCATGTCATAGCTGTTGGGACATGGGTTCTTTACCTGGGATATCCATACTCCTGGGAGTACGAGAAGTAAATTCTGGACGTCATAGGAGAAATGAAAAAAAATATTGCCCTTGAACGGTCGTAGCCTTGGTGAACATGTAAATAGAAACACGAGAAACATCTTTTTTTAATCTGTTGTAGAAATTTGGACGAGGTACACAAAAAAGAGTTTGGCGTAAGTTTGTTGTTATTTACTCAAGTTGAATATTCTATCGTCACATCTCATTCATATTTCTATACGGGAGATTCTAATCGGATTTGATTTTTTCAAAAGTTAGTCTAGAGATTTTTTTATCAATTAAGATATCAACATGTACTTCTGTGAATGAAAACTATTAAATGAACGATGGTGATGATGGTCGGGTTGGGAACTATGGGGAGATAATAGCCGACGCACTGGGAGTATGGAACCTCAAAAAGGTTACGAGCTCTTGTGTTAGGCGGTAAAGAAATTGAATATCATCAAAATTTTATATGAATTTAATGGTCCAGAAAATAGGTTTCAGAAATCTATGCTTTTCTTCTGAATTTGAGCTCCAATTACTGTACCTATTGTTTTGATCTAATACCACAGCAATCGTTGTTAGAAGTAATTTGGGATTTTTTTCTGGTCTGGAGCGCTAGCCGATGTGCTGATGGACTACTTTATCGGGCCAAAGGGTTCAAACTGCCCTGCAACTTACCCATAGGTGGGAGAGGGGGACAAGTAGATGAATGAACTCTCCAAGCTCATTTGTAAGAATTGGACGAAGCTGGAGTTTGAACTCAGGTTACTGATTCCATTATCCGTACTGTTAACTGTTAGGCCTCTCACACCTCGTCTATTGTTGCTTTTTAGGATATAGGAAATATGTCACATTATATCAGCACAACATGTTAAGCAGTATTGTGATTTCTCTCTATGGATATATTTCTACTCGCGTTGGAAACCATCAACCAAAACAGGCAACACACACACACACACACATATATATATATATATATATATATATATATATATATATATATATATATATATGCTGAAAATGCTGAAAATTTACTTGTTATGTCTAGAAATTAAAACATTTTTTAATCCTCCCTATTAAATATTTTTAGCGGGGTGGGCTTTGATCTACGATATAATGTTATGCTAAATTGGTCTCTTAGTTCGGCAGCACTCACGCTTGTTTGTTTTTCTTTAATTCAGATTTTTTTATTGATCACTACCCCAAAGACAAGAGAAGTAACATATCCATTGTTAACTCTTTTCTTCCAAATTTCGTTTTGATCACCCTCAATTACGTTGGTCATGTGACCGTTTCTTTCGAGTGACAAACAGGACATGAGTTTATTTATTCTCATACGAAATTAGAAGGAAAGGCATAACTATTTCAGTCATGAAGCAGACAACAAAATATTCAGCCACTCATTCACATGTCGGAACGAAGCTCATTATAATCTCCTAAGGTGAGCCTCATGCAGCATAGAATAAGAAAGAAAAATATTTTTAATCAACGGTTATTGCAGATTTAACAAATATATAAATGTGTTACAGTGGTCCCTAAACAGCAATGTATGACAGAAGACTATGAAATACACTTCACTCCATTAAAATATGAACGTTTTATTCAGTTTTATTTGTCTCATTAGATGAAATAGTATAAATCATCACTAGTAATTTTTGCTACTATTCTTACCGATCTGCGTTGTTAATTCATTTACTTATGGTTTAAGGGAACTCAGCCGGAGTTTAGTTGCGATAAAAAGTAACACTAATGAAGATAAAGGTGGATAGTAGCAGAAATTGATAAGATATGAACTTGTATTTCAGTTTAATCATACCCCCTGCTTCCACATAGCAGTAAACTCTGAAGCTGCAGTGAAGAAGTCGATGTATTGCAAAAATGAAATGAATTAGACGAATACATTTCAGTTGTTGATTTACAAAACTTTCAAAACAGCATAATGATATACGTACATCACCCCTTTTTCCTTCCATATCTCGCTAAAAAGGTTCAGATCTCACAAAATCTAAAGATAAAACTACAAGATAAGCAACTATGTGGTGGAAGGGAAACAGATGCAATATCCGTACTTGACAAATTTGAGGCTCGAAATATATTTTTGGCCTTTCGGAAAAAATTACACAGCACAAATGGGAGATACTGACTACCTGCAGTATTCAAACTGTGTTCCGCAGACCCCAGGGATTCCGTGCGACCTTTCCAAGAGTTCAGCGAAACAAAGTGACACTTTTGCAAAATACTTAATAAATCTTCATTACATAAACGATTCCTTCATGATTTTTACACGTCTTCATTGTATTTCTTTAACATGTGTTCAAATGACAAAAAAAATGCTTGGAACAACGAATCTCCATCAAATTCTCAAAAGAATAAGAAATCAAGTGAAGAAACACACTAAGGTGGCAAGCCTTCGGTAGAGCAAGTTCAACCTTCAAGATCAAGAAGAAAAAAAAAAACATTAGCCCTAAAAAGAAAAGAATATAACCAATGCATCATCCAGATAGTCACCTATGGAGCAGTAACACGGAAACTAACCAAGAGACTGACCCTCAAGCTGACCCTCCACGTGCATATGAAAAAATCATGCTTAAGATCACATGGAGAGATTACGAGGCAGCAAAATAAGTTAGGGAAAAAAACAGGAGTCTGAGACATCAAAGAATCCATTAGAGAACTCAAATGACAATGGACAGGTGATGTTAAAAGAATGGTAGAAAACCGTTGGACTCACAACATGGATCCCCAGAGATCACATGCAAAACTGAAGCCCACAGAATATAAGATGGGAAGACAAACTAGACAAAACCAGAAAGTATTGATTCCACGATGCCCACGATAGAGAGGTCTGGTGAATCCCCGGGGAGGCTTATGTCCAACAACGGACGATAAAAGCTTCGTTTTTGCTTTTCCATTCCGTCTATTTTCGATTTGGATTTATGCACATTCCGATTATTCCATAAACAAGGCTCAAATCCAATATATATATATATATATATATATATATATATATATATATATATATATATATATATATATATATATATATATATATATATATATATATATATATATGGGAGGGAGTTGTTTTTTTGACGGGGTTCCATTAAAAATGTATTAAAAAGTTTTCCCCAAGTTTGAAAACGACTACTCTATAAGATTGTTCTGTGGCACACAGTTCGAGAACCACTGATTTAGTAGCTGCTGGAAGGTAAGAAAGTTGCGTATCATCAATCTTTCATATGAATCTACTGGCCCTGAAAATTGGGTTCGGAAATCCAAGCTTTGTTTTTCCTGAACTTGAACATCAATTACTGTCGCTATTGTTTTAATCTATTGGAAGGCCTGGCTTTTTGTGGATAAAAATCATTAAAAAAAATAGCCAATGAAAAAGCGTATATTTATACAATGCGTAATTATCATTAGATTTACAAGTACAAAATAGAGTGGCATCGGCGGGAATATAGCTGGAGATTGAGTGGGGCTTGACTCCTCGGTATCTTCCTCTAAAATGGTTCCCAACTTGTGGGCTGCGAAAGCCCGAGGGTCCATGATATTAGAAGCAAACATTTATTGCGTGAGTTGTTTTAATTCTCAATGTAAATATTCTGATTTTGTTAATCTGTTGATAATTTTTATTTTATGTTATATAATCGTTTAATCAATGTATTTATTTTCATGAAATAAATTTTACTTGGCATTGTCAACTCAAAAGTGATGTGAAATAATATGCTTTGTCCTCTACGGCCCCTCGAATAATGTTTTGTAGATTCTCATTCAACTTTTTACACTTCTAATGGAACATTGCATTAGTGGAATGGTCGAGGATTTGATGACAACATCGTGTTCTTTGAGAAGAACGTTCGCGATCTCTGAATAATGTTAGACGAACTAAATGAAACAAGTAAGAAATTTGCCTTCACATGAACTACAGCAAAATAAATATCATGTCCAACAAACATGTTGGGGACGAAGACACCACAATCTGAATCGAAGATAAAGAGCTGGAGAAAGTAGACAACTACATCTACCTTGGACAGCAAGACTCTATGAAGTCATCAAAAGAAGAAGAAATAAAGCAAAGAATCACACAAGATTGGTAAGCTCTCGGTAGAGCAAGCTCGACTTTCAAGAATACACAAATTCCACTAATCCTAAAACGAAGGGTGTATCCCACCAATAGTCATCTATCGAGCTGAAACAGAGAACCTCACCAAGAGGCTGACCCTCAAACTGAGAACCATGCAACGTGCACATGAGAGAATCATACTCAACATCACATGGAGAGACCATAAGATAGGACAGTGTATTAGAGGAAAGACAGGAGACCAAGATATCATAGAAACTGTTAGAAAACTTGAATGACGATGGGCTGGACATGTTGCAAGAATGTCAAATAACCGCTGGACATCACGATTCAAAATGTTGATCCCCAGAGATCAAATGCAAAACTGTGGCCGATAGATGGCATGACGAGTTAGATAAATTCAGAAAGCACTGGCTCCACAATGCCCACGATAGAGAGGTCTTGCAAATCTTTGGGAAGGTCTACAACAACACCTGCTAACATGATGATGATGATGACGACGACGGTGATGATGATGATGATGATGATGATGAATAATGGTACTATAAAGTATTATTAAATTCTTATTTATGCAATTCATGTATGTACAATATATTATATACATGTATATCCTTTTTCTTTTATTGTTTCAGTAGAAATGCAATAGATAAATTACTATTCATAAAGCCTTTGCACCCTCTCCATTGGATTTACGCCTTTGTTTATGTTCTTTTTTGTATATATGAAAGGTTACACCCTTGGTTCGAACAAGGTTACACTCTTGGTTTGTTTAATTAATCAATACTTCACTCAGTAGTTCTCAAACTGTGCGCCGTGGCACAATAATGTACTGCAACTATCTCCCAAGTGTGCCGCGTAATTTTTCCCAAATACGAAAATATGGATTTCGAGTCTTGAACGTGTCCAATACAGGTATATGTCTGTACCGTTTCGTAATAGCTACACTGTTTTTTACCTGAGAGTTAAAAGTAAACTCTCCCATAAGAAAGATTAAAACATTTACACTTTATGGAAGAGTTCAATTAGTTTTAAGCAGGAACCAAAGCAGCTATTAACAAACTAAATGTGAGTACATCTTTCTGAGACATCTTGTGTAGAGTTAATGAGTGTTTGGATACGGCAAGTGTCTAATGAGAAGATTTATCGCAATTTTTACAACTTTTTAAAAAAATGCACGCGGGGCACTTATCATGCGCTGATGAGCTGAAACACCGATCAGCAACGAACAATCCTGGTATACGACCTGCTAATATAGTCTGCAATGGCTCGCATGACTGTCTGCCCAGCAATAAGGCACATTTGAGTAATTTATCGTGCGACTATAGAACCTATTTGTAGTGTGATAACTGATGCGACTTTGATCATAAGAATTGAACTAGTGATATCCAACATAAAAGCATTTTCGCACGGGATTACGCATTGGGCACTTATCGTGCGCGGCTATCATAAAATTCCATATCCTAATTATGGTCTGAAATATACCAATATATATTCATTTTAAAAAGGATTAAAGAGTTGATGTGCCACGTGAATCAAATGTATTCCTCAGTGTGCCGCCATACAATGAAGTTTGAGAATCCCTACTTTAACATAACCAGTCAAAACATTTGTCTGGAGCAATGAAGAGGTCAGCATCATTGTTCAGTGGAAGGAAGGATGCTGCTCCAAAACTTTGTATTAATTTTGATTACTATTTACCTTCATCTTGATTTTTCAGTTGTTTTCATCGCAACTCGACCCGGGGCGTTAATCTACGACAGAGAACAAACAGCGCGGATCGGAAATAAACAATAAGCTTGCGGTAAGATTTGCACTCACGTCTCTTTTGCCAAAGGAAAGTGTGGATTACATCTAGCTGTTCCACCACTTAGGTATAGGAACTTCCTGTTTAGCGAAAGTTCAAATCCCACGTTTTAAACCTACTCTACTCTGAATATATGAACTGTTTGTTGTTTTTGTTTTTGTACTACTAGCATTATTAAAGGAAACATTTTATCATTTACTTCTTTTATTGGATGAAGTATTGTCACCCATTGTATTAAATTTGACTACTATTTACCTTAATCTAAATTTGCTTAACAGCCCGTGTTGAACAGGGAAAACAACTAAAAAAGATGAAGGTGAATAATAAAAAGTTAATGCAATTAGGGTGATGCCCGTTCCAGAGGTGCATGTATGAAGGGGTTGGACATCTTGCCATATTTCTCATCTGAAATAATTATCCGTCCATCATACGAAACTACGACTTCGAAGTATGTCAGTTACTTCTCTTCTGTGTGGTTGATTTAGATATTTTATATCTAAATTTAAATAATTCCAAAGATAGGAAGTCAAGAGAGATATTCTGTATCGAAATCTAAATATGTTCATCTAAACGTAGATAATTCTAAACGTTTAATTCATTTTAGATTTCTCGCGTACCACTGATCCAAACAAGTTCAAACTCGACACTGCAATGCCTTGTGTGCTGACAAGTATATTTGGCCGATTCAGCTTCGTACAAATGTTACTTGCCGAGTTATCACGGTGTATTTACACACAGACATTTCCTCAATTGTACTCAGCTGCAGCAAGATGGGTTACAATACATCATCTAGCAATGAATTATAAAAAAATGATAAAATAATTACCAAAATGTTTGGTATGGAATTGTGTTGACTTTACCTGACAAACTATAAGCCATAGACTGGGCACCCAACACAACGGAAACCATAGAAGAAGACGCGTCGAATTCTTTCAGGAGTTCCACGAAGAATATTCCGAACGAACGACCAGAGCCATTGACTGTGATCATCAGAGCCAGACAGGCTGGAAAAGAAATTAGGAAAATGATATTATTTGCAGCAACGGTAATCTAAATATCAAGACCATGGCCATGGTCATCAGACAGTTGAATTGAGGGAAGAGATTTGAAATACGGGGACTATAAATGAAGAGATGAGAGGACTGGGACTATGCAATGAGATGAAAGGATTGGTCCCTGGCTTTTCATTTCCTCACTCATAGTTACATACCTTTCGTGACTGGGACCATAAGAGAAGAGATAAAGGGACTGAGACTATAAGTGATGAGATGAAAAGGCTGGGACAATTAGTGAAGAGATGAAAGGACTGAGTCTATGAGGAGATGAAAGGTCTGAGATTATAGGTGAGGAAATGAAAGGTCTGGGACTATAAGTGAAGAGATGAAAGGACTGAGACAATGAAGACATGAAAGAACTGAGACTATATGTAAAGAGATGGAAGGACTGGGACTTCAACTGGGGAGATGAAAGGGCTCGGACTATCAGTGAAGAGATGAAAGGACTGAGTCAATGAGGAAATGAAAGGACTGAGATTATAGGTGAGGAAATGAAAGGCCTGAGACTATAAGTGAAGAGATGAAAGGGCTGAGACTATGAAGACATGAAAGGACTGAGACTATTGGTAAAGGGGTGGAAGGTCTGGGACTATAAGTGAAGAGATGAAAGGGACTATGAGGAGTTGAAGGAGCACACCGGGACTATACTGCAGTGATAGTGATGATGATTGCGTTAAACCTGCTTTCTACTATTGGATGGCATCAGTTCTATCTGTACAGACAGTGCAGCTTTGCTGCAGGAACTACCTGAACGACGTCAAATTCGGTTTCAAACTACATTAAGTGGGCTCTGCTCCTTAGTTTAGAATCAGAATTGCCATTCTCCTAGACCGGTTGCCTTCCCGAAATGCCCTGCTATTTTACCTAAAGCTGGGATAGAAGATGTGGATTTGTGCTTTTTCCGAGGAGCATTGGTGCAAAATGAATTTAACCTGGAGTTTGAACTTAGGTCCCCAATTCCATTGTCCACACCGTTACTGATTACATAAATCGCACCTCTATTTACTATCACTAGAAATAAAATGCCATTACATAAGAAAAGTAACCTGAAAGATCTTAACAACAACAAGTCAATAAGCCTACTGCATCTACTAACGTTTTACCAAAGTGATCACAAACTGATTCACCAAAACGCTGTATAGAAACCAAGCATGAGAACAGGCTGGATTCAGAATGAAGCTACCTGACCATTGACCATGTCCTTTAAGTAAATCAACTAAGACAGAAAGCAGCAGAATATAAAATGCCACTCGCTGTAGCATTTGTCGACTTTTAAAAAGTTTTCAACTCAAGGTCATCGATGCTATCATACAACAAGACTTGGACCCTGTGTATGTCAGAGTCTTGCAACATGTAAACAAACACAGAAGTTCATTTATTAGGCTACAGAAAGACTCTGAGCTCTTTCAGCTCGAAAAGAGAGTAAAACGAGGTGATACCAGCTCACCCAAACTTTTCACAGCCTGCCTCAAGATGATCTCCCAAAACTCAAACTGGGAAAATAAAGGAATCAGAGTAGACGACAAATACTTGATTAACTTTTTTGCAAAACAAATTCCGGGATTTCCAAATAATGCTGGACGAGATGAGAAGAGAGCAAGAAGCTTGGAATATACATGAACTTCAGTAAAACATACGTCATGTACAACAAGAATTTAGAGGACAAAGACACAGAAATCCAAATCAATAAACAAAAACCTGAAAAAAAGAAGATCACTACGTCTATCAAGGAGAATGAATCTCTATGAAACCCTTAAAAGAAGAAGAAATCAAGCGAAGAATCACTATAAGATGACAAGCCTTCGGCAGAGCAAGCTTAACCTTTAAGAACAAGAAAATACCATTAGCCTTATAGCGAAAAGTTTACAACCAATGCATCCTCCTGATACTCAGCTAGGGAGCTGAAACATAGAACCTAACCAAAAGATTGACCCTCAAACTGAGAACCATGCAACGTGCACATTAAAGAATCGTGCTCAACATGATATAGAGAGATCACAAGACAGCACAATATATTTGGGGGAAAAACAGGAGTCAGGGATATTATAGAATCCCTTAGAAAACTCATATGGCAATGGGCTGGTCATGTTGAAAGAATGTCAGAGAACCGATGAACATCACGACTCAAAACGTGGATCTCTAAGGATCATATGCGAAACCGAGGCCGGCAATATATAAGATAGCGTGACGAACTAGATATGTTCAGGAAGTATTGGCCTCTCGACGCCCACGATAGGGAGGTTTGGAAAATTCTGGGGAAGGCCTGTGTTCAACCACGGACGGTAAAAGGATGACGATGATGATGATGATGATGATGATCTGAATCTTTGTTTCACCCTACACACGTCTGCAGACTGATACATGCTCCTGCCCCCTACCCTGTCCGCTTCGTACAATTCCACTTCATTATAGTTTCTCGCCTTTCTTTTCTTCTCGACATATCAGCAGCCTAACCACCACACACACACATACAGAACTTGGTTAGCACCAATTTCGTATTCATGTATCCCACTTCCAGACACGTTACAAATTTTAATAAAGACGAGCTGTGAATGTCCTCACACTTAGAACCATGCAATGTGCACAGGAGAGACTCATGCTCAACATCACGTGAAGAGACCATAAGACAACACAACATATTGGAGAAGAAATATGAGTCAGAGATATCATAGAGACCACTAGAAAAATCAAATGACAATAGACTGGTCATATTGCAAGGATTTCAGACAATTGCTTGACATCACGACTCACAATGTGAATCCCCAGATATCATACGTGACACTGTGGCAGACAGAAAATAAGATAGCATGACGAACTAGACAATTTCAGAAAATATTGGCTCCGCGACGATCATGATAGAGAATTCTTGGGAAGGTCTATGTCCATCGACGGACGCTAAAAGAATAATGATGATGATGATGATGATGATGATGATGATGATATCAGGGTAAAACATGCTAGAATTCTATTGCAACCCCTAACACTATCACTTTATGGCAGGTGCATTTTATAACACGGTGCAACTTTTCCCCCTTAGTTTGAGTCTCATAAGTGTCATTTTCTGATTGATTATATCTTTAAAAAATATAGAAGATATCAATTGCTTCCTTCAAGCTCGGCTTTTATGATCTTCCAGATGTATAACAATTCCTCTCTGCCTTTTAGTTGATACAACAAAACACCAATGTATGCCAGAACGTCCAGAAAAAAGTCTAACCCAAAACACTTTTGATTATTTAGTTTTATTTTGCGCTTTTTATGTATAGATTTCTTTTGCATCCACTGTATATCAATGTATACACGCATTATATTTTAATGGAGTAAAAAGTTAGAGTGCTGCAATATTTTGTAATTTACCTATTTTGCCTCAGGCTGAGGCTGTTCAAAAGGCAAAGATAACGGGGAACTTGGGAAAACTTCTCAAAGACCCATATCCTTGACATGAGCGATTAGAAAATAACACTTTCAAAAATCATGTTACATCGTGCTATCAAAAATGTTCAGAATGATCTTTTATCTTTATGTTATCCACATGTCATCTTATGCCAGGTTATATCTTCTTATACCATGTTATTTCATCTTATGTCATTTCATGTAGTTGTGTTTCATGTTATATCATATTATATAAGGTTATGTCATATTGAGCCATTTTATGCTGTGGTCTATCATCTTATGTGTT
Source organism: Thysanoteuthis rhombus (assembly GCA_963457665.1). Taxonomy (NCBI): domain Eukaryota; kingdom Metazoa; phylum Mollusca; class Cephalopoda; order Oegopsida; family Thysanoteuthidae; genus Thysanoteuthis; species Thysanoteuthis major. Next base: position 20,048,307 of record OY735218.1, read on the forward strand.
TTAGTCAATTGTCACCATGTGTTATTTTTTAAAACAATTTTTGAATTTTTTATTGGCATACAATGACGTCACCTCGGTTATCCAAATAAAGTACTATCATGAATCTTGAAAAACTACTCACTTCTACATCTTTTGTGATCGCTCTCGTTTGACATTAGTTTACATACATATCAATTTAGATTCACAAGTTCCTGCCTTTTTTGTTTGATTAATTGATTTTTTATGCGAATAAAAATGTGCCAATTCACCCGTTGTACAATTATGCATTTGTAAATTCCAAAATTTCACTCTCCTGGTCACAAAAATTAAGTTTGAAGGAAACACAGGCCATTTTTAACACTTTTTACACATAATTATTTAGAAAATAACACTCACTACCGAGGAACAAAAATAGCGTTGCAGAGTGACATCAATATTGCTTCATGACACATGGATCCCAAGTGAACGGTGACGGACAACCAAATATGAGTTTTGATTAAATTCTCAATAACAATAATACATCTTGGGTTTTTCGAATGTTAAGTTTCCAATTGTTACGAAATCTCGCATATGTAAGAAGATGATCAGTAATTTGCCCTGAGACACCTGGGTTTTTAGGTCCCTGGGGTCAGACCTTGCAAAGCTGGTAATAAGCCCAGACTAGATGGAAAGCATGGGTCCCATTTCAAACTGTCCCTAAGTGCTAAATACATATAATTTATGTGTGGGGTATACACGTACATGCAGTATTACATAACGTACTTGCAAGAAACAAAACAGTCTAATGATGCGTCTACCATCCTTTAGTCCATATTTAAAAGGGACTCTAAACAAAGAGGTAGTAGTAATAGCAATACTAGTCGTTGTATTAATAGTTGCAGGAGGTGGACGAACAAGGAGATGAGAGTGGTTCACCCAAGGGTCTGAGCTAAGTTTCCTATCAACCCAACGTGATATAGCTGAGAAAATATATATTCAGCATATTAAGGGACCGACAGTCCGAAAAGTGTCTGGGTGTATCTAAAAACTGGAAAGTTCACGAAAAATGTAATGGCTGGTAACTTTATTAAAAAATGATAGAGTACAGGACTGTAAAAAGATAGAAAATATAATACTATTTGCCTCTACCGAGAGAAGTCGACCCACCCCCCAGAACCGTGAATCCATGCCCACTGCACCCCTTACCGTTCTGGCAAATATGGATGTTCTGTTCAGTCAATTCTTTGTTGTCTTCCTGGCCAACAAACAAATGTACTCTGACCCATATCTGTACAAGTAATTGAACAATTCGTTTAATATTACATGGATGCTTCGATACTTGTATAAATGTTTATATACCGTGTACCGGACTGGAAGACGACTGGTTTATAAGGGTATTTGAAGGGAACAATCGTTCACTGCAACTCATCCAAGCCCCTTGGCTGCCAATATCGATGTAGACAGTCCCCTGGTCACAATACCAGTGCATTGGATGCAGTGGAATATTTGCATAGCCTTTTTTAATGTACAGTACTGGATTTATTGCACTCTCGATTGTCAGTCTGAAGAGAGTAAATCTCATACAATAACATTTCAATCATCCATATCTCTACATTTATCCGGCTCTCTTCTTTCTTTCTCTTTCTCCCTCTCTTTATCTCTTTCTCTCTCTGTATACACCCCAAGCTCTCTTTACCCAAGCTGCCACTCTCTCTGATTACCTAAACCCACCTTTTCTCTTCCTTTTTACTCAACTTCTCTTCCTTGCCTCCCCCCGTGTGTGTGTCTGTCTGTCTGTCTGTCTGTCTCTGTCTCTGTCTCTGTCTCTCTCTCTCTCTCTCTTTGCCTACCTAAGCTCTCCTCTTGGCCTCTCTGTCTTTACCCAAACTCTCTTAATTGCCTCCTCCTTCCTGTCCCTTTCTCTCTCTCTCTCTCTCTCTTTCTATCTTTCTCTCTCTGCCCTTCCCCTTCACGCAACTCTCTCTCTCTCTTTCTCTCTCTCTCTCTTTCTCTCTCTCTCTCTCTCTCTCTCTCTCTCTCTCTCTCTCTCTCGTGGACCTGGCCACTGTTCGCCAAGAAGCTAACCGTCGTGTTTTCTATTCGCTTATTCTGTACCAAATGCGTCATGTTGGACTGGAATCCATTTTAAGCAAACCAAATCGATTGACTTGGCCGCAATCCAAAGATGGCGGCCGAGATAACACCGCAGCGGTGGCAGACGATCCTCGAGGAAAGGCGCTTCTAATGATTCACAGAAAATAAAAATAGACATGGAGGCCAGAGTGACCAGTTCGAGTCAATGCCAGAGGATAGTTATAGCGTTACGCAATTCACTCATTACCCTGAAGAAAAAGATGAAAAATGTTGATCAAAACAGCATGGATTTTTTACATTAGACTCGAAAAACATCCACCGTAGAAAAACTTGGGAGGGTGTCGGTGGCCAAGCGACTGGCAGGATGGAAAACGGAATCAAAATGGAGTTTAAATTCAGACTGAAATAATTCACGTTCACTTAGCGCTAATGTCCTTGTACAAAAATAGCCTTGGAGGCTAGAATGACCAGTTCGAGTCACCGCCTGAGGGTACACATAGCGTTACGCAATTCAATCATTAGCTTTAGGACAGAAACGAAAAACCTGGGTCAAAATAGCATGGATTTTTACCAAAGAAAAATCTACAAACACTCCAAGTGTGGAAATCTCAGAGGCCGAAACAGTTAGTCAAACAAGATGAAATTAACAAGCCCAGTTCAAAATTCGACCGGAACAATCCGCGTTCACTTTGCACTACTATCCTTTTGGAAGGCATGAATCCATTTTCTCCCCTCCTGCTATGGGTAAAAATAGAGGTCGGTGAAGTGAGTGACGCCGTATACTTGTCGCCACTAAATCTATTTCACATATCGCAATAGAAAATGAAATCGGCAAGCCCAGTTCAAAATTCGACCGAAACAATCTGCGTTCACTTTGCACTATTATCTTTTAGAAAGGCATGAATCCATCTCCTTTCTTCCTGCTATTAGTAAAAATAGAGGTTGATGAAGTGAGTGACACTGTATGCTAGTCGCCAATGAGTCTATTTCACATATCGCAACAGAAAATGAAATCGGCAAGCCCAGTTCAAAATTCGACCGGAACAATCTGCATTCACTTTGCACTATTATCCATTAGAAAGGCATGAATCCATTTCTTCTCCTCCTGCTATTAGTGAAAATAGAGGTTGGTGAAGTGAGTGACATCGTATACTTGTCGCCATTGAGTCTATTTCACATATCGCAACAGAAAATGAAATCGGCAAGCCCTGTATTTCACATATTGCAAACTTCAAAGAACTTTAGCTTGATTCACAGCCAGGGGATGTCATTATATCGTTATGCAATTTGCTCGTTAGGTGAGATAAACAGCCAATATATTTTGCTAAGAGCAGAAACTGCAGTAGCTACTCAAGAAATGGCGCAGCGCCGGTGACAGGGTGGTTAAAGCTTCCGCATTGTTGAAAACCGTTCAGTATCTTCGGCAGGTATCTCAGGGTCACAAAGATTTTGCACTTTAACCTGTATACTTCGCCTGCGTGTGACAGCGAAGACTAAATTAGCCTTCGCTTGCAGAAGTTCCAACTGCGGACTCCCGTCAACCACAACCATCTTGAGCTAGTCTCAGCTGCCACGGCTATCTCCAGAGTGGCTTTCTCCAATTGTTAGTTTTCTAAACTGATCTTATGTAAGAAAGAGCGGACAAATGCTGCTGGGAGACCGAGGCAACTGGCTTCAATGGGGAAATGAGGTTGTGTGCCATTCAGGGTATGAAATAGGAGAAAATAATCACTGCACAATTTGCTATCGATGTAGTTATGGGCTCAGATAAAATCAGCACTTACAAAAACCCCTGCAATCTCCTGCTTGTCCTCTCAAGATGATACAGAGGATAAACTCTATTCTGTAAAGGTTTCTTTAATCCATAATCCAGTCATATGCAACTGTATTGATTTTTTTGAAAAATAAAATGAGAAGAGTTACGACCGAATCACTTTGACCACACCGGTTCTCGTAAAATCACAAAAGTTGAGCAACATCAAGCCTGGTCAGTACCTAAATGGGTAACCGCTTAGGTATACCAGGTACTGTAAGTGAAGATGGCAGACTGAGTGACGCCATCTCAGGCGCTTACTGTCTTTAGGTCTATCTCACAGTCCAGACAAGATAAGCTCGTGATATGGGAAGCCTGGGGAGGGGCAACTGATGTCGTAGCCATCGTAAGGACATTAGCTAGCTTGGCAAGTCTCTATCGCCCATAATCCAGTCACATGTGAAGGTATTAATCCTCAAGAATGTTTTAGTCGTACAGGGAAAAGAGCGTAGCTGAAATATTCGTTCTCCTCCCAAGAATGGTGGAAAGCGTACAACTGATCTTAGAATTGCACATTCATGAATTGGATTGATTCTATTAAGTGTGTGCAAAAATCCCCAGCGCTCTTCTTTGACAACTGGAAATTGAGTTCTCAGCTGAAGATTGATTTCTCGCCGGAAACTTTTACAGACACTTAATACAACAGAACAGTATCTCCTACAAATTGTTTCCTTGAATATGGTTGGAACAAATAATGACTCATTCAAAAATAATTGTTTGTTTATCTAGATGCAATATATAATTAAAGTCTACTTTGAAGATGTTCTATTAACTGCGACGAAAGTTGACAGAAATATGAATGCCAAAAAGTTTTACGTTGAAACCAAATTTGAATCGGTCCATAACGTTCATAAGAAAGAATGGATTGAGAGAGTGGGTGAAGAGGGGGGGATATTTTCTCCTTTTTAACGTTACACATCGTCATTTTATCCTTTTTTAGATCAATTCTCGAGATGAAAAATAAAAATTGCAAGAAAGAAAGAAAGCAGACTATACAGTGTTTATAACTAATGTACACACTTCATATATATATATATATATAGAGAGAGAGAGAAACAGAGAGACAGAGACAAAGAGAGTGAGGGTGAGAGTTTTATTGTTTCCTCGATTCCCAATGAATTATATTGCATTTCAGAGGACATCTTTCGTTTTATTTTTGATGCAATTATTATTTCTGTTTCTGACGTCTTAACAGGGATCTACTTGGAGAGTCAATTGGAAACAAATAGTTTTATTACTGAATCAAATGTGGCCACATACTGTTAAACATTGTATGAACAACGTCACAGGTTTTGAATGGAGTCGGTTATTTTTCTTGTTTAAATTATCCACGCATATTTTTGATTTTCTCAAAATAGCTCTGATCAATAAAAGTAACATATCTATTGAATATTCAGTAAGAATGATTTATAGACGACAGGCGAGACCAACACACTAGCAAAATTGTTCATTAGAAAACGTTTACCAAAACTGTCGCCATAGGTTTCTCCAGTTTTCAAGTTGGCCTGCGCCAATGGAGCTGGAGCTCTGAAAATTCAAACATTTACTTCACATTATCCCCAGAAAACGTTTAATTTTCTTACTCACCCGTAATAGGTTTTTAGTGGGGGTTCAATCTGCTATGTAAGTTCATGCAAAATTGATCCTTCAGTTCGTGTCTGGCAACATTCACGCTGGCCTTTTGAAAATTCAAGCTTTTTTTAGTGATCAACCCCTAACAAAAGGCCAGAGAAGTAACTTATTCGTTGATCGTCGCCTTTTCCATTTTCTCAATTGATCAAACCCCTACACAGCATGCTGCCAAAAGACATTGGTCATATGACACTTTCTATTGAGTGACTAACCAGACCTGTTTCAAATGTTTGTTGGACAGCCCCGGCTTCTATGGATCTGGCGCAGAACGAACTCACAATAACTGGATTGAAAGACAATCTCTGATTGAAAAATTGATCCTTTTTACTTGACGAGAATTTAAATGGCGTCACTTATTGGAAGTGTTTTTGCTCAATATAATCATTTCTACCAAGGGGAAAGTCTAGTAAAATGTTTATCACTATTACGATCGATGCATCTATACATATAATAATTTTAAATGCGCCGATGATTTCTGTCACGCTGAGATATGCAACTGACATAATAAAATAGAATTTCATTTATATTCTAATGACGTAAAACAAATGCTAAATTCGAAAAACAAAATAAAATAAAAAGTGATAAAAACAAAAATTAATAAGAATCCGTTTGTGGTCAACAGAGCGCTATTCTCCCAGCTCACTGCTATTCAAATATCTATTACCCACGTTTATAAAATGCGAAGTCTACATCCATATATTTCATAGTTGTCGTCATTTTTGACGACATTGGTAAACCAGTTATGTAATAAATTATCTTACGAACGAAGCTTAGAGGAGTGCCATTTCCATTGTACATTTACGACGAGGTTATAATCTTAATGTATATGTACAAAGGTGATCAATTTACAGGTGTATTGTCTACGTCCCACAGGGACAAAGTTGGCAGTTTATAGGAATATTTTCTGCGGGATGGGCGTAAAGTCTGGACACAGAGGTGATAAATGAGCGTGGGTAATGATGGAGAACATTTGAACATTGAGTATCCCCCTCGATAGTCACCTATGGAGCTAAAATATGGAAACTAATCAAAAGGTTGGTTGTCAAACTAAGAACCATGTAACGTACCCAGAGAAGATCATTCTTAACATTATATAGAGATACCACAAGACAGCACATTATATTAAGGGGAAAACAAGAGTCAGAGATATCATAGAATCCGTGAGA
>OY735218.1:20059969-20077469 GCA_963457665.1 Thysanoteuthis rhombus
GCCCCCAAGAAATGTCGCACGCTTGGTGCATCAGTTAAATTCGACCCTGTATACGCGTAAAGGCTTGTCTTCGTTGGGGGGTGGTAAAAACTGACATCATGTTCAGGAGCGAAATACAGCTCATTAGTCTTCGTGGCATGTTCGCTTAATAAGCTTAGATCTCAAAATAGGGATACCATTAATAACGTTTCGGACACTTTCTAGGGACTTCAGGACTTAGACATCGATCCTATCACATGATATTAGGCAATAGGAATAGATAAAGATTCAAGAGACTGGTCTTACATGAACCGAATGAAATGCTCCATGACAGTGTGCTCACCCTTCAGAGTCTAAACTTAGAGAATTGAGATATGAAGTTTTGTAGATGCCCCCATATTTATCCGAAAATTCTTCCACAGGTCATTATCTTCTTCAAGCATTTTGAACTTCATATCTGTCATAAAAGTTCAATAGGGGAGCCATGAATCGTACTTTTACATAATTTTTGGACAATTAAATCTAGAAGATTTTAGAGCGATGTCATCTTATCATCAAAGGATTTTAGGAAAAAGATTATTGCTTCAAAAGAGTCAGATTTGGATCAAATAGTTACCGTTTGCTGTTATTCATATTCTTCAACTTACTATTAAAATAAACCGAAATTCCATGTGTAACAATGTGGTAGATAAAAACATGGTAACGATTGCTTGGTTCAGATACATTTTGTGTACTATGAAGTGTGACAAAAGGACAATTGAACCTCCGTTACAAGCAAAAAATTAAGAGATCCTCCAGTGGACAAATCTTCATGAATTCCATACGCTCTCAGAATTCTCCATTTATTTGCATAGTGGATCTGGACGTGTTCGTTAAATGGCCGTCGGCAAGTTTGGACGATAAGGTCTGAAATGAGCAGAATGCGAACTGAATACCGGAATTCCATTCCTTTATTCGGTCCGCAGGGAACACAGAATGACGAAGTTGCGGACGAGGAAAGAAAAGGTGAGTTTGATTGAGAGAGGAGAGGAAAGAGTGACAGAAAGAAATGGATGATGCGGAGGAAAAGAGAATAAGGAGATAGAAGGGGGGAATGGGGGATGAAAAGGAGGAATATTGAAAGGAAGAAGGAAGAGGAGGCTTAAAAGAGAGGATAGATAAGGAAAACGGAAAAGAGAGAAAAATGTAAGAAAGCAATGAGAGAGGAAGAAGAAAACAATAGAGAAAATGATTTAAAAAAAGAGAAGGGGAGAGAGACTTTAGGGGTGGAGGGAAAGAAGAAATATCAAGTTAAAAGAACGAGTAGCTTTTTTTTGAAAGGAAAAAATAAATGGATGAATTAAGCTGGATTTAGAATGGAATAGGATTTGGAGGAGAATGAAAATTATGGAAATAGACGCTAATGGAAGAAAAGAAAAGTCTAGAAGGAAGGAAGGAAGGAAATAGAATAGAATGAAGAGTAGAAAGAATTCGAATGAGGTATGGGCTGGAAGGACGAAAAAATATATCAAGGAAAAATAAAGAAAGACAGGAACAAAACAGGGAGAAATGAATGAAAAAGAAGCTCGAAGAAAGAAAGGAAGAAAGAAAGAAAGGAGGAAGGAATATAGACAGAGAGAAAGGAAAGGCAGAAAGCAATGCGTAAAATAATCATAGCGTGACTCCTGGAAATCTACTAAGGAGAAAAAATTTGGTTTGGAAGGAAGGAAGGACGGAAGGAAGGAAGAAAAGAGAAAGAAGGAAAAACTGAAGGAGGGAAGGAAGGGGTGATGGAGGAAGGGCAAGAGGGAAGGAAGGAAAACCGAAAGAAGGAACGAGCGATGAATGAAGGGAACGAATGAATGAAGGAAGGAAGGATAAACCGAAGGAAAAATCGAAGGAAAGAAGGATGGATGAAGGGAAGGGAGGAAGGAAGCATGGAAGAAAGAAAAAAAGAAGGAAGGGAGGAAGGAAGGAGGGAAGAAGGGGGAAGGGAGGAACAAACGAAGGAAGGAAAGAAAAATGGATGGATGAATGGAAGGAAGGAAGAAAACAGTTGCTGTAGGAAAGGGATCGTAGCACCTGTGCATTTATTTCGCAGCCATGTGGCTCCATGTGACAGATGTGTAGGGGTCGGGGAGGTTCTGGTACGGGGGAGCAGGGGGTTGGAAGGGGAGGGGCGCCAGTTGCGATTGCATATCGATCTGTTCGCCGGCGATGACCTACTTATGAGATGACCTTGTGGCCTTCGATCCACACACACACACACACACACACACACATAGTAACACACACACACAGACGTACGTGCACACACATACATACGGACGTCGAAAGCCTCGCATACACACGCACACACGCACACACGCATACACTGATTGACAGACAGCGTGTAAATGTTGGGCGAACACACAGACACAGAGGTTGTCCTGATAGACAAGCAAGCAACAATTACGCCAACAGTCAACAAGATCTATTGCACTTTAACGTGTGCATATCCGTACGTGCGGGTGTGCACATTTGTCATATACAGTAGACTCCCGTTATTACGGCTCCTGAAGGATTCAAGAAACCGTTTTAACGAAATTGTTGTTATAACAATTTTATACGTAGTGTATTATTAATGAAAAGATCAAAAACCAGAAACAAAAAAGGACTACACCATTTCGCTGTCTCATGTCCCATATACTGGTCTTCAAATAATATGAATGAATCAAAAAGTAATTATACTAACCATATACATTTTCGGAAATTAAATCTCTCTTACTTACATCTTTTATCATCTTCTAAATTATTTGCTAAGCTTATCATTACTTGACAATACTTTTCTTTTGGATTTTTCTTCAGATTTCCGTGTTACTTTAGGTGGCATTGTTCGAAGGGTTTACTAATTGCTGCTTATAAAATAACGCACTGAAATCTTTTCGTGTTGTTGCTGCGAACTAAGCTTCGATAATAGTTTTGGGTGTATATAAAAAACAAACCTGCCGTTAGAACGTGCGTGTCTTAAAAAATAGTGCCGTTAGTAGAACGTGTGTGTCTTAAAGAAAATAGTGCCGTTTGAACAAGTGCCATAACATTGAGAGTTTACCGTATGAAGTCAAGGCATATTCATGTCTGTATACGTACAATTTGATCAGATGAATAAATATAAGGTTACTGTTACTGCTGCCGAGTTGGTGAAGCTCATTACCATGCAATAGCGCCAATTTGTATCGGCTACTTGTTATCTTTTGGATAGAAATTTATACTATTGCATAGTATGGATTTTAACTGAGATGCGACCGAGCGAGTAACGTCACAGGAAATAAATTCTGCAGACCGTGTTCGAACTCCGACTGAGACAGTTTGTGTTCACTACGACTTAATTTCTTCTGTAAAGGCATTAATTCATCTCTCCTCTCTTACCCCTCAGCTAGATTGTAGGACAGACTGGACCCTATCCATCGTCGGCAACCAATGTACGAGAGGGACAACTCCGATTCCGAACAACCCTGAAGTGAGATGGGCTCCGTCAGGCAATATCGCCGATGATGAAATTATTTGTGGTGATCCAACGATTCTGCCCTGGGTGACGGGATGTATAAAGATAAAAGAATATATTGGCTATTCGGAAGAGGGGAATGTTTTTTAGCGCTGCCAAGCGATATGTGCAATGAATATTTACAATTTTTATTTTATCAAGGCATGTACACTAATCACGGACGCTGGAAAGATAGATAGATACATACATACATACATATAAACACACTGAAATAAAGATATAGATAGTGATTGAGAGGAAGATATGAACATAGATATATAGTGAGATACGTGGTTATAGCATTATGTTTGCGGTCTAATGATTAGAAAGCCTCTGTTTTACCCAACGAATATTCATTTTTCAACTTAACCTCTTTCTTCGTCGATGAACTTAATTTAATGGTGAATATCAATCACACAGATTAAACATTACGAAGTGAAAATTCCAGATCAAGATTTAGCGAAAAATCAAAGAGGGTTGATGCAGTTAGCCAGGAAAGGCTGTCTTTATGTAAGGAATTATGCATTAGTCTTCGAGATTGTGAATATCAGCAAAGTAAATCCTAGTTATCATTAATACATGACAACTATTTACTTTCATCTCAATTTTTTAGTTGTTTTCCTAAAACAAATCACCCTGTCAATCTACGGTGGGGAGTAAAAGGTACATATCGGGACTAAAGAAAAAGCTCCCAGTGAGACTCGAAACATGTCTCTCTTGCCAGAGGATAGCCGCTACACTAGATTAGCTACGGGTGCTTCGCTGACTCGCAGATGTCGAAACCCAAACTTTAAACCTACAACCAATTCAGATATACTCTGCAAAGGCAAATAGTTGCCAAAGAATTAATTATTATTGATTACTGTTTATGATGATACTTCATCCAATAAAGAATAAATGATAAAATAAATCCCAACAGTACTTAACCAGAGACGTTTGTGTCACCGATCCATCAAGTCATCTCATAAGTAATGTCCGAATTTAGGATTTAAAAATATGTTTTAAAAATCATGTTTAATAAGTATTTATTTAAAACGTCTTCCATTATTATTTATAACCTTCCAACAACTCAGAAGCATCAAAATACCTTCTTTTTTTAAGTCTTTTGGTTTGGAAGGATAAAATGTATAGAGAATAGTTTCCACTCTTACGTGATCACCAAACAATACTAAATGAGCTTAATGAAGAAAACAAGATAATTGGTCTTCACGTTGACTTCAATAGAAAAAGAAAAAGAAAAAAAAACAATGTCATGTGGAATAAACGAGGATGAAGACACAAAGACCAGAATTGAAAACGAGGAGCGAAAAAAAGGTGGATCATTAGATCAATCTCCATTGAACCCTCAAAAGGAGAAGGGATCAAACAAAGAATCGTCCTGGGTTGCCAAGCTTTCGGTTGAGCAAGGCCAATCTTCAAGAACGAGAAGATCCCTTTCGTTCTAAAGAGAAGGACTTAGATCCAGTGCATATTCCCGATAGCCACCTATAGAACTGGAACAGAAAACTTGACCATGAGATTGACTTTCAAACTGATAATCTTTTCAAGCTTCATATCCATCATAAACAGTTCATCAACAGAGAAGACATGATTCTTGCTTTTACTCAGTTTGTGACCGCTAACCTAAATAGTTTTATACAGATAGGATATTATCATTAGAATATAATTGGGAAAAGATTTTTGCTTCAAATTGGTAAAATTGTAACTAAATAGGTATCTTTTTTGTAGATTGAATAAAAATAAAAAAAACGTCATTTCATACGCAACAAATTAATAAAGAGGATTGGCAATAACCAGTTAAGGTTAGAGCCTGACATCAAACATTTCTATAATGTAAATCAAAATCCTTAAGAACAATACGCTAAAGAAAGTCATAATGGTTTCAACTCTTCGTTAAACATTGTATACATATAAAATCTACTCCACCCGAACTTATAAGGTCATAGCAGTGATCAATGCTCCTTCTAGTTGTCAGTGCGCACAAAAGATCTTTTTTTTTCCGGTAACAAAAGTATGTGCGCACGGAATGTTTGTGTGAGTGTAAACTTGGAATTATTTCACGATAATTTGAACAGCCTATCTCTCAGGGCTAATAAAACTGTATTAGCGTGATGTAATGTAATACAAGTATGATTGCGTAACATATTTAGTTAGGATTTTATTCTATACTTTGAACTCAATAAAAACTCAGAAAGCTATATATGGAATTTGAAACCGATCTTCGTGAATTTTACGATATGAACAGTCTACGCTAAACATGGTTGCAGCCTCGCTCTACAAACCGGAACAGGAAATTAGGAAAGCGCAGATATGGTATATGAAAAATTGAGTAACTAGACAACAGAAACAGTTTGCTAAGCGATCTTTTTAAAATTATAATATGTGATTATTTCACTTATAATTATATGTAGGAATTATTTATAACTTCATTTTTTTCATTTAACGGACCTTTTGTGCGAACCTTAATTTCCTTTCTGCACTGGTTTCAGAATGTGCAAAGAAGATGAAGAATCAAGACGGGCGAAGAAGATGAAGAATATTTCTTTGATATTATTGGTTGAAGTTCACATCGAAATTAAATCAAAATTGGATTGGCAAAAGACGTCACGTACAAAATCAATGGGAATCAAAAACAATATATTTTTCGCAGAAAATCGACAATTGATTTTTTTTAAATATCTAGATAAAGAAATTTGAGAAATGAAAAGATTACAAAACAAACCCAATCTTTACGGAGGCAGACCGGAATTTTGTCCTTCATGAAATCTCAGCAATCATAGGGAATCATTTATCAACACAAATCTAGTCTCAAAGTAATTTGAAACTTATAGTAATACCAGCACAGGGGAAGAATCGCTGACCCAACTGAGCCCCTCCGACTGCCAACCATCGTGATATGCCAGAGTCGAGACCCAAGTCACGATATTTAACTGAAGAACAGGGTGCGATGGAAAATGGGTTCATGACTCTCAATGCCAAAAAAATTGCCAGAAAAACTTAAAGGGAGGATATTTGGGTGTTAATCTAATTGAAATGTCTAGAAAATAATATAATAATCAAGCCACCTAGCAGAGAAAGATTTTAGCAAGCTAGTCAAGATCAGGGTTATTGAATGTAAAAATGAAAAGAAGGACAATCTATTCTGAAATCAATTGAAATGGAAGACACTTCAAATTATAAGAAAATTAACTCACAAACTTTTACAACGAAAGAAAACATAAAAATAATCGTGTATCATAGTGTCGATGCTGTCTGTTCAGGCGTAAATTCCGAAGATGGCAAATTTCGACAAAAGTTCTTCGTTTCTCAACAGATAATTGTAAAAATACTTGCATGTCATAGCTTTAAATCGTATTGCCTGAGTATGAGGGCCTTTACTGAGTCTACATTAAGCCTATTTCGCTCATTGGTTCACAGAGAATTTATCAGCAAAAAAAACCTCTTAACATTCGCATTATGAGCAGAAATACAAAAAATAAAAGACGCATAGCAGAAACCGTCAACCAAAACTGTCACAAAAAATGTCGACATAAGTTTCTTCAGTTTTTAAGTTGTTCTGTTTGTCTCGCTATCTATGTATGTGTCGTGTGTACAGGCATCACCAATGGAGCTAGAGGACCGAAAAGTTAAAGTATTTACTCCTCATTACATCTAAAAAAAAAACGGAGTTTTTTGTTTCCCAAAAATTCCCTCCTTGAATAGGTTTTTAGTCGGGTATTCAATTTATAATGTAAGTTTAAGCTCTATCGGTCCCTATTCTAGGTCCAGTAGCATTCACACTTGTTTTTTTGAAAATTCAAACTTTTTTAGTGATCACTGTCCAACTGAAGGCGAGAGAATGAACTAATTCATTGATCAACCTTTTTTTTCTATTTTTCAATCGATCCCCCACAATATGGCATGGTGTCAAGAGGCGTTAGTAATGTGACGGTTTCTATTGTTTAACTAACCAGACCTGTTTTAAGTAGTTTCGAAAAGCAATTGATATCGGGTAAAGCAGTTTAAACCAAAAAAGAGGACATTTTGAGGTGAAAGGAGGACATTACATTTCAATTGGAAAGTGGGAACATTTCCTACTTTGGGATACAATATGGTAACCCTAGTCTAGATTGACCATTTGCTAATGTAGTGAGTTCAATCATCTAGTGATGCTCTCCTCTTTTGGGACAGTGAAAGCCAAAGCCAAGTTTAGCGAATATCTATGAGAATCCAATCAAAATTTGTCGTTTTGTCTTTTCCTTTCTCTAAAAACGCCACCAAACGAAAGCTAATCGTCTGAACGTTTTGTCTATTGTGAGTGTCCATAGTTGTTCAACGCTGAGCAAAAAGACGACGTAAATTTTGAAAATTTGTCAAGAAAAAATTAACCATCACGTGTTGCAGGCCAGCCAATCAGAAAGAAGTAAACAACTTTTTTCGCGTTCATGGCACCTTTTCTCTTTTTCTTCTTCTTCTTCTTCCATTCTTTTCTATCTCTTTTCTTCTTCTTCCTCACTTCTTTTCCCATTGCTCCTTATTATTCTACTATTCTCTCACTTTTGACACTTCTCTTTTCTATTCTTACTTCTTTATCTTCCATTTTCTTCTCCACTTTCTTCCTTCTTCTTTATTTCTTTCTTTCGTTTTCCTTCCTCTCTTTCTTGTCCTACGTCTCACCATTTCTCTCTATTTTTTCTCTTCTAACTTCTATCTTATTCTTCCCCTTTTTCTTTTCCTGTCATTCGTTCTATTACTTCTAAAGCCTCTGTTTCTTTCTTTATATCTCTTTCTCTCTTACTTTTCCCACATTTCACTCTTTCTTTTCTCTTCTAATTTCGAGCCCATTGTTCCCTCTCTTTTGTTTCCCTTCCAGTTTCTTTCTTTCTTTCTTTCTTCTATACACTCTTTTTTTTTCTTTTGTCCCTCTTTCTCCTCTCGTTGCCTTTCTTGTATTCCTCTATCTCTTCTCCGTCTAACTCCACCTTCCTCTTTCTTCTTCGTTATTTGTCCTCAATATGTCTCTCTCGCCCTTTCGATTCTCATCTGTTATTTTTTTTTTTTTGTTTCTGTTGTCCCCTATCTACCAAATAACCATAGTCACGCCATTGTCACGTGGGGCCTACAGTATCGACACCACGTGGACCCAACACGAAATCAGCACGTTACATAATCTGAGAATGAATGAAAATTCAACACATTCCAAACGCGTTTTTCCTCCGTTGATTATTTCAATCCTTTCAAAATAAATGTATTGAGGTGCTTAATACCCGATTTTTCGAAAAAGGTAAAAAGCCAAGAACGTATTAATTTATATTCAATTGCCAAAGAAATCTTTTTCTTTTATTTAATCAAAAATGTCCCATATTTTGCCGAACCAAAATCATGATGGTTTACATTTGTCCCTGTGGACATTTATCCTGGGATACATTTGTCCCAGAAGACATTTATCTCAGAAGATATTTGCCCTACTGGACTATTATTGTTTTTCGTGTTCATTTTCTTGTTACATATATGTCCAAGTAGACCCCTGAACTAGATCTACGGGACATGCGTATTCCAACAGTCATGAAAACCTCGGGATATGAATATCTCAGGAGTCATGAAAGGGTTATTTGATCAAATTTCAGTTTAACAGATTAACCATGGGTGACGGTAATTTCCGTCTTTACAGTTCTATGGCAAACACAATAAAATTCCATAACATTTCTGTTATAATGTTGATTGACAGCAACTCTGTTCTATCTGTGAGTCAGTGTTTTTATCTTGCAATGGATTACTTGGATTGGATAACTAGCAATTGATTATCTTGCAATTGACAGGGGCTCTTATCTTGCAATGGATGAATATTGCACTTGCCTCATTCCGCGGTTAATGTGTTGGTGAACTGAGAAGCGAAAAGTTCCAACTCATTTTGCTTAATACCAAGTCTGTTTCCCTTTCCAAGCGTCTATCTGTCACTTCCGATAACCCGTTTTTTTTTTACATTAACATCAGTTGAGTGTTGACTATAAATAATGGGTAACTGGACACTATGTGTGTATTATGTATGAGCCTGTGTATATATTGGGCGGCTTAAAACTAAATCTGAAATTTGTGAGTACATCTAGGAGGCGGATCCGAGATTTTGAGCTGGGGGGTCCAAATGGAAAATATTTTTACAAATAGATACGTAAAAAAGAAAACAAATTTCAACCATCAAAACAAGAAATTTAATATGTGATCCGGCATTTTTCAGTTGAATTCGAGTCGTTGCTATTTTATCGCGTCGTAGAGTTGACAAAACAGTAAAGTAAAACAAATTAGCAAACAAATTCACCACGGAACCATTAAATAAAATAAATTATAAAGAATAGGTCGAAAACAAAATGATTTTTTTTTATTTCATTATTAAGTGTTAATTTATGATAACTTGGGATTGTTTCAGCTTTTTATTTATAAACTTTCTTCGTCTAGATATCTAAAAGAATTTTTGAATGAGCTGCGCCTTGGCAGAAGAGGGTCTGCACCCTCTGGACTCCTCCTCTCTTGATCTATGTCTGTAAATGTACATGAAAATGAATAAGTATTTCCTGAGCTTACCTAAGTTTGGTTCATGGACACTTAATAAAAATTCACCTACATAATGGACAGTGTGATTTTCTTGGACTCATCTACTTGAAGGTACCAAATTTGCTGATGAAAATATCTCCTACACACCATTCTTAACAATGAACTCTTCAACTGAAACGAGATTTTTCTTTTTTTTTTTTTCAAAAA
Source organism: Thysanoteuthis rhombus (assembly GCA_963457665.1). NCBI lineage: Eukaryota > Metazoa > Mollusca > Cephalopoda > Oegopsida > Thysanoteuthidae > Thysanoteuthis > Thysanoteuthis major. The sequence continues at coordinate 20,070,186 of OY735218.1, forward strand.
AAATCATTTGGTAGAGTCTAAATACAGATATTCCATGCATTTTAAGGGTTCGCTTTATGCAACTTTTTCGCTTTTTCGAAAAAAAGGCTAAAGGCGAAAATAGTGTCCAGCTATTTAGCTGCGAAGCAATATATAGGTAACGCGCAGCCTCTCCCTTTCTCAATTTCACAATGTAACCCAATGTTTTCTTTTTCTTCCACTAACACAATCTCCTCCAACTATGACTGACATACCATCCTAACCATTTTCCAGTCTGTGGATGCTCAAGAATTTTCTTTATATAAATTATTGATGATTGCTTATTCAGCTTACGGAAGGCTTTCGTAATGACGCTCAACTTTCGGGTGGCCTTTCGTTGACAGATCAACTTGGACACAAACTAAGGGTTCAGTTCAGCATAAACTTACATTGTAAATTGATCCCACCCACCCAACACCTTTTGAGGGGGGATTTAAAGAATAAGGATAATAAGGAGTAAATGTTTGAATTTTCAGCCCTCAAGCCCCATTGGTGTGACCTGTCCGCACATGCATACATACATACATACATACATACATACATACATACATACATATCCAGCCAGCTGCAAACACTTGAAAACTAACCATGTTGACAGTTTTGGCTGACAGTTTGTAATATTTTAAGAGATACAGGTATTATTTGCTTTCCGGAAGTTCGTTTTACGCCATTTTTTTTTTTTTTTTTTTTTTGCTTTTACAAAAAAAAAAAAGCAAAAATCGAAAATAGCGCCCTGCCTTTGTTTTGCAATGAGTCGTCAAAGAGGTAACACACATTCTCTTGCCTTTTTGTCTTACACTGCAGTCACGTGTACCTCACATCCAAAACCTCCAACGACTCAGCCTAACATACCATCATCACCATTTGGCGGAGGAACATTCTAAAATCTTTCCCATGAAAATTATGGTAATTGCTCCTTTGCTTTACGCCATTTCGGCTTAGGAAAGGTCTTTATTGGAACACTACTTTATTTTCGATCATTGCAAACGCAAAATCCGACAGAAACCCTTTTTTATATGGGTAGTCACAAAAAATACCGGGGTTTAGTTACCTTTGCGTCAGGCATCAAAGTTTCTCCCTGCCCTTGGGCCTCTCAATGAAATGGGGAGGTGTTATCTAGGAAATGGATCCCCAGTCACAAGGCTACTGTTTGATATTTGGCCACCTGCCCAAAGACAGAGCGATCGAGTTAGGTATGCAAAGATATTTGTTGAAATATGTCAGCCTTGATACAGAGCAATATATATGGAGTTTGGGATTGCTAGATAATTGGAAATATTTCAGGCCGAAAACATACAAAATATGGCCAAAAATTGCTAAATGCCAGAATTGTTTTCAAAAGCAATTATTTTATTTATTATTATTAGATAAAGTATAGTAAATCATTTATATTAATTTTTGTCATCTACCTACGTTTCATTTTTCGGTCGCTTTTTTATCGTAGCTCTATGATGACGATCTGAGTGAAGGTGCGATTAAAAGTTACTTAAAGAGAAGAACGAAGGGAAATAGTAGTTTGAAAAAAATAAAATAATAATCATTGTATATAAAACATAGCATTTCTGAAGTACAAACCAAATATCACGATTTATCAAAAACGATCAACCGAAATGGCTTAAAATCTAAATATGGCCAATCCAAAAAGTTTATGGCTCAATGCTTTTCAATAAACTAGCAACCCTGGAGAATTTGTGGCTAGTGGCATGCTACCAACCGCACTCCAGTGGTTCCGCCAATAAATAAAGAATTTTTAGATTAAGCCAGCTTTAGAAAAACGACAGGTTCAAGGAGTTTCCATTAAAGAACAGACAAGTAAAACCTTAGATTTCAAATGCTGATTTACAAGAAAGGCAGGTTCTTCACACTTGAGGTGACATGAGCTTTACCGACACGTATAGCTCTGTACTAGCCTAAGCTATTGATTACCAAATCTTTATTAAAAAAATTAAAAAAACAACACAAAGCTCAAAAAATTGGAAAAAAACGGGTCTGGTTGGTCACTCAATAGAAACTGTTATGTGATCAATGTCTTTTGATGGAATGTCATTTTGGGGGTGATCGATTAAAAAATTGGATAACGTTGTGATTAATGAATGAGTTACTTCTCAGCCTTTCGTTGAGGGGGATCACTAAAAGAAACTTCGAATTTTCAAAAATTAAGTGAGAGCAAAAACCAAGGGACTAATTTAGGATAAAATTCTATTGTAAATTGAACATCTTCCTCGCTAAAAACCTATTTAGACAGGGAATTTAAAAAGAAATCTTTTTTTTTCTTGACATGCTGAGAATTAAATATTCAAATTTTCAGCCCTCTAGTTCCATCAGAGTGGCTCGGACATGTGATACAAAGACAGGCAGACCCTCATAAAAACCGAAGAAACCTTCATTGATGTTGACTATGTTGATGTTGACAGTTTTGGTTGACGGTTTCTAATAGTTATCAACACGAGTAATAGCTATGAACAGACGTAAAAAAGTATTTTCTTACTCGCCATCGAAGTCAATAATTGGACAACCGTAGCGTCAAATTTTGAAGTCATGTAAAAAAAAACATTCGTTCAAAGAATAGATATGGCCAGGATAAATAATATTTATGTCATCTCTGGCGTTTTCCACTTGAAAAAATCTGAAATGGAGTTTTTTTATATATAAATATTTAGATTCCGGAGAATTTTATTAATAAACTCGCCATAATCAGGCCCCAAAAAAGTTTTCCTCCAAAACTCAAAAAGCAATCTCAGAAATGGTTAAGTGGAGTACTGATGCCAATATTCAAGTCTGTGGACAAAACAGTATTGTCGGGAGCACAGGAACAAGCAAACACATGAATATACACACTTATGATGACTACAGCTGTCCAATTATGACTGAATTTTTAGACCTTCACGAACTTCAGGAAGCAGTTTATTTATTTACTAGCGTATAATGTTTGTGATATTTATACATGGATAGGCACTAAAGAGCCCAAAGCTTTATTCAATTTTAATTCAAATATCCTAATTGCCAGTTTTGGAGTCTCAGCTCAGCTCAAACTGATCAAACATGAAGTCTTAAGAGTTCCTATGACGTAATCCCCATTGTTATGTCACAGCAGACTATCTAATAATTGTTTCTATTAGTGGTATTGATCTATTATCTGAACTAATCCTTTACAACTTTGAGGTTATAACAAGAATCGGACAAAACGATTGGTCATCTGCGCTTACAATCAATTATACATTTTAACATACTTATTTGCATATAGAGTTTTAATATGGATAGATTGTTTTATCATGCCTCTACGGGCACCTCCAATTATACACAATACTTACACATCAACTTTAGAACGGATACAAAATTCATAAAATCATTCAAATGTTCATGAACACAAAGAACCTCTACAGGTTAAACAATTTATAGATGTGACTTTCTTTAAATTTTTATCAGATTCCAAAAAATGTCCTCGTAAACTCATGCACTTCCCGTAATTTCTATACTTATCTAATTATTTTAAAATTCAGTGCACTATTGTTATTATTAATATTACTTGGCATTTTATCTAAAAAATATATTACCTTTAAGGGGAAAATCTAATTGTTTTTTACATTTAGTTTTTGAAATCTGTCATGTCAATAAATTTCCAGTTTGAGGAGAGATGCAACGTGCACATGAAAGAATAATGCTGGGCCTCACATGGAGAGACCACAAAACAGCACAGTACATCCGAGAAAAGACAAGAGTTAGAGACATCATAGAATCCATAAAAAATCTCAAATGGCGGTGGGCTGGCCATGTTGCAAGAATGGCGGACAATCGATGGACATCACGACTCACAACATGGATTCCCCGAGACCACATGCGCAACCGAGGCCGGCAAAATGTTAGATGGAGAGACGAGCTAGACAAGTTCAGGAAGTACTGGCTCCGTGACGCCCATGATAGAGAAGTGTGGCAAATCCTGGGGAAGGTTTATGTCCAAAGATGGACGCTAAAACACTGATGATGATGATGATGATGATGATGATGATGATGATGATGATGATGATGACTAAAAAACGGTGAACCATATCAAGAAATTCTATGAATTATTTTGATTGTCTCAATTAATTCCCCACCTAATTTTTCTCTTTAGTAAAGCTGTTAAATCCAAGGACACTGATCTCTCTTCATAAGCAAGATCTTTTATCCCATTAATTAGTTTTGTTACTTTTCGTTGTACGCTCTCTAGTATTAAGATTAAATTCAACTTTCAATTACCGGCGCCCAAGCCTGCGTAAAGTATACTACATGAGGCTTAATCAATGTCTTGTACATTCTACCCAAAACATATGCATCCTTCAAGAAAAAAATTCTAATCATCCAACTAATTTTCTGATTGGCTGTTGACACGATGAATGAAATATTATCAGGAAGATGGTCATTATTGAGGAATCACGTGTTAATGGTTGAGGGAAACTTTCTTTTATTAAATCAATTTAGCTATCAAAATATCTCAATGTTTTGAAAAGGTCAGTATCATTATGAGATATTTGTCCCATCAGACCTTTATCCCGAGATATATTGGTCCCTGTAGGCATTTATTGTTTTTCGTGTTTATTTTGTATTTAATTGAGATATCTACGTCCCAGTAGACTTCTAAAAGCGATGTACGAGACGTATTTATTGCAGCAGTTATAGGAACCTCGGGATAAATGTGTCTGATGAGTCTTAGAACAGACAAGTCAGGGTATGCCAAACTTTTTAGACCGTCGAACCTTTCATGGAATCTTTGAACCCTCGTTGACCCCACCAGGCAGGGCAGCCAAAAGAAATGTATCAAAGGTAACAATACAACAAGATAAAAAGTAACAAATCTTCAAAAACCGTACCAAATCCATCGTATATAATCATGTATCAGCCGATACGATAAACATGATTAGTCAGTATATCGCATTTATTTGAAATTCAAGCGACAACCTATGGTTGTCTCCTTGCAGGGCTGTTACATAGAAAAATGTGTTTGAGTAAACAGGATACAAAACTCAAAGACAATAAATACTAATTATACCTACATGTGTATCAACAAGTTGTATTTTATGCATTTTTATTTCTTATACGAATATCAGTTTTGGGCCCCAAAAGTTCAATAGACCTGTTCCTGCGTTTATCGACCCCCTTTTAAGCCTCAGGATTTATCGACCCCATGGATAGTCACTTCGAACTGCACGGGTCGATATCGACCACTTTGGTAACCCTTGGGTTAAGTAATCAAGTTTTCTCTCTTTTTCTCGAGATTATTCTCATCTTTTGAATTCTCTTCTGTTTTCTGTTGTCTCCTATCCTCCAAAATAATCACTGCCATGCCCTTTATCCGGAGGGGGGCTGTCAACACAATGTGAATCCAACATGTTACATTTATGATACAATCGATCAGCACGTTATATAATCTGAGAATGAACGAACACCTCAAACAAATATATATATATATATATATATATATATATATATATATATATATATATATATATATATATATATATATATATATAAACATTCAAAATTTCGAAGATAAATCACCTGACACATGCTTTTGGTCGCAGGTTACCTTGAAACCCCATTGCTCAGGCTGGAGGGTTATTCTTCACACCGGCCTCAACGTCTATGGTTTAACTGCTGTGGGAAACTCAAAAGAAATCTTCCTTCACGAGGCATAGCCATTATATATATATATATATATATATATATATATATATATATATATATATATATATATATATTATTATTATTATTATTATTATTATTATTATTATTATTATTATTATTATTAACTTGGGGCATCTTTTCAATTTTTTACTAATCTTTTCTTGTTCTGGAACAAGTTAATGAATCTCTGATTTCAATATGTTTGTATAAATATGGAAACCTCTGATCCACAGAACACCATTTTAGAAACGAACTTACAAGCAACTTCAATTTTAAGTAATAGACTATCAGCTGACCTTAAAAACCTAGTTTCCATCATCTCTTTCGAAGTTGTTCTCTTGAGCATGTATAAAGCGATCCCACGCATTTTCTGTTAATTTTAAAACAATGTCAACAGCGTCAGGTAACAAACGAATTCCATTTTTTAAATATGAGAAAAAAAACAGTTTTCTTCATGGAAAATAAAAACGGAGACAGCAGTAGTAGTTGTAGTGATATAAAGGAAAGCCTTCCACTTTTTCTGTATTCTGTAACGTGAGTGAAGCACAGGCGAAGAAAAAAGTTACATCATCTTTTATATAAGATTGCCACGGATTTCAGAGAGTATCCCTACACCTGCGTATCCTAATGCAGTGGGGAAGAGCTGTCTTGAAAAGGGATCCCCAGTTACAAGGATACCGTTCAATATGAAATTGAACATTTTAAAAACAAAATTCACTAATGAAATACACAGCAACACGTTCGTTTTGCAGACTAGAAAACTAGCGTACCGAGTTCGCATAACACCGTGTTCCCCACTATTGTTGCCTTACCCCAGGATAAATTTAGCTAAATAATAATGATAAAGGCTACTCTGACTAACTTGATAGCATTTAATGATTTCAACTTGGGATTATTTTTAATCATTATGTTCACAAATATGCTGTGCAAGTAAACCACCGATTTTCCGGCAACTGATGGTCCAATACCTCTTTCAATCCAGACAAAATGGCGAATAGATACTTAAATTACTTATGGCTCTCACACTAGATTTCCGAATGGCCGGAAGTGGTGTTATGAGTGCGGGGTTGTACAATAAAGAAGTTAAATTGAAACTTTAGGGTACTTAGAGTGAAGGAGGGTTTCAAAGAATTTTGGAACGTTATGGAATCTCATATAGTAAAATGTGGAAAGAAAACGGCCGCACACCACGAAGGTACTACCGAGTACGTGCGTGAATTTGCTAAGCTTTTGGATGACGAGAACCTCAGCCCCGAACTAGTGTATAATAAAAATGAAACTGCTTTATATTAGTGATGTATCCCTAGGAGAAACTTGAATTAATATATCTGTATCTATTTCACTCATATTGATAAAATGTATCATTTTTTATTATAATATATTGCATTAGTCAATATAATTCATATCTCATATTTGTTTAATTTGAGTTTTTAACAGTTATAATGATTTAAAGATATGAGATATGCACGATTAGTGTGTCAAAGGTGGGTTATTGTATTATTATTACGTGACCTATGTTGGATCGGAAGAATATATATACGCGGGTTTGACTTCCCAAAATTAAGTACTTTTGAAATGTATACATAAATGTGCTTGCGCGTGTGT
>OY735218.1:20082469-20137469 GCA_963457665.1 Thysanoteuthis rhombus
TTTTCATATGTTTTATTATTTTTGTCATGGTTTCCATTTGGCTTTTTTTTAAAAGAAAAGGATTGTTACAGAACAAATTTATTTTGTTCCGAAAACAAAGATTTGGTATTGAATTGAATAGAATATATTTTATCCCACACAAACAAACAATAAATCAATTCTAGCATTTGTGATTATTACATTTGATGAAGAGGGTGCAAATTAAGCTTAATGCCTCACGAGCAGTATCAGGTGGTATATCATCATATTCACGATGATTTTATTATTTTTCAAATTAAAAATATTCAATAATAAAATAAGTAAATAGTTATAAAAGAAAAAAGAAAAAATATCAATAACCTATCATTTTTCTTGTAATAAACTACATTATTTTTTAGAACGGACTTTAACACATGAGATTGTTGTTTGTTTTGGGATATTTACAATTTGATAATTTACCTATTGGAATAAGTACTTATAAAGTATTCTTTCATGATTCTTTTTGAGCTATGGAAAATTTACAAAAAATAATCTTTCGACACAAGTCATATGATACGACATAAATATATATGGAAAATATGAATTTCAAATCATTTCCCTACATGCTTAGTCTGATGATGGATTTTGAGTTGTTTGATTATTTTAGTACTGAAAGTACCCAATTTGGTCCCAGCGCCATACAAATTCCTACATGCTCAGTCTGATGATGGATTTAAGTTATTTGAAGTACTGAAAGTACTTAACTTGGCCCCAAGATCATACAAATTTGGTCTGGTGATGGATTTAAGCTATTTGATTATTTTGGTATTGAAGGTACTTAATTTAGTCCCAAGACCATAAAAATTCGGTTTGGTGGTGGATTTAAGTTATTTGATTATTTTGGTTCTAAAGGTACTTAGATTGGTCCCAAGACCATACAAATTTGGTCTGGTGATGGATATAAGTTATTTGATTATTTTGATACTAAAGGTACTTAATTTAGCCCCAAGTCCATACAAATTTGGTCTGGTGATGAATTTAAGTTATTTGATCATTTTGGTACTGAAGCAACTTAATTTAGTCCCAAGACCATACAAATTTAGGCTGGTGATGGATTTAAGTTATTTGATCATTTTGGTACTGAAGGTACTTAATTTGGTCCCAAGACCATATAAATTTGGTCTGGTAATGGATTTAAGTTATTTGATTATTTTGGTACTGAAGGTACTTAATTTGGTCCCAAGACCATACAGATTTGGTCTTGGGCGGCAAAATACATCTGGCAACCCTAATCTCTGTTTTTTCTCTGATCGTCGTGTGAGTTTTTTTGTTTTTTTTATTCGTTTTTTTTTTTTTGTTTTTGTTTTTGGGGTTTTTTTTGTCTGTTATTTTCGTTTGGAGACTCCAATTCCCGATTCTCATTATTTTGTCAATCCTTGACAATTTCTCTAATACTGAGAACTCCCTGTCGGCAGCTTTGTTAATGTTGTGCTGAATTTTATGACTTCAAGTTTGAAAGCAAGCACACATAAGAAACACTTCTTCTTTACATCAGTAGAAGCCACCATGAAAATGTTTGCCAGAGGGTATTTTTTAATCCTTTGTTGCCATCTGTCTCCTTTTAAGAGTTTGCTTATGTAAGCTCTATTCTTTGTATATAGAGGCTGATCCACAGTTACGTTCATTATGCCCATTAAATAAAACAAGTAGAAATATTATTAATCTTATAGTATAAAAGCCAACGTCACTTTTTGTAATATTTCGTAATTTATTGCTCATTATTTCTGTTTGTTGGTTCTGTCGCGCTAAAGCAATTAGAGGGGAAGGGGATAAAGCAGAATTCGTGTCTATGTATTCACAAACGTTGAAGCAGGAGGCAATCGATGTGTTTTGTTTTCACGTCTACACACTCAACACTACTACTGCTGTTGATTTTGTTGTAGAACAGTATCTCCGATTTTCCATGAATAAAACTGATGGTTTTCCTATATCAAGAAAATTGTTTTTTCACCCAAAAGCCGTATTGTTTAAAAATCATTTTCTAAACAAAAACAGGAAATATGACGAGCTGTGAAAAAAAAATCTCGTTCGAGCTACGAATCTTTTATTTTTTCCAATAAATATATTTATACGAAAATATATGTTTATTAATCTACTCATACATAAATAATCCCGTCATTTTTTCTACTAGTTATTATAATCCAGTATTTTTTTACTAGCTAATATAGTAATAAATCTCTTATCTAAAACTCTTGGGACAAGATACGTAGCGAAAATTGGCATTTTTCGTATTTTGAAACAGTAGTATATACATACTGTATATCCTGGAACTAACCAGTATTAAAAGCCAAATCTTCAAGTAACCAAATGCCAGATCAGGGCAGGACAATATTCATGAGTAATGTCAAACACATTTAGTGTTTTGCGGTAATAATCATTTATATTCGCGCTGAGTGGAATAAATGGTGGACAATAAATAATATCACAGTATATTTATATAATAACAAAGTGTTGAATAGAGTGGGTAAAGAAAAATATGAAATTACTGGCTTACTTTTCATTTATTTACTTTTGGGAACGAAGTCGGAGAGGTACGTGTATATTGGTCGCGTCTTCTTATCTTTCCACTTGTACGTCTTTCTGACCATCGATCTGTCTGTCCACACGATATCTCCGAATTTCAATTAAATTTCGGAAAAGGATGAACAATGTGGTACAGAAAAAGTGATTAAATTCCTTGGTAGATCCAGGAAATTTTTTTGATTGAGACTTATTTTTCCAGGGTTTTTTTGTTTGTTTTTTTATTGTTTTTTGTTGTCTTTTTTTGTTGTTGTTCATTTGTGTACACGGTAAGGACTATCCAGATGATATCTCCAAAAGTTCTCAATTAAATCATTGTGCAAGATTAGCCAATAGGCCAAGTTTGGGGTTGGATCCACAATTACCTCCCCTGAGTCGTAGTTATATGTTCACACCACATAATATCGCCAAAAGTTCACGTCTGTCCACGCAATATCTCCAATAGTTCTCAATGAATTTCAATAAAACTTTGAGGAAGGATCTCAATAAGTCACGAACGAATGACAATGGCGTTTGCTGAGATATGCACTTAGAAGTTTCAAGTTTCTAAGTAAATCATTGTGGTCATGGTGACCATTGTCTTCAGCGTAAATTCGGAACTAGAAAGTTTTCACAGAGCACATAACTCTACTTACGCCGTACAATAGATGCTCAATGCTTTTAGTATTGGAGAAATTGTCAAGGATTGACAATGTAATGAGAATCGGGAATAGGAGTCTCCAGACAAAAATAACAGACAAAACAAAATATAAAAATGCACACAATCAAGACGATCACTGAAAATCACATACCGAGGTCATATATAGCAACGATGCAGTAAAGATAACTGTGTAACTTTCGATTTTCTATATTTCTGACTATTCTCTTAATATATGGAAAAAATTTCTTAATCGAAAAATCTTTCTGGATTCACCCCAAAATTAAATCAATTCTCCTTTAGCCCATGACTCACCCTTCTACAAAAAGTAATTGTGTTGACAGTTTGACAAACATGAGTGAATATATACAAACATAAGGAAAATAATCAATCAATAAACAAATCCTGGATCCGCCCCCAAATTTAATCAATTCTGTCTTAGCCCATGACACTCGCTTTCGGAAAATGCCATTGAAATTCATTGAGAACTTTTGCAGATATTGTGTTGACACTCAGATAAAAATGTTAATATATATATATATATATATATATATATATATATATATATATATATATATCTTACGACTTCATTGGCCGACGTATCGAAACGGTTCACCCATTAATAAAATAGCTTGACGATCGTTTACCGGCGGGTGAATGTAATATGGCCTGCTAAAAAAAAGATAATCGCTGATAAAAAACAGGATGGCTAAAGGACGTGTGTGTATGCATGTGAAGAGGGTGAAAAAAACAGCCTTGCATCGCCTCGCAAAATTCCTCTCGAAGGCCATGGTAAAAAATATCAGCGAACAACAAAGGTACATCTGACTGATAAGAACAACTGACTCAACAGTGTGTTGAGTATAGTTCATATCGGGTCAAGTTTTGGCGCCAAACGCCGACTTTGTTGTGATGATGATCGACGCGGGAAAAAAAAATTTTCGTTTTCGGAGATTTTCGTTTTTTCAAAAATTCTGGATAAGAGATTGCTTACGAATATAATCATAGCAATCAGCAAACTTGATAGATGCACACTAGGTATTTCACAGTTTATGATAAATTATGATTGACACTAGGTTTGTTGGACAGAGCGGCGAGCTTTTATAACAGACCAATGGCGTTCAAGCATTCGAATCTGCAGTTAGTATTCAATATGGCTGCGCTTATATGTACCTATCATTGATCATTACTGATGATATGAAATATAAGTATAGCCTATGGAGCCGAGCCATACATATATATATATATATATATATATATATATATATATATATATATATATATATATATATATATATATATATATATATATATGTAATCAGTGATTATAAGTCCAGTATCCTTATTTTCATTGTTTTGGCTGTTTTTATTGAGTGAGCGTATTAAGCGTTGTTAAGGATGCTAGCTGAAAGAACATCGGGTAACTATGTACAACTACTTTAATTGCGCTAAAGTAGGCGAAAGATAGAAACGAATAATTTTATAAACTTAAATATATTTTTTTTTAATTGACCTGATTTCTGGCTATCATATTTTTATTCATTTATTTATCTATTTATTATTTCATTTATCTATTGTTTTTTTTTATTTATTTATTTATTTTTTTTTTTTTTTTTTGTTATCGGCTAAACTGGAAATATCAGTTTGATCTAACCTAAAATGGCCAATTTGTTAATCCTGGAGTGATTATTTGCAGTGAAGGCCAAGTTGCGTTCTGATTGATTCATAATTGCAGGCTTCCTTATCCGACAATTGTTTACACTAGTTGATTTGAACTTTGCTAAATTACTTGACGATGTTTAATCGAAACGTTTTTCTCTTTTCTGGTATGGCCCATTAGATTTTGTAAGATTTGATAGAAAGTTTAATTGCAAGAATATTTCCATTCTGTATGGAGCTGAAGAGATTCTCCAGAGGCCGGAAATCTCGTAAAATCTCGTAACGGTCAAGATTCCTGTGATCAACATACTTCTTATCATAAAGAGCTTTCGCTATGGCTCGGTTCTATTGAAATACTTGTTTACACATACCGTCAAAAATGGTGTAGGTATTTAGATAATTTTGCAAACTGTCTGTTGCACAGCATTTCTTTTGTTTATATTGAATAAATTCTTAATAAAAATTCAAAGAGTCCGATACGTAGAGATTGGCAAAGTTTTTTGTGTGAATATTGAAAAAAAAAATATATATATATATGTATATATATATATATATAGTCACGATGGGTTTCAAAACAACGTATGTAAATGAATCCTTGGTAATTCATCATGGAAAAGTACACAACTGAGCAACTAAAATACACAATTGCACTCTGAATACCATCAATCAATAACATTAATCCATATTTCAGTTATTTGAATAAGTGAACATTGCCATTTGAGCAAATGACTCACTGGATTTAAAAGTCCCAGACTTTGGGGTTTTTAGAAGTATAAGGTCTTGGTTTTGGAAGCATAAGGTCTTGGTTCTGGAAGTATAAGGTCTTGTTTAACAAGGTAAGAACTGCTCAGGAGCTAAGGATTATTATCTGATAAGAAATGTAGCCAAGGACCAAATATCCCACGAAATGTTATGGAAAAAGTAAGAATTTCTGAAGTGTAAAATGGTAGGTATTTGAAAGAAACTATTTTCTGTTAGATTAATTCAATTCATTATTTTTACACAGACTTCATTTGTCAGAAACAATTTTAAGAACTCATTAAAACTAAGAAATATGAATGTTTCAAACCCGCTTCGCGACTTTTCCTCCGCCATATACATATATATATATATATATATATATATATATATATATATATATATATATATATCGCAGAAAATTGGGCAAGCTCCTGCCACCTTTTGACCCAACAGTTATTATTAAAGTTTTCTTCCTAACAAAATGTAGCAGGATTTTAATTTTTCCGAGTGGAGCATCACATAATAAAACGGAGATATAAAAAGATGGTCACAGCAAATGTTGATTTTTTTTCAACTTTTTTCATGGAAATATATATTTTTTATGATATTATATCCATATTTTTGACTAAAGAGTTTCATTGCTGAAGAGTTTGGTAATAAATGATACCTGATGATATCCATTTTGTTTGAGTAACGCTCTGCTGGAAATACTAAAATCCTGGTCTAGAAGAAAGTTCGATTTCTATAAAATAGTGGTATGAGGTGTACTCATTTATGAGCAACATTCTCTCTCTCTCTCTCTCCCTCTCTCTCTCTCTCTCTCTCTCTTTCTCTCTCTTCATATATATATATATTCATAATACACAAATATTCTCAGATAAAGATTATCTGCTCCCAATCATTATCATTATAAACTCTAGGCTCACATTGAATCTAAAATATCAGGAATGATTCCAGAAAAGTTTCCTAATGCCCACATCTTTGAGTCTTTTGCGAACATTTCGTTAAGCAATGACTGACAGCCAGGCAGACAGACATTTGGTGAATGAGATAGATGAAAATCTGATCATTATTTTTCGGGTTAGCGCGAACGGAGATGCCTACTACTAATATTCTGTAATTTTCGAAAATGAATATGCTCTGGGGACCCATTATTAACTGCAGAAAATTTGATGGTCATGATTCTAGCCATCATTGTTATGCAATGACAGACAGATGGATGGACGGACTTCAATTATACGCTAAATTATCGTAAGATTATTATTAATAATGCTAGCACAGAATCTGTCAAAAATGACTGATAGCATTTTTGTTCTATTATGGTATTATATTAGAGTTCACATTGTACTTGAGTAAATGCGATAACAATGAAATTGAATATTGAATTAATTGATAGATTTTTTTTTTATTGTAGCCCTCTGCAAACTTTTTCAATCCATCTTTAATTTGCTTGTCAAATTGTTCTACGATTCCCGGTGACATCTTTCGTTTTTGCTTTTTCTTTTTTTCAAATCAGGTCATCTATCAGGCGACTTTGCTGCTTTGTTATCTGCTTCCTTCTGGTCAAACTGACTGACTAAAAAGATTCGAAGCTTGAAATCCTAATTATTTTAGTCTTTGTATCAGTAACCAGTCTTCAGGGACTCTACTCTGTTTTAGGCTCAAGTTGAACAGAGAACAGTATACAACCAATGCATCCTCCCGATAGTCACTTATGAAGCTGAAACATGAAATCTAACCAAGAGACAGAACTACACACTGAGAAGCATGCAGCGTGCGCATAAGAAAATCATGCTCAATCTCACATCGAGAGATCACAAGACAGCACAGTATATCAGGAAGAAAACAGGGTCCAATATATCACAGAATCTATTTCAAAACTCAAATGGCAATGGGCTGGTCATGTTGCAAAAATGGTAGACAACCGATGGACATCACGATTCACAACATGGATCCTCAGACACCACATGCGAAACTGAGGTCGACAAGATACAAGATGAAGAGATGAACTAGACAAATTCAGAAAATACTGGCTCTGCAACGCCCATGATAGAGATATGTGGTGGATCCTGGGGAAGGTCTATGCTCAAAGACTGATGATGATGAGCAGTAACAAGTGTGTATTTCGTGAGTCCTCTGAAGGTTACATCGGACGATTGAGTCGCAGTAGTGTTTCTCAATTTCATAAATCAGTTTGGAATAGCGTGCAAAAAATTGACCATGATTTCCATGTGGTTAAGTTATTTTTTTCTTTTTGAAGTCTTACACCAGTCATAGCTGGTGGCTTGCACAGCAAATTACCTCGATGCTCCAACTTTCTTCTCGGCTGATTCAAGTAATGATGTTGCCCGGGTAGTTTTGATTCTTTCCCTGATTTCCAATTCTTCCAAATTTCTGGCTGAAATTCAGGGATCGGTTTCAAAGTCTCTGATAGAATTTTATTATCCGCATGAATCTTGAATATTGATCAAAGCTTATATTTTTATGTATGGCTTTGACGTCCGTTAAAAGTCTACGCCCGCATAAACCGCCGAACCGAATAGGACAAATCGCAGCAGACGTATGTAACTTGAGCCTAGGAATGTCATCGGCTGCATAAGAACCAGGACCCCGCCCCTGATCATTTTGTAAACATATAATGATGGTCCAGTTTCACATTATACTTACACTGAAAATCGATCCTCGTTTTTGGCACCTCACTATATCTCTTGAAATCAATCAAATCTTGTCGAGGAAGTGATCGAATTTTCGAATAGACACATACTCAGTTATCTCCCCTATATCGTAGCTATTCGTCTGAAAATCACATAACCCAGAGATAACTTTTATTATATCTATCCTTTTGCAAATCTTCTGCTTTGAGTGAGTACTATTTGTTTCAGTCGTTCTCTCAAATTCCAGAGGGCTACCTCCAATCCCAGTCAATTCTATTCTCGTACTCCTCCTAGGCCAGGGGTTGCCTCTGGGGTTGATGGGATTATTCAATGAGTCAATAAATGCCAGGGGCTCGAAAGGTGGTCTATAAACACTAATAGGTGTCTATTGAATATTTGATACTTTTTACCTATCTTGACATATATTCTTGTTTACTTTGCATTTTATTTCTTGGTACTCTCACAATTTCGATATACAGTTATGTAATATGGATTTGGTACGATTTGGGGAGATTTGGTACATTTTAGGGTGTAGTATTGGCACGTTCAATATTTTTCTTTTAGCTGCTTTGCCTGAGGGTCGTTGAAGGAAAACTGGATCCATAGAATAAAGAGTTTGGCGATCTCTACTCTAAGCCAATTTGCTGCATTCGGGTATTATATGACTGATGATCTCATGTCTACAACAGGGTATCTAAACCATTGCTCGCGGGACACCGTCCATCAGCCTCAAGATTTTATCTGGCCTTCAGCAATTTGAATAATTTACCAACTTATATAATACGACACATGTATATCTACGTTATTCATTTGTAATATTTGTCTGGAGAGATAATTATTAAATGCTAACTATTGAGCAGTCTCTCTTATTTGTGTATATTTTTTGCAAATGCGTAAAAGATTCGAGTTCATTCCAGTTGAATATAAAACAGAGCAACAAAATGTTTTGTTTTTTCTTTTGTTTTTAAGTACAATGCAATCGCCAAATTATTTGAATACGTCATTTTTTGACAGTATGGGTACACTAGTTAATAATGAAGCTAATTATTTCCCCTTTGTTTTCTTACCAACCACGCGGTTGGACACTTGATACGTGTGGTTGAGTAATTGAATGTTTTTTCAGAGCATTTGCTAATTTTTTGACATTTTTACTTACTTCATGTTATTTCCCAGTGTGAACACTTATTTATCTATTCATTTATTTATTATGCTTCTTTAAGCATTTCGAACTAGACACAATATTTACACATAAATTTCAAAACAAATACAAAATTCACATTCACAGTCAATGATTAAACAATCTTAGCTTCAAAATTTGAAGTCATATGAAAAAAATTGTCGAAGAATAAATATGGCCAGCATAAGTTCTTTTTATAGCCTCACTGGTATTTTCCATTGGAAAACGTCTAAAAGGGAGTTAAAAACATCTAGAAACATTCAGATTCTAGAGAATCTAGATTTTATTGATAAACCAGTCAAAATAAGGTCCCAAATGGTCAAAAAAGCTTTTCTTTTCCAAAAGTTCGAAACAACATTTTTAAGAGGGGTCTTGTAGAGTATCGATGACAATTTTCAAAACATTATGGCCAGTAACGCCGGAACACATAAACACACGCATATATATAAGAAGAAAAAAAGAATAGATCCATTCGCAAACTTCGGTGGTCCAATGAAAACATATTCAATATACATAAATACAAGCAACGCCTACAATTCAACAATTCACAGATCAGACTCTCTAGAAAATCTCATCAGATGGATTTGAATATATTCCATTCAAGCTCATACTCTTTCCATAATTTTTGAACTAATCTAAATTATTTCTAAAATCTGTACACTAATGTTTCTATATAATTATCACATAGGTATTTTCTGAATCATATCATGCTGTTTACAAAAAAAGACTCAAATAACTTATTTATTCATTTAGATTTTATTCATTAATTTATAAACATTTTTTCTTTGGTCGGCAAAAATGTGTCAAATGTGTCCCTCCTTCAGAAAATTTTGGAAACCGCTTGTCTTCGATAATTATTTAAAATAATTGCACATTTGATTATGTGCTGCTTTATCCAATCGTGTGTGACTTAAACCAAGTCATTACAAATGTTATCAAAAAGTTCAACTAAGATTTAGTGATGATTAAAATCAAAGCATACTATACTAGTTAGGTCTATCGCTAAAACAAAACCGCGAAACCAAATTATATTTTCTCCCAAAGAAATTTGAAATACTGGAACAGTTTACCTAATTGGGTACTAAATAGTAGAATTATAAATCGTTTCAAGAACAACTTACAGAAATTGAGATCATATGGGATGGAAAATAGATTAGTAGGGCAATTAAGGAAGATAATCAACTTAAATACATAGAAATATTTAGGAAAGAATAATAAAATGTGCCTGCAAAATGTTCCTCTTTACTAATGTGCTTGTATTTTTTATTCAGTTTCATTCATTTTTATGGATTGAATTGATGTGGATTTTAATGCTGAATTGTCATTTTTGTGGTAAATTGTGAGTGAAGATCCCCATGGAGGCATTTTTATTTAATAAATGATAAATTCATTTTTGTTCATTGAATATGGGCGTCAATGGAGCTCTTTAGATGCAAGGGAAGTAACTCTAATCGTATCTCGCTTTAATTGGAGTTATTTCTCTTGTCAAATGTTTTTGACTATTTTGGTTCGTGTATCCTGAGTATTTTGTATTGTGGTTTTTGTAAGAACGAAGTTATTTAATCTCAAAAAGCAAATGTGTGAGATCAGCTAGAAGTCTGATTTAGAAAATGTACTTAGTTACCTCTGCTATCAAAAATGACAACAAATATGTAATAGATATTTTGCTCTTACTACTATTGAAACGGTTTCAATATCATCATCATCATCATCATCATCATCATCATCATCATCATCATCATCATCATCATCATCATCATCATCATCATCATCATCCTTTTGCGTCCGTCGTTAGACATAGACCTTCTTCAATATTTGCTAGACCTCCCTATCGTGGGAGCCAATACTTTCTTAACTCATCTAGTTCGTCAAGCTAATATTTTGTCGGCCCTTGTTTCGCACGTGATCTCTGGGGATCCACGTTGTGAGTCGTGATGTTCAGCAGTTGTCTGACATTCTCTCAACAAGACCAGCCCATTGCCATTTGAGTTTTCTTGAAGATTCCATGATACCTCAGATTCTTGTCTTTCCTCTAATATACTGCGCTGTCTTGTGATCTCTCCATGTTATGTAGTGCATTATTCTCTCTCGTGCACATTGGATGGTTCTCAGTTCATGGGTTTTAACATACAAATCATCGAATCATAATCACTTAATCCAACTCATTTCATTTTTACATATATATATATATATATATATATATATATATATATATATATATATATAAAGACAAGTTGTATTGTAAGAAAGGGAGGTGGTGTTTGATCAACACTGCAACAGACATTAAGAGAATGATGATGATGATGATGATGATGATGATGATGATGATGATGATGGTGGTGGTGGTGGTGGTGGTGGTGGTGGTGGTGGTGGTGATGGTGGTGATGATGATGGTGGTGGTGGTGATGATGATGATGATGATGATGAAACAAGTGACTATCTCAACGAGAGAAAAATTTATATATTGATGATGTAAAACAGGAGAAAAAACACTGAAGAAAATTACATCAATTGCATTGACAGATATTGAGAAATAAGTGAATTGAGTGACACAAAAATCTTGAAAAGTTTTCTCAATGTTTAACGTTCAAAGTTGTAAAGCTTTCGAAAAACATACATGTATGTATATGTGTGTATGTATGCGTGTGTTCTATGGAATAAATTTGACTGAGTTATTTTGTAAATTCTCCAATGAATTCAACCAGATAATTACCTCCACTTCTCTCTCTCTCTCTCTCTCACACACACACACACACACACACACACACACACATACACAAACATATACTTAGATGCACAGGAATTATATTTAAAATACATTCACATATATATGTTGTGAACAAACATTCACTCATTTATACATTTACGTGCCAGCATGAGTGCATACGCATGCGCGTAAAATGAATTTTTAAAATCGTTGATGATCGTGTTTGATTGCGTGTGAATATGTGTGAGGAGGAATCTATCTTGAGAGTGTCAACGTATGTGAATGGATGCACAATTTTACGTGTGTGTGTGTGTGTGTGTGTGTGTGTGTGTGTGTGTGTGTGTGTGTGTGTGTGAATTGTAAAATCGATGAAACCATAAAGCGAATGTATTTCGAGACAAACCCTACAAAAAAAAAATGTAAAAACCTAACGATTCATGGCTTGTAATGCAAGTGTTGCCAACGCATTCTCAATTTTCACAATTTAATCACAGAATTAGAATAAGTTATATTTCGATCATTACTTTTTTGTTTTTTAGTACGCATAAATACATCATTTTTTTTTCTGACATTTATTTGACATATTATGTTTATCATTGTTATCAAAAAATTGACGGTGCTATCTTGACATTTTTTTTCAGTTCCCCAGTAGTTAAATAAAGATCAAAGCATTATACCGCTCCGCATTTTTAATTATCAACAGCCCAAAAACAACAAGGTCCAACGGTGGCGTTGGATTTGGGGGGGGGGGGTTCTTTTATCCACAAGACACTTTTTATCAGCCCTTGGCATTGACAACAACGTTTGTTGTAGAGACTTGAAATTTTGCACACGTACTTCTCTCGGGGACGAAAGAAATGTTTTTGGGTTGTTTTTTTATTTTTGTTTTTTGTTTGTTTGTTTTTTGTCGGTGTTCTCCTCAAATACCCCCTACTCCAAATAGTTCTTTAGAAAGGGGTTCAATCTGCGATGTGAGTTTACCTTAAACTAATCCCCGTTTTGCGTCTTACAGAATATACGCTTTTTTCAAATTCATACTTATAGTAATCATTGCCCAATAATCTTTTTTATGCTTCGATTTGGGACGAGGGCCACAAGTGGGTAGAGGGTAGGTTGCAGTCGTAGGCACTAATATTTTTGTCCTGGTCTAAATTTTCTAAGTTTTCCATCTATCCCTAATTGGCACAGGGTGGGGACACAAGGAAGGGACCAGTACTATCAATCTATCTATGTTATAGCTTGTTACAGAAGACACTGTTCGTCATAGAGACCCAGATACAAAGATATAAATTTCACACAGTTTCTCCTCTCGGGGCACTCGAAAAAAGTTTTTCTTTGTTTTTAAATTCCCCCTGAGTAGGTTTTCAGTAGGGGGGGTCAATTTGCAATGTAAGTTTATCCTAAATTGATCCGTTAGTTTGTGTCCACAATAATTCAGGCTCCACAAAGTCCGCAAAATAACACATGGGGGAAAAAGTGAAGAATATTGCTACTGTTACCAATTTAGCGCTTTTCGATGTAAATTAAGCACCTTTCATTGTAAATTTTGCACGTTTCGTTG
Organism: Thysanoteuthis rhombus; assembly: GCA_963457665.1. Taxonomy (NCBI): domain Eukaryota; kingdom Metazoa; phylum Mollusca; class Cephalopoda; order Oegopsida; family Thysanoteuthidae; genus Thysanoteuthis; species Thysanoteuthis major. The sequence continues at coordinate 20,096,144 of OY735218.1, forward strand.
TAAATTCAGTGCTTTTCGTAGTAAATTTAGCACTGTTTGTAATAAATTGAATTTCTTGTTTTTTGTAGTGCGGAAAAATGTCATTTTTAGGTATTGGTACTTCTAATCGAAGCGGAAGTGTCAGGTTGCTGTCGTACAAATGGTAATTAGAACGATATGAACTATTTTCTTGTTCTCAGAGACCTAATTTTCTCAGATAAACACTGAGTTTTGAGTATTTACCAGAAAATAAATAAGTTAGGAGGACAACTCTATAATTAGCTATAATCAGTTATCTCCTTTGACATATATTACAGACAAAAATATAACCATGTATGTGGACCATTATATAAGTATACTATTATTTTGTAATTGACAATAACTGCTGCTTTACTTTTTTTGATTTTAGTTTAATAATTCTATTAAGAGGAGTAAATGCTACGACAATGATTGAATGCAAAGCTCTTCATGGTTTATGCCTAATGCAGTATCCAAAGTATATATTGCACATGCATATATGTATATATATATATATATATATATATATATATATATATATATATGTGTGTGTGTGTGTGTGTGTGTGTGTGTGTGTGTGTGTGTGTGTGTGCGTGTGTCTGGTCTGAGTGTATGTTTGTGTGTGTATGTATGTATGTGTGAGTGTACATTTTTAGACAAAAACACGCATGATTCCATACATGCATATACACACATGCACACACACACACGTACACACATATATAGAGAGATAGATAGATATAGATATAGATATGTTGGTATATGTGTGTGTGTGTGTGTGTGTGTGTACATAAACACATATATTATATAAATAGATGTTGGGGTTTGGGGTTCGTAGCTTCACGGTTATCAGCACGGGAAACGAAATCGGCACAAGTGTTTTTTGAAAAGGCATGAATACACTCCTCCCTCTGCTTTGTCACATCATCCGATATCTGGACAAAATTGACCATCATAATGGTTGACAAAGAGAGTTAGTTGAGTGAGTACTTGGGCAAACAAACCATTCCCCCATAACTACCTTACCCACCCAGGTACGTAACAGTAAAAGCTGCTACATCCATTGTTAACCATGATCAATTAATTAAATCTATTTACAAGTGTATGTTGATGAAAGTGACAGGTGGAAGATGAAGAAAATAAACTCAAGCAGGTGTTACATATAGAATATTTTTATTACTATTTACTTTATCAACACATAGGTATGTTTTGGTGCATTTCGACAGGTGTCAGCCATCGTTTTCAGAGAAATAACATTCTGTCGGCTCATCTCACATCCACAAAACAATTATACACACACACAAACACACACACATATATATATATGTATATATAATTGCAATAATATTTTTAAAAATCAGAAAGAAGCTAAAGGGATCTAAGTAGTGAAAACCTCAGAATATGGTTAAAGATGAACAGAACTAAGACAAAAGTAATGTTCAAAAATAGCCTCCCAGACGGGGCCATAAGAATACGAGATGAAGATTTGGAAGAAGTCAAGGAATACACTCATTTAGGTTAGTTCATTGAGTAAGAGAAAGGCCATGGGAGAGAAATACAACAGTGTATAACAACGATTGGTTGCAAACATCGTGGAAAGCCCCTTACCAATATGTTTAAACATACTGTGTACAATGAATGCAAATGGTAGCTAAGATGTAAGCGATAAAATGGATGCAGGCTGGACACATAGCAAGAGATGCAAAAGGTTAGTCGATTGATGTCCAAGGGATAAAAAGCGCATTAGGAGTAGACCAGATACCAGATATAAGATGGGGAGATGAGTTAGGAAAGTCAGCACGATACGGTCGGCATGGGAGGAGCCGGGAAAAGCCTTAGTTCGACAATGGTCGGATGATGATGATGATGATGATGATGATGATGATGATGATGATGATGATGATGATGATGATGATGATGATGATGATGATGATTTTCCCAAACTATCCAAAAATAGAGCATTCCCATAAAACTTTTCATGAAGCAATTACCCAGCCTGGGAGAACGGCCCCCTGAAAATAGACGGTTGCCCGGGGGTGGGGGTGTGTCAGATACCAAACTCTGATCCCAGTCGGAAAGCCGCCAGGAGAGATATAGACATGGCAAAACTAATAGCGTATTAACCATAAGGCCAAGTAGGTTTAAGCCTAGAGTTCTGGAAAATTATGGTGCAACTAGCAGAGATAATTGGCGTTTCTCGAGCAAAAATAATTTCAAATATAGCAACAAAGGACGATATACGTTGTTGTTGTTATTGCTGTTGTTGTTTGGGGGTGCATGTATATCATCTTACACAACAAATGAGAGAAAAACGATTATTTAAACTATTTACACACAATAAAGTAGCTATTACAGAAAAATAATCCGACGTACAAAATAGAACAAATGATTTCGTTCCTGAGTTTGACAAGGTCTCTGGATTCACAACATTAGTACTTCTATTGGGTGTCACTATGAAAGGACTGTTCGGAGATTAGAACAAACAATATGGAGATGGTCATGGGAAAAGCATGGAGAGGTTAAGTTAATGACGGCGATCTTGAGAGATTGTACTTATGCTACAGTTTTAGAATGTTTTGTCAGGAAACATTTTTAGGGTTGCACCATTCTTTATCCCTTGAAGTCTTTTCGTTTGGCTGGAAAAAAGCTAATTAATCAAAAATAGACCTGATGGTCTTCAAGCATCTTGGGGTCAGCAGCACCTATCCTATCATCATTTTTAACCCGAGGTGCTAATTTACGACTAAGAATGTAATTGTTTGTTGGCAAAATGGCCTGAAAAAGGTTTCAATACAAAAAATCGACCAATAGTGACATTCAATGACCTTGCAGGTCAGCACCACCTATCCAATGTGATTTAATCTTATCCTGTTTATCATTTTTTAGGTCAAAACATACTTCATAACAATATTATGCAATAGATTGCTATGATTGGCTAAAAATGGCCAGATATGACTTCTGGTGACCCTCCAAAAGCCGAAAGATGTAACTTATTCATTGATAACCTCTTTTTTCCATTTTTTTTAATTGACCTCAACACAGTAAGCCGCAAAAAGATTTTGTATTAATCAATCAAGTACATTTACATACTTTTGTACGAGTATATTTTTGTTAAAAAGTAAATGTTTGAATTCTTTCTTGAATTTACTTAATTTCCAATGTATCATTTCTACCGAATTCACGGGGGGGGGGGGTGCTGAAGGAATATATATCCCTAAAGTTCGAAAAAATTCAGGAAACCCTGAAGTGGAGGAATACCAAATTCTAATTATGAAATAGTCTCTCTCATTTTAACTCTTATTTCTGGTTCCGCTCTGGTGCTTAAGTAAGAAAAAATAGAGCGGCATAATATTTTTTATATTTTTCTAATACAGAGTAATTTCAAAATTATCTAAATCCTGCCGTCATTTTTTAACAATATGGATGAGCTAGCTTGTTCCCAATGGACATATTAAAAGATATCTTGTCATTTTTCGCGTTACATTTCTTTATCATTGTTAGTCAACTATCAAGGATTACAAAAAATAATTGGCTATTAGCCAAAGAGAGTTCACCCTTCCTACCATGGAAACGTCAATAAAAAGAGACATTAAACCTTTACTTATACATCAACAGATTGTCCCAAACATTTCCAACTGATACAAAAATAATAGCCGTCCACACGTCATCGCCAATTATAATATTTACTAGGTCACCTATGTTATCAATAAATGATGGCAACATTTAATTTGCAATTACTCTTTACTTAGCAAGTATCAAAAACATCAATGACTCAACATTTTTTTGTTTATGTTCAACCAGGATTTTTTACGCATTAGCAAAAATATTGAATAAGGGAGACAACTCTATAATTAGTATTTAATGGATACCCGCCTGACAAATGCTACAGACAGAAAATATCATCCTTCTTCTGGTTTATTATATTAGTAGACTAAGCCTAACTTAGTTTAGCACTAACCCAGATGAGAAAAGGTGGATTCGAGCCACTCCTTCAAGTGGGGAATGCTTTTTACATAGACTCGAACACTATCATCATTATCAATCTTTTAACGGTCGTTGGTGGACATAGACCTTCCATAGGATTCGCCACGATTCTCTATCATGGGCGTCGCGGAGCCAGTATTTTCTGAATTTATCTAGTTCTTCTCTCCATGTTATATTCCGTCGGCCTCGGTTTCACATGTGATCTCTGAGGATCCATGTTGTGAATTGTGATGTCCATCGGTTGTCTTTCATTCTTGCAACATAGCCGACCCATTGCCATTTAATTTTTAATAGTTTCTATGATAACTCAGACTCCTGTTCTCTTCCTAATATACTGCGCTGTCTTGTGATCTCTCCGTGTAAGGTTGAGCATGATTCTCTCATGAGCACGTTGCATTCTTCTCAGTTTGTAGGTCTGTCTTTTGGTTCGATTTCATGTTTCAACTCCAAGTGACTATCAGGAGAATGCATTGGTTGTATACTCTTCTTTTTAGGATTATTGGGATCGTCTGTTTTTTTTAAAGTTGAACTTGCCATCCTAGAGTGATTTTTCGCTCGATTTCCTCCTCTTTTGAGGGTTTCATGAAGATTCGTTGTCCAAGGTAGATATAGTGGTCTACCTTACCGAGTTTTGTATCTTCGATCTTGACCGTTACGTTCTTATTCTCAATATGATTGTTGCACCGATCAGTGGTAAATACGAAACTATCTAACCCACGGAGTAGATCCTTGCTGTTCCCAAAGCCTAACTTAGTTTGAAATAAGATCACGTGGTTGGACAGACAATGAGGACCGGACTCACTGCAGTAAAAATAAGTTGCTGGGCATCTAGCCTTTGTTTGATGGCGAGGTTCTCGTATCATTACCCATTATATAGTCAATAAGCCCAGTTTAGTCGTGCACAAGGTCACAAGTGTGAGACACAATTATAATGAAAATCGAACTCACTATAGTTGTAATGAAATGCTATGCTGGCTAGCTAGCCATTGATCCGTGGCGAGGCACTTGGATCATCACCAACCACTTGTGTAAGACACCCACCTAGTGTGGATTGAACTCACTAAGGTAAATAGAAAGCTGGATGCGACCCCAAAGTCAACCAATTCCGCCTCACCCCATGGTCTATCCTTCCAGAAAGTATCATTGAAATTCGTTGACGAATTTTGGGTATATTACATAGGCATATAGCTATGCTGTGGGTGAGGTAAATGTAAAGAAAATTTTTGGATCCACCTCAAAACTTAATCACTTCTTTCTCACCGATGGCCAAACTTTTCACATATGTCACCGAAATGCGTGGCCCTACCTTCCGGAAGTTTTCTTTAATATTCATTGAGAACTCTTAAACATATTGCGTGGACATGTAGCTACGCTGCTGAGGAACTGACAGTGAAAAAAAATCCCGGATCCGCCTCAATATTTGATTTCTTTCTTACTTATGGTGAACCTTTTCACGAGTCATCGTTAGAATTCCTTGAGAGCCTTTAGAGATATTGAGTCGGCAAACAGACAGACAAACACGAGCGAATATATGTGCCTCTCCTAATTTCGTGGGCAGGGATAAATAATTGGTTTCTGAGATATCTTGCTAACCACTGCTCTATGGCTAAGCAACCGTATAAAACCATCGTTTTAACAATGCCAGGTCTTTGTCTCGAAGTAGGCTGATATCTCTTCTTTATCTGACTTTGAATAATCTAGTTTTATTTTCCAAACAGTCTTTATTTGGAAAGTGAATTTAAAGAATGTTATCTCAATATATTGTTACGAAGACGAGAAATACAGGAATTTGAAAATCGCTGGTAACAACACTTACTAAAAAGGGATCTGCTTAGGACAACAAAAATAGAGAAAACAGATCAGGTCAGTCACTCAACAGAGACCGTCACGACACCAATGTCTTTTGGCAGCATGTTGCGTTGGGGGTGATCAATTTTTTAAAAATTGAAAAAGGGGATGATCAATCAATAAGTTAATTCTTTTGCCTTTTCTGGCAGTGATCACTAAAAAGTCTAAATTTAAAAAAATAAAACAAGCAGGCACAAACGAAGGAGCCAATCTAACATAAACTCACATTGCAAATTGAACACCCCACCCGACAAAAAATATATTGGGGACGAGTATTTAAAAAAAAACAAAAAGCGATTTTCGTGACATGATAAGGAGTAAAAGTTCAAATTTTCCGACCTCTAACCCCACTGCTGCAGTCTGTACACGTGATACATACAACCACTCATACATACATACAGCCGGACCAACTCAAAAACTGGAGAAACTTATGTTGACAGTTTTGGTGACAGCTTTGGTTGACGTTTTTTAATTCTGTTACAAAGACGAGAAATGCAGGAATTCGAATTTCGCTGGAAACGACACCAAGAAAAGGATCTGCTAACAGATATAAAGAAAATATTTGGTGAATTCCTGAAACACCGTCCGGGTGGTCTGATCCAAGATATCAGAAAATTATATCGACTTCATGAAATGCTTCTAATTCATCGTAGATATTCGTGTACAATACGCACTTTTCCCACATTTTTTCAACTAAAACTCAGTGGTACGTGTGATACTCGAGAATTAAATGCTACCCTTTTTTTTTCCAGCCAAGTGCGTGGCCATATTCGGGACGGCACGGCCAAAAGTAAGCTATATCATTGTCCAAACTAATTGATGATGTGTAACAAAGAGTTTAAATCTCTAAACACTGTAATAATCTCTAAACGTGTAATAAAAACTCATTTTTAGTCGATGAAAACCGGGTAAAAATTTGAACGAAAACTAAATTTAGCCGCTACAATTTCTGAAAAGTCGTGTTATACACGAGAGATATTTTTCCCAGGATTTAATAGCCCAAAATTAGATGTGTGTTCTACATACGTTTGGGTGTTGTACACGAACATGTATTATGATTCAAAATTTGAAGATTTAGGAAATTTGCAAGTTGCTCGATAAAAACGCCCTGACTTCCATCTCTGACTGCAACAGAAAGGAGGCACTGTCTTTTTTTTCTTTTTTTTTTTTTGATTTAAAATGTTTTATTTTGACCCATTAACTGAGGTAGGTGGCGAATAATATTTATCCATTGCAAGATTAGAGCCCATGTCCATTGCAAGATAATCTATTGTGAGTAATCCGTTGTGAGTATTCCATTGCAAGATAAAAGCCCTGACACAAAGATAGGATTGATAAAACAGAAATCTTATTGAATTAGTCATGAAACTGCAAAGACAGATATTACCGTCATTCGCATTTATTGGTCAAATAAACTTTACTGAAGACTTTTCGGAGAAGACTTTCTGTAAGTTTTTCATTGCGACAAAGTTAGCAATAATTGTTTATCTAAAAGCCCTAAAATAAATGCTTCGAGCAATGAGGTTTTGTAAACACAGTCGCCCTCATACTTCTCAACATTTCTTCCTGTTCCAAACAGTTTGTATTTCTGTTATTTCGCTAAAATTCCTCCTTGGTATGTTATTATCATTGAGACAGCCCAAATTACAGATTTTTTCGGGGCAAATAGGGAAAAAGCACCCTGAAATTGACCGAAAAGAAACGAACACATTTTGCCTCAACACCGGATGACGTCATTGGGCAGCCCTACCAACATAAACAAGTACCACGTGTTATTTTTCTGCTTTCAGTAAAGTCAAATATTCGGTAGAAAATTTTTAAAAAGTTTTGTTTTAAATATTAAAAAAAGGATTCTATTTTTTTTTAAATTAAAAAAAAAGGGGCGGGGTCCTTTTCGAACTAAAATATTTTCGGAAGTCACTAACCCCCAGTAAAACTAAAATTGATTTTTTTTTTTTTTTGAAAAAATGTATTTTTTGTGCTTTCCAAAGGTGCATATTTGAAGGAGCTGGACTTTACGGTGTGTGGAGCAGTCTGCCATGATTATCATGTGAAATGATTTTCTGTCTGTTGCACGAAACTGTGGCTTCGAAGCATTGCGGTTATTTTGTCTAACTGTTGCCAATTTATTTATTCTATATTTAAATTTAGATAACTATAGAAGTCAAGGAAGACAATTTATGATATATGAAAAAGATCTTAATTCTCAATTATTTTCATTAGATTTCTCGATAACTGCTGATAAAAATAACTTCAAACTCGACACTGAAATACTCTGCATGCTGACAAATAAATCTGGTGAACGTCAACTTTATACGATGGTCAGTTGTCGAGTAATCACGGTGAATACACAGAGATTACTTTAATTGTAGTCAGATATGATTTGATACAAGTGCAGTAAAACATCAACTACGAGCAGTATAAAAAAAACACTACGGACTTTCCAAGAATTCAGATGAAAATTAAAATAACTGCTGTTCTCTGTAAAACCTACAATGTGGTATTTGGCCAATGTTGTTATGTGTTTTGTTTATTAGATAAGACAAGACTTGATTACCTTATTGGGGATGTTAGACACGGGGCCCTATTGGGATCAATTGAGCTACTTAACACGAAGCCGGTCCTAAAAATAACTGACCTTGATACAGGACAATAAAGGTTGCACTTTGTCTCTCCAAAAGGGATTAATGTATAAAAAAAAAAAAAATAGGTCTGGTTAGTCACTCGATAAAAACCGTTACATATCCAACTTGTTTTGGCAGCAAGCAGAGTTGGGGTGATCAATTAAAACATGGGGGGAAAATGTGTGATCGACGAATAAGTCACTTTTCTTGAATTTTGTTGGGCAGTGATCACTAAAAGAGTCTGGGTTTAATTTTTTTTAAAGCTGGTACAATCTAAGGGATCAATTTGGCAAAAAGTTGCATTGTCAGTTGAAGCAACCACTAAAAAAAAACTGGTTAGGCTGGGGGGTATACATAATTTGGAATGGATATTTAATTCTTTCAAGCCTCCACCTCCATGGAGGAAGGCCTGTTTGCGTGATACACTCTTACATAGCTAGCCAGATAAACGTGCAAACTCAAGAAACCTATATTGACAGTTTCGGCGACATTTTTGGTAGCTGGTTTTAAATAGAGTCATTCGTCGCGACCACAGTTTGAACTCGATTTTCCGATATATTTTTTTTGTGTCGAAACGGTTCCTCATCACACGTACACACCAGCACATACATCTGCTTATCTTTTTTCTTTTCCTATTATTATTATTATTATTATTATTATTATTATTATCATTATCATTATTATTATTATTATTATTATTATTATTGTTTGTTTTTGTGTTTTCATGTTTGTTTGCATCTGTAGTAGTTGAAGTGTTTTTTTGTTTTTTTTCTCTATTTTTCCTCTGTTTATTCAAAGTAGGCCGTGGGATAATATTCGCCTCTTCGTTCACGCTGCCTTATCACAAGGAGTTGAATATCGTTGTTGATATTTGCTAGAGTAACGTGATAATGACGTCACCACCCAGACAATGGGAACTTCTCCGGACGACGACTCTTAGTTTCACACAATCTCTCAACCGCGCCTGTTGTTTTTCGAACGAACGTGATGTAACTATTGCTGTCTCTAATTTTGAGAAGGGGCATTACCGCTGGAAGAAGAGTTTTATCGGAATCCTTGTTGTTTTTGTTTTTCACACAACGTTCCGGTCGATCCATTCTATGGCCTTCTTCGGATGCACTTGAAAAAAATAAGAAAGACTTCGATTGTTCGAAAAGCTCATTAGATAAAATGTAATTGTAATAATAGGCAGCAAGTTTCAACAGTTTATTTTCATTACAACATTCCGACATAAAATGCCATAAAATATACGCATAAATTGGTATGAATTAAACAAAAAGATGACAGCGTAGTAAAAGCAGTCCTCTTACAGTTCATGTTAAGTTGCTTATTCTCGTAGACTCCTTATGGAGCACATGAACGTAAGCAATTTGCTGTAGTTTCAGTAGCATATAGGTTTTACAGGTCGGAGTTGTTGGGCCCATGTGTGTATGTGTGTGTGTTGTTGTTGTTGTTGTTGTTGTTTTCGGTCAAGGTAACTTTCTTTTAGATGTTATAGAGCTAAAGAGCCCAACTTCCCTCAAGTTGCCCAACTTGACTTATGGCTGGAAGTGGGTGTGGAGGAGTGGATTCACACCGTACCCTGAAGACGCTTGTGTGGAATGAACGTAAAGTGTCTCGTCCGAAACCTGACCTCCGCCAATTCCATATTCTGCTCTGCACCTAATACGAAATACAAAGATATCACCTCAGGTCTTGACGATATCACATTGTGGTGAGAGAAATCGTGATTGTTGAGACCGGTGTCAAATTTTGCAAATGCATCAAGTCTTGGCGATATTACGTTGTAGTCTAACCACAAACACCTCTAACCATCCGCCATTTCTCTGATAGGTTATCATTTTTCAAGAATTTTCAACTGCATAACTGTAAGCAAAGATTCAATGATTATTCAGGGTTGAGCACTCTTTAAGTAAGGTAAACTCGTTCATTATAAGTTACATAGCAATGCTCTTCCAACTTTGGAATAGAGCACTCTGGTGGATGGAGAATTGTGCGTAAGTAAATAATCGCTTAAATTCAGCCCTACTGACCGTCCAGTTCTGCGTAGGACAGGGAAAAATGCCAGCCTCTGGGTCTCAAGCTAAGGTTTCAGTCCTACCTCTTGGTACTAGATGGGATAATAGATAGTCTATAGCCACACTGAAGATTTGTAATACAACGAAACAGCTGTCTGTGGATGACTTAATTATTATTATTATTATTATATATATATATATGTGTGTATGTGTATGTTTGTGCACACACATGTGCGCATGTGCTTGTTTGTGCAACTACTCAGATTGTCAAAATAAGCCAAAGGCCAAACCTAATTCGCATCCTTTCTGCCTCATGAAACCTGTCCATATACCCTTATTCTTTATTTCTGTTATGACTGTTTACTCTCTGCCGTAGACTGACCGTCGGACAGGTTGCAATGAAAAACAACTAAGAATAATATCCAAGACACGATGTTTGTAATACATTGCATCGAAGTACCGAAGAACCAATTCATGGCATCAACAACATAGTCACTTGGCAGTTCAAAGTACTCAATTCTTGGATACTCGATACTCCATCATAAATTTGAGAGCCCTGCTCTTCTTTCGCGTTTTCATTAACGATCTGACAACACTGTGAATTGAGCACAAAAGTACTTGACCTCCATTTTTGCACTCGGATTGTCAGCCTACGCCAGAACAGAGAGAATGCGAGGTGGATTAGTTGGCAAGGACTTACGATTTGGGGCGGGGACTACTTCACTTGTTAGAGGCAAATACTATTGTATTTACTTCTTTTTATTACAGAACTGTACTCTATTGTCTTGCATTTTAAATATAATTTGTTTCCCCATCATCTTCTTTTTTTATAAGTCGCTCTAGTTCTTTTATTCTGTTATTTGAAAGTGCATATGTATATACATGTATATAAAGGTAAATAGTTCCGTTTATTGAGAGAAAACTCCCAAAGAAGTATGGAGGCCGGTGACGAAGTCCCGGTTTCTGTTATATGCGTTAACTCAGAGACCCTTGTACGTCTCGAGTCAGGTTTAGACTAGGACTTCATTCCGACAAGTTCTGTGTTTTTTACCACCCTGTTCACATAATGCAACTTCACTGAATGGATACTTCCACTTTGATCACATAGCTTTAAGTGTACTCAGTTAGCTGCTGGGTGCTCAGAGAAATTTGTCATAATGTAGAGTTTTCCAACCTCTTCACCCATGCCGTTAATCGAATCCAGGATCTTCTGAGTGGGAGGCAGTCGTGATAACTATTACACTATCCAATTGGACTATACATGTACATTCCCGAGCATATGTCGAATGTATTGAGTCATCATCATCAGTCTTTTAACGTCCGTCGTTGGACATAGACCCTCCCCAGGATTCGCCACAATCCTCTATCATGGGCGTCGCAGAGCCAGTATTTTCTGAATTTATCTAGTTCATCTCTCCATGTTATATTCCGTCGGCTTCGGTTTCACATGTGATCTCTGGGGATCCATGATGTGAGTCGTGGTGTCCATCGGTTGTCTATCATTCTTGCAACATGGCCTGCCCATTGCCATTTGAGTTTTTTAATAGATTCTATGATGTCTCAGGCTTATGTACTGTGCAGTCTTGTGGTCTCTGCAATTGAGGTTGAGCATGCTTCTCTCATGTGCACGCTGCATGCTTCTCAGTTTGTAGGTCTGTTTCTTGGTTAGGTTCCATGCTTCAGCTCCATAAGTGACTATCGGGAGGATGCATTGGTTGTATTCTCTTCTTTTCAGGATCATTGAGAACGTCTGGTATTTGAAAGTTGAGCTTGCTCTGCCGAAGGTTTGCCATTGAACAAAAATACCTAATGAGCAGTTCCCATCTGGCCAGGGCCTATCACTAACTCAGCACAAGCTTGTGTCTGACTGTGGTCTGGTGCAAGTGATGTAAGAAAAACGTAAGGGAATGAGTGTCTTTACTTGAACGATCAAGTTTCTCCAGCTGATATATCCCCCCTTGAAGAACCCCTATAAACAGATGGAAAGTCTTGAAAACGAAGCATTTAAAACGCTTATCAATGAAATGCAAGTCAATAGCTGAAGGACCGTAGCGTTAAAATTTGAATAAATGTAAAGAAAAAATTCCATTGGAGAATAATTATGACCAGGAGAAATTTAATCTGGAGAATCAAGATGTTATTTCCAATGGAAAACATGTATTAAAAAAGTAGGTAGAACTTTATAAATTCTGGAGAATCGAGATGTTATTATCAAACCCTTCAAAATAAGGTCTCAAAATGTTCGAAAAAGCTTTTTGTCTAAAAGTGAAAAGAAACATTTTTAGACAAGATTAGTTGAGTATTGTTGTCAATTTTCTATAGATAAAACAGCAGAGCCTAGAGCATACAAACTCGTGAACAAACATACAAACGCACGCACATATAAGAGAGATAAAACTAATCGACATCTTTGATGCATACAGTTCTTCAATACCAAAATGAAAGGTCAATGCTCAGTTACCACACCATTTAGAGGAAAAACCCTTTTAGAAGTATGACCGGTATTTTTATATCTTTAAATAGTCTTCAAATCATTCTAATTCTCTCATTTACTTAAACTCCTGAAATATCGATTGAAAATTATGTCTGGCCAATAAGGATCAGATGGAATTAAATTTAAGTCTCAAATCTTTCTCTTTTTTTCATTAATCTTATTGATCCTGAGTCGTCTATGTATCTTTTCCTACGATTGAGAACAACCATTCTCAATTTAGATTTTCCTAATACTGCTCGCAAGCATAAAGAGGTCAGGTCATGATAGAGAGGTCTGTTGAATATTGGGACGGTCTATGTCTAAAGACCGACGCTAAAAGGATGATGATAATGATGTAGGTGGTTGAGCTAGTGATGATGATAATGATGATGATAATGATTATGTTAACGATGAACAGGACTTAAATAAGCCATTCACCCTTAAGTCTTCATTGTGATGTTTAAATGATACGAGTACAGTAGTATTTGGAAGAATTCTTGGGAGTGTGTGGGACAACGAAGCCATATTCAATAGAGATATATCTATTTAAAATGATTTGATATATTACCCGCTAAATAATTTTCAAATCGTTTATAATAATAATAATAATAATAATAATAATAATAATAATAATAATAATAATAATAATAATAATAATAATAATTGATTTCTCAGTTCTTCAAATTTCTTGTGCCCGGGGAATGACAGAACTACTTATAGGAGATCGCCTTGAAAGCAATTTTAAAATGATTGCAAGGTAGCCCTCCCCGTAGTGTGACAGATGTGACTAATATAGATTTTCTTTTAGTTCCGTGTGTGATTTTCTTTCCGTACAATGGATATAGATTTGATGATATACCTTTTGCGGATAAAAACATATTGCTCATCAACCATTATTATAATAACTAAACCATTATTTTGATTGAATGTACAAGTCATATGAACAGTACTAATTTAACTCATTTATCAAAAACTGTCAATCGAATGTCAACGTAGGTTTTTAAGTGAGTCTGGCTGGCTATGTATGTATGCAACAGTGGAGCAAGTGGACTAGAAATTCAAATACTTACTCTTTATGTAGTCTAGTAAAAATTATCAATAGTTTTTTTTTTTTTTTAGTTTTACCAATGTAATTTTACGCTAATTTGGTCATTTGTCTGTCCGGCTGCATTCAGGGTTTTTTTTATTCGAACTTTTTAGTGGGCACTGGCCAACAAAAGGCGAGAGAAGTAACTTATCAATTTATCGCAATTGCTGGATTTTTTTTTAATTGATCATCTCCAACACAACAAGCGGCCAAAAAATGGTGATCACGTGACAGTTTCTATTGGGTGACACACCAAACTTGTAAGCATTCTATTCATTTATAAAAACTGATATAAATTATTAGAATACTTATTAAAATACCCGTTGCTTTGCTAACGTTATGCTTAAGTATGCAAAACATAGCATCAGAGGCACAAATAGTAGTAGTAGTAGTAGTAGTAGTAGTACCAGCACCCTGGGGATACACGCTTACATAAACAGAAGAACGTGCATGGTACCAGCCAATTTTGTGTTCATTGACTCCTTCCCTCCTTTCCCATTCGCTATGTGACAGACAGAAGGGCATGTTGCAAATTATATTATAGATATTATACAAACGTTATTGCCACTTTTCCAGGGGGGGGGCAAAATCATGTATCCAGGGATTGGGGTACATTAGGAATATGTCTTAGAGACATCCCTATTACAGGATAGGCATTTTACCCACCATTTGAAGAATAAGCAAGAATAATCCGGGTATGATTTACATTTCAGATGGTGTACATGATAGTTGAAGGATACGATGAAGTGAACACCTGCGAATAATAATGCAGTCTTTTTTTTATATGGAAATATCAAGTTCAGGTCACATAAAACAATTGTACTGCACCATTATTGTTTATTGACTGCAAGGTTCCAACTTTCGCCCCCGGTGAGAAGGCCCAACCTGGTGGATACCCATGACTGACAACCTTACAAAACGTTAATCATCACAATTTGGGAGATGGTGACCTCAAACTTTGCAGTGAGCAATAAATCTTTATTGATAAAACATTCATCATCTAATAAATCTACAGTACTGCTCAGAAGCATTTGAACAAATATTAGTTTTGCTTGGTTTCAAGAGTTAAAAACAGGAATATAACACAAGAACTAAATTTAACAGCAATCAACACAACAAAGCGTGCATTTAATCATGTTTTGTGTTCGACAATGCTAAATTTCAGATTAGAAATTGAATTAGATCGTTGAATGAATAAAGCCAGGTATTTTTTCCATCCGGATGAAATTTTGTTCAGAATTAATCAACAAGTGGGATGGAAAAGGCTGACTAACATTGCCATGTTGTCAAACTGGTTAGTTAGATAGCCTTAAATTAAATCAATATCTACATGGAAAGAAAGAAAAAAAGTGAGTTGGGTATTTCATTTATTTCTATTATTATTCAGACTATCCTCATCTTGGTTGTTTTTCATACAGCGTTTCGGCCGTTGTACTCAATGGCCTTCATCAGGTATCATCTGGTAGGTGTAGGGAAGTAACGAACCGAACCCTTCATTTAACCGTCGGGGGTATATTGACCGCAGCCCCCCTCTTAGCAGTAGTAGTATTTTCGAATTATTACTGTCTGATTCTGTAACCACTACGCTATGTGTCCATGTGAATAATAATAGAAATAATGATAATAGATAATAAAATTGAGAGTTAAGTAGTTTAATAACATGATAGGAAAAGAGAAGAGAAGAGATACTTTACTCAGGAGATAGGAAAAGAGGAGTGGAAAAAAATAGTTTAATGAGGGTAGGAAGAGAGAGAAACAAAGAAAGTTAGGTAGTTCACCGAGAAGATAGGAAGAGAGAGGAAGAGAAAAGAAAATGAAGTTATTTAATAAAAGGATAGGAAGAGGAAGCACAGAAAAGAAGGTTTACTCAGGAGATACAAATTTTTTGCATCGAGAAAAATCATGGACATAAAACGAAGAATGGAAGGGATAAGGGAGAGGATAAGAAGATACAGGAAAAGAAGGGGAGAAAAGCAGAGACATAAGACATTGGATGATCTCAGTCTTCAACAACCATGGAATTTCCAGCTCGTCTAATGGTTAGCCTTCAGCAAGTTTCGAACACTTAATACTGGCATCGGAGATAAACTCGTCATTGGGATAGATAGATAAACACATACATGCATACATACATACATAGATCTAGTCAGTCACTTGATAAAAACTGACATGAAACCAATGTTTTTGGCAGCATGCAGAGTTAGGGGTGATCAATTAAAAAAAGCGAAGAAGGGTGACCAATGAATAAATTGTAAATTTTTGTTTAGCCGTAATAATTAAAAGGTTTGAATTTTCAAAGAACAAGCTTGGACGCTATCGGATACAATCTATGGATTCAATTTAGCATAAACTTACTTGTAAATTGGATCCCACTAAAAAAAAAGCTAGGGGGCGGGGGATTTTCAAAATCAAAAAACTTTTTTTCCTAGACATAATAAAGAGTGAATATAAATCTTAAGCCCATTAGCTCTATAAGCGTGGCGTCTACGCGTGACACATACATCAATAGCCAGCCAGACTCATTTGGAAACTGGAGAAACTTATATTGACGGTGTGAGTGACAGTTTTCGTTAAAGGTTCTCAGTAGATAGATAGATGTGAACAGACTGAGATAGGTGATTACAAAAATAGATAGATATAAGTGAAGAGACTGAAATTGATAGACAGATAGATATGTGAAGAGACTGAGATAGATGGATAGATAGATAGATTGATAGATAGATAGATGTTAACAGACCGAGATAGATTGATAGATAGATAGATAGATAGATAGATAGATAGATAGATGTGAACTGACTGAGATAGATAGATAGATAGATAGATAGATAGATATGAATGACGTGGATGATAGTGCTTTTTCTGTACTAAGAATTTTACAACTCCAAAATTTCTGTCGGACTTTGAAATGAAACATCTGATTCACACAATTAAAAATGATCAATCAAGGATGCCTCAATTAACGTCAATTAAGAATAGTAAACATATTTTTTCAATTATTTTCACTTGATGAAGTATTATAACTTTTAATCTTATAACTGCATTATTATTGGCAACTAATAAATTAAGAGGAAGGTAAAAATTCGTCATAAAATTAAAAATGGTGTTTTGTTTTGACTGACTTTTACTTGATTTTATTGACAATATGGACGTTTGCAGAGGGTCGTCAGCTCCAATTTTAGAACTACATTCAAATACCGACCTTTGTATTAATATAGTTTCACTCTGGAAAGTTTTGTTCGTTTGGCAACGGGCTTCTTCGTTTCTCCTCAATCCACGAGTAGTTGAAGTCAAAATTTAATCATAAAAACAACAAAAATAGTCTAAAGACGAGAATTAAAATTAGAATACCAGTCATACTACATTGGCTGGAAATGTTTATTTTTCAACAAGCTTATTTTTTTTCAGAATTTGGTAACCTACTTATGCGTAGCAAGTGTAAAAGATTGAAATAAAATCAATTCCAAAGTAGCAAATGCTTAGATTTAAATCCACTGTCCGCTCGAACTATAATGGCGACGTATGATTAACTGACTTGGGCTACAAATCCAAACAAATCAGTCACCGAGGTTAGAGAGCACTTCTCAGATAGATCTGTTCCTACATGGAACAAGTTATCAGATGCCACAGTCTCTTCTCCAAACATATTCAAATCAAATATCAGAAAAGATCTCGGACCCTGAATATGCAAGTATGAATTTTCGAACTAAATCATTGACCACAATAGGACTCAAAAGGTTGAACTTACGGACCGAACAATTTCCTGATTGAGATACAAATTAAGATACAACTTAGCCACGTTTGCTTTGGATTCAAGTTGACCCAATTACCTCCACTAAAAACGTTGAAAAGGTCTATGCATTACAACGTCCTTCCATCCATCTGTCTACTCGATATCTCCGAAATTTCTCAATTAATTTCAATGAAATCTTGTGGGGTTGTGGGGTAAGGTTTTTTTAATGAGTTAGTGTATGGAGTTGGCAGATTTACGCACTCTTTTGATTCTCGGAACTTGTATTTGGCCGATTAACAACCTGTATTTGGCCACAGGCAACTTAACACTTCCTTTTCCCCTCCAGCAGTGGCTTTGCGAGATCTAAATGTTGAAGCCAAGTCAAGCAGAGAGGAATGGCTGGGCAGGGAAAGAGGGGTGTTTTTCACAAGAAATATTGTCTTTCTTGGCTAGTGGTTGGCTCTTTTCGTCTCGGTGGATGGTCTTTGCCGCTTCAGATCTTTCATACTTGAGCTGCTATGCCCGGGTGTTTTGTATGAGAAAAGTGTCATTTCCAAGTTCCACTCCGACCTCAACTGTGCAGAAGGCTTCCAAAGGAGAAAGGCGCTCGATACGTTTGTAGATCAATATGGCTGCAGGGGTTGCTAGATGACAATGTGATGCAGCAACTCTCCATCAACTGGTTTTCGGTTCCCTCCCCCAGATTTTCTGTTGGGATTAACTCCCTTTCTGCTCATGACGCCCGGAATTTCCAGTTGGTCACCCATCTGGGTCCTTAGCAGGCTCGACGAACCTTAACTCCAGTAATCGTACGAGGACCCGTGTATTCAACGCGATTCGGTCGTAACTGTCTCTTGAAAATGGTGAAAATTCAAAATAATGGCTGTTTTCTACCAAGCATATATATATTCTTAAAGCACGCATTTCTATTCAGAACTTCGTGAGTGGGTGTTATCAAATTAAAACATAAACACTTCCTATTCTATTTCGAAATTACAAAAATGCATCATAGAATTTTCACAAGCTCTGTTGCTAATAATAATCACGCATACAAAAGCTCTATTCTGTCAGTAATGCTTATCAATTCATGACCACTGACAATCCCTTTCTTCCTGACTATCAATGTATTTCTATCGTTGAATCATTACTAACGCATTCACATTACATGCACAATATCTTTATTGTGCAGTAATGCTTGCCTTAATTCCTGAACTCTGAGAATCCGTTCATTTTTTGATTTTCGACGCAAAAAGAGTTAACGAAACTTTCCCAAATTTCTTGGTAAAAAAAAAGCAAAATGCTTAATCATCGTTTCTCGCGGCTGCGATAAATTTTTAGCTTATCAGTACGAAAAATGATGACAGTTAACCTGCGGTAAAGTCAACAAAAAGGAATGCCGAAATATTGTATATATATATATATATATATATATATATATATATATATGTGTGTGTGTGTGTGTGTGTGTGTGTGTGTGTGTATGTATGTATACTGGGTTCAAAGGCAGAATTTTCTCTGTCACCAAACGTGCAAACATTAAAGTACATGAAAGTTATGACGCATTTATCTGATACATTCCACCGTGATATCATGGCCAATATAAACAGATATGTTTTATTGGTAATCATCTGACTCTTGTCAGTACAAAGAATTTCACAAAAAAATGAATTAAAATACATATGAAAGCTTCAAAACAACTTTATTTTTATCATTAACCGATATGTTATTCTTGATATTTATCTACTTACTTACTTCAGAACAAAATAATGATGATGATACTGATGATTGGGCCATTATCATCTTTTATCATTTTTATTTGGCTTTAAAAAAGATAGTGCAAATGGTGCGTTGGCTTATTGACACCATTTTGTTTTCAAAAAAAGTATTGATGACGAACATAACATGGACGCCATAGATATGAGTCATATTTGGGGTTTCTGGCAAAAATCACACCTTTTAAAGATATATTCTTCTATTTAAGAAACTTTACATAAGTTTCTGTGAGTTTTATCAACATAATCCTGCAATTTGCTGACTGTTGATACATACGTATACTTTTGAGAGCCATTTGAAGATTAAGATTAAAATCACACCACTTTTCAAGACAGGTCTGGTTAATCACTCAATAGAAATCGTCATATGACCCAGCATGCTGGTGCGAGTTACCAAATAAAACATTGGAAAAAGGGATGATCAATGAATTAGTTACTTCTCTCGCATTTGTTGGATTACCAAGAAAATCAGAATTAAAAAGAAAAATACAAGCATAAACGCTGCTAGGCAAAAACTGAGCGATCAATTTAGCATAGATTTACATGGTAGATTGCACTTCTTCCTGAAAGCTTTTGGGGCAGGGTGAAAAACAAATCTTCTTTTATATGATATGAAGTAAATGTTTAGATTTCCGCCCTCTAGCTCTATTGATGTAACCCATACACGTTACACATACATAGCTAACCATTCAGCAAGTCAGAATTACTTAAAAACTGAAGGTTGATTATGTTGACACGTTTAGTTGACGGTTTCGAACATTTTCTTCTATTTCAATAACTTCACGTAGGCTTTTGTGATACTATTTCATTTCAGCAACTTTTAGTTTTATCGACCTTATGTTTCGAGTTTCGATTTACCGAGCCAAGAGTAGTTGCCAGACAGAGCTGAACTGGGGTGAGACTAATCAGTGGTAAGACCATGGTGGACTTTTGATTTGTTTTCGAACACACTTGATTCTACGAAAAACCCGTTCAGAAGATGCTATCTTGAAAAATTTACCTTTCCAATGGTGAGACTGTGATGGACTTTTAGTACGTCAATGGGCACACCTGATTCTAAGAAAACAGTTGTGAGACTTTTTGTTACGATTTTTGTGTGGATTGGGTGGGTTTTTTCATGAATGCAACCAACTAATTTGGTAGTCAACTTAGACGCCATCTTGAAACTTATACTTTCTCGGTAGTCACACTGTGGTAGACTTTTGATAAGTTACTAGGCACGCTTGATACTACAAAAACTGTTAGAAAGACTTGCCTAGGTTGAATTATGGACGAATGGTTGGCTTTCTAAGGATTAGACGACCATTTAGGGCGCCATCATGAAAATTATAACTCTTCAATAGTCAAACTGTGGTAGACTTTTTGTATGTTATTGAACACACATGACACACTAAAACTAAAATCTCCGTTTAGCAAGGAAAACGGGGGGGGGTAGTCAGGTTTTTCTGTAAATGCACATGGCTAAGCGATAAACATGAAAAATTACTGATGATGTCATAAATTCTAGATCTGTAAATTGTACAAAAAAAATGGCAACATGTTTGTTTCACATCTCTATTAAATTTACTTTCATTTTCCAATGAGATATTGCTTGTAACAGGATTTTCAAACTGTAATACATAAGGCTCTGCACAATAAGTTTTCGTCAGTTTTAACAATATGCTGAGATTTGACGAGTGTTGATTCATTGTATGTTGATGTATTGCATGCTGATAACTCCTAATAAGACTCCCATCGGTATGGGTATGTGTAAACACTCGACGAATTCCGATATCCTTTTCTAGTTGTTTTGGAAAACATTTATGGTTTTGTCACTTAGGTTGCGGTATGGAGAAGGATTTATTTCTCAGTCCTGTGTATGTCTGTACCTGAAGGTTTTTACTATGTCCTCAGAGTTTAGCAGAAAATGATGTAGTAAACATGCGTTTGTCTCGACACAATGATGGGTAACAGTTTTGGTCAAAAGTATATATGTTATTTTGAATATGATAGACCTCTAACAGATAAGAACGATTAAGGCTGAATTTGAACGTCTCTAGCATGAGTTCACTCTGCTTTTCTGTATACATCAAGTCTTTAATTTTGTTGACCATCTTGGTTGCTCTTTTCTGGACTCCTTCTATTGCATCAATGTTATGGTTCAAGTAGGGCGACCACTTACATGATGCAAACTCTAGAGGTAGGCGAACCATAGCTCTGTATAGGAGCAGGAAGTTTTCTTCTGTGTATTTAAAGGTATTCCGTATGTAACCAAGCATTCTATTTGTGATGTTAATCTTTTGTTGGATATGTATTAAATCGTCTACATACATTTTTAGATCTTGCTCCATTTCGGTCTTCTCCGGTGTAAGTAGTGCCATCATCGTTTCTCATTTCATTGCTTTGTCTTTGATTTTACCTAAATGTATGAAAAGTCAACTGCATGCCATTTGCTCAGCTCTGTGAAGTGTTGAGATCTCCCTGAAGTTGCAGTAATGAATCATCAGACACGATGAGTGGTTGATTTTTGTATAACGGCTATGAAAGATTTTAATTCACTTGGTAGGTCATGTACAAACAGCTCTCACGGATGCCACTGATAACTGGTGACCACTTCTTCATTAAGCTGAACCTTTTGTCTTTGATCTGTAATTAATGATTTTATCAACTGCAGTACTTGTTCGGTTATCCCCAAACTCTCTAATTGTTTGATTTATCGTACGTGTGACAAAGTTTTGAGCACGCAGCAGAAAGATCAACTTTGTGAACTATGACAGTTGATAATCCATCGCCTTTGCCAGTATCACATAACTTTCCACTTTTCCAGAGCGAGGCCATATAGGACATGCCACAACGTTGATGATCGGCAATAACAACTTGTCGAAAATGCTGATAAAACTCACAAAGGCCTATGTAAAATTACTTAAAAGACTATATCTTTAAAGGGTGTAAATTTCAACAGAAACCCAAATAAAACTCCTTTCGGCATATCATGTATCTAAATCTAGCTCTGTTTGGCTCTGTTTAGCTCCGTTGAGCAAAACCTCCCCGTTCGGCGATTAGTCTCACTGTAGACGCCATCTTACATTTCAGATTAAAACCTTTACAAACGTAATAAACAATACTTTATCCTCTACACAAATAACTTCGAGAGTAGGCCAAATAATTTTCAATTATTCTCTACGTTGGTCTTAGTTACATCAAACGAGATAACGGAGGTTAAGAAAAGGACTTGCCGGTCACTGAAATACGAAATCCTAAAACTACGTAAAATCTAACCTCTATACACTTTTATAACAAACTTAATTTTCTTCAACTATTTATCTAGATAATGTTGCACGACCGGCGAACGTATTGCTTATTTAATCAGTTGAATAGGATCTAGACCAAGTAAGAGTCATCTACCATTATGCTTTAGAAATAGAGCAAATATATACGAAGACTGTCAGGAAAGTATCGCGCGATTAAATATTAACAGAAAAATTGACCCTCCAGGTTAATGGTGCATCGGTCCACTTCAAAATACTCCATTTGGGACATCATGAATTTATCTAAAGGGCCCTTTGCTTTTTAAAATAGTCTGGAGAGTCTTCTCTCTAGATTGACATTAGTAGCCACGCAGTGTTCTCCTCAAGCTTGTTCATGGTCTGAAATCTTTTTGAGAAAAAAAAACTGATCGCTGGGAGTCAAATCTGGACTGAAGGAGGAACATACAGATCCGGGTAATGCGTTATTTTGCAAAATAAAAACAACACAAGACGTCCAGAATGACTCACTCGGTCATTGTGAATGTGACTATCACGTAGTACACAAGTTTTCTCAATGGTGTCTCGCTCCCGACTGAGTAACCTTTGGGGTGGCTGTTCATGCATGTGCTGTAAGATCGCCTTTGATTGACTGCCAAGTAACCTCAAGGTGCATCTCTCGATGTATTTAAAATAGATAGATAATATCCAAACATACCCCTTATTACTGACTTGATATATGTTGGCCCCTGTCAAGGTTGCCAGTGGGTGTAACAATTTATACTGCCTGGGTGGTGCTTATACCAAAATGTTCAGTCATCCACTTTCTTCTCCGACAACCACTGCAATATAGCAGAAACAAGACATTTTTGTCTAAAAATCTGGCTAGACGGTTCAACAGATGGGGGCGTATTCATATCTCTCCCAAGACACAAGCAGCCTCAACAGGAATTCGAACCCAGTTTACTGATTATCATTTTTGTGCCTTTAACCGCTACGCCAACAGTACTGTCTTGATAAAAAGACCCATAATTGGACAATCTCAAAATTTCTAATTTATGCTTTTTCATACGCCACTTGGACAATAGATTATAATAAAAATGAGTTTATGGGAATTTACTTGTCTCTCAACGAGAGCGGAATGTGACACAAGGTTGAGTTTAAAGAGGGGACCCTCACGTGTATGTATGGATGGTTCTAATAATTCTTATATACTTCGGGGGGGGTGGACAGGACGAATCCTGGTCCGGGGATTCGTAATAATTATCCAAATAAATGTTTCTTCTATATTCAACCCGATCTCTTTTTATAAGTTATCTGCACGTTTATACGATTGAAAACTTTTTAGGAAGAAACCAAGAGGTTTGGCATACTTTAGAAATAGAATAACTCTGGAGCTTAATGCTTTTTCGAAAAGTCAGAGGTTGATGTCTATTGTTTTCGTTCATTATCGCATCAGTTATCAGCAAAATAATTGCCGGTTTTGTTATTTTAAGCGTTGGTGTTTATTTTTGGAATAATCTATTGTTTAACTAAAAGCGCAAATTTCGCTCTGTTTATCTAAGCTGAAGATTTTCTCACCTCTGTTTATTCTGGTTGATATGGGCCTGTCAAATCAAAGATCGAAAAAAGTAAATTGGAGTAATTTTGTTATATGAGTTCAAAACGGGACGTAAATCAACAGAAACTGCTCGCAATATAAATCATGTATTTTGCCAGTGAACCGTCAACGAACTTACAGTTACGAGAATTTCGAAACAGAGACAAGAGCCTCGAAGATGTGGACAATCTTCTGTGACTGACGACCTTCAATTGAAGGCCATTATTGAGGCAGACCTACGCAAAACAATTCGAAAGTTTGCAGAGGAACTAAACATTGACCATTTAATATTTGCACCAAAATGTCGTGAGGATGACCCCGAATGAAAAGCAAAAAATGCTTGCATCTGAAATTGAAATTGAACGAACTAGACTGCGGAACGCGACCTCACCCAGCTTATTCACCAAATTTCACTCCGACTGACAACCACTTTTTTTTAAATTTTGACCCTTTCCTGCAATGGAAGGTCTTCAAGAACCAGGTGGTTGCTACAAACGCCTTCAAAGAATTCATTGGTTCCAGGACCGGAGAATTCTGTGCTTCCGGAATAAATAGATTTGCTTCTGTTTGGCAAATATGTGTAGATTCTGAACGTTCTTATTTCGATCAATAAATTTTATTCTGAGATATACTGCTTTAAAGTTGATGCTGAAAAACTGCAATTATTTTTGCACCAACCTAATATTTGCTGCCATGGACGAGAAAACTCGTCTTAACGGGTCATTGGTCCATTACTACGCATGAGATAACTCGTCTTATGATAGTGAGTTATTCTTTTGTAAGTTGGCACCCCTTAAAAAGTGTTAAGTACATTTAAAAAATGTAAAACGCTGAAAGTGTTGGCACGAATGTACTGAATAAAGTTGCCTTGTTTAGATCCCTGTTTCAAGATGTTTCATACTTGTTTAAATTGCATGGTGCACCATAAACATTTGCCCATCATTTAATCATATCTCATAAATTTAGATTTTGACCTGGGAGTTTGAAAATTTGCACTCAGCATTTGAAGTGTTCGTTCTTTTATTCTTTACAGTTTCATTAGTTTATTCCAAAAAAATATTAAGCATGGCAACGAATCTTCACCTTGAAAAAAAAGGCTGGACAGAACAACAATCAAGTGATTAATGAGCCGATTTTTTACCGAAAGGCCATTCATAACGTCAATCCTCGGCAAAATATGCTTGGTCAGCACCAGAGGGTTGTCAAATCTGTGAAAAATCGGGTGAGGTGAAATTTTTACACTAACATGATGAAAACTACAAGAGCTGAAAATGTCGGAAAAGTCATCGAGACGGATCGTGAAGTGGGGTTTATGACATTTAAATTACAATGTCGACATTTGATTTCAAAAGCCACAAAGCAAAAGTGACCCGACAGACAGAAGATAATGCTGGAGAACATTCTGAGGTCCGCTGACAAAATCTTGATCTGGTATTATAAGAATATTTTCATTGCGCGGGCTCGGACAGATTTCCAAAATGGTAAGGTTTATACAGTTGATGTTGGAGACTTTTTCTGAAGGCAGCAGAGACCGTTTTCGTCGTCAGGAAACTGCTAGGGGTGCTTCCTTGAAGAAGGGGTGAAGCTAAATAGCCAAGTTTATTTTCAAATAAGAAGAGATGTTGCCTTGGGTCACAGAAGTCTTTGAAGAGTGTTGCGTCTTCAGAAATGGTACACCTTCTCTCACATCAAATATCACCCAGATTTGGTGCAAAGAACATTTCAACAGACTCTGGAATATAAACATCTGGCCCTTCTCATGCCATCAGTTCAATAGATTTTCCCATTCAGTCCGTTTTGGAGAGTAATGTCTCAAGGATCTCCCACAGCAGCGTAGCAGCTGTGAAGCAAGCTCTTGTCGAATCATTGTCCAATTTAGACGAAGACGTATCTGAACACGTTTATGCATAAACTAACTAAAAATCTCCCTGTTCAACTAAATGTATATTGAATGGAAAGAAAAGGTTCAGTTTAGTACAGTAAATACATGTAAATAGAACCCATTTCTAAATCTCTTGAATTTTTTTTTCAAAAACCAAATAGTTATCCTACTAGATGCACTAAGTATGCGAACCAAATTTGGTTGAGCTGCGCTAGTGTTTAACCAGTGCTCAGGGGAGAGAGAAAAACAAGGATAGTTGTTTTATCTAAATCATCGACATCATCATCATTTGGATTTCGGTTCCTGCAAGATCGTCCAGGCCTCTCTAACATGGGTGTCGTGGAGCCAATACTTTCTGAACTTGTCTACTTCGTCTCGCCATCTTATATTCTGTTCCGGTTTCGCATATGATCTCTAGGGATCCATATTGTAAGGTGTGATGTCTAGCAGTTGTCTGACATTCTTGCAACATAACCAGCCCATTGCCATTTGAGTTTTCTTATGGATTCTGTATCTCAGACTCTTGCTTTCTCACTAATATATCGTGCTGTCTTGTGATCTCTCCATGTGATACTGAGAATGATTCTCTCGTGTGCATGTTGCTTGGTTCTCATTTTGAAGGTCAGTCTCTTCGTTAAGTTCTATGTTTCAGCTCCATAGGTGACTATTGGAAAGACGCATTAGTTGTATACCCTTCTTTTCATGACTGATGGGATTTTCAATTATGAGTTTATTCTGTTGTACATGTTAGTTAATTTGTATAGAATTAAACGGTTTTAAACGTATAACGAAGATTTTTTATTTTTATCAATCCTTTTACGAGAAAATCCTAGCTCAAGAGCTACAACGTTAAAGATATATTTGGCTGACAACAGGTTAACTTGGGTTGTTTTATGATAAGATAATCGAATAAAATTATTTTGAGAGAAAAAAGAGACTATCGGGAATTTCTATATTATTGCTCAAAACCTTCAGTCTGATAAATAGGGCTAGTGCAGCTGTAGAGTATTAGACTCCAGATTGTAGTGTATGAGATTGTTGCTGAGTTGATAAGGGCTTTTTTTCACACTTGCACAGAGCCGGATCTAGATTAAAATTCACCTCAAATCACAAAATTCACATATCATACTTCTCTGCATGTAATGGGAATTAACAAGTTTTACATACATAGAAAGGTTAAATGAGTTATGTATCTGGAGTAAATATATGTATACATGTAAGTACGTGTCAGCAAAATTCCAAATAGTTAAAGTTTCAAAGATGAGTTTCCAAGTTCTTTATTGTTCCCGTGAGAAAGAGAGAAACGTCCAAATTAGTGTCAAAAAAGAAAAATGTATTTTCATTAATTACAATATAGAATTTAATTCTTAAAGCAAATGTTTACTTTATAATCGATAAATCAGTCATTTTGACGCCATTTTGTTGACTGGTCTTAAATTTTATTTAAATTGAAATTCTGTGATTAAAAATTCTACTAAAGATGATTACACTTAGAATGGTCATAATTTGATTTGTGAAAGGTAATTCCATCATTACGGGAATTGAGTACAAAATCACATGCTGCTTAAATATAACAATGAATTACAGCTATTTTCAACAGTAGGGGTCGGCATAATCAGTGATTAAAAATTGATGAGTGACTGACTGGTCATGTCGATTATAGCAAACGATAAGTATGAGGTTGAAGCGTTGGTAGTCAAGAAAAAAAATGGGGTCAACGGTTTCTTTCTGAAGACCGGAAGTCACTTGACTTTATTAATTACGACAGAAAGAATGAAACATCATTAAAAGTTTGAAAAATAATTTAATCAAAATAATTGGAAAAATCCTATGTGAAAAATTTCAGTGTTGATATTTTTCATCTTTTACAGAAAATAGCCATAAATATAAGTTAGCAAATGACGTGAATGTAACTGGAAGCAAAGGATAAGAACCGCAAACTTCCATGGATTAAACAAAGGGTTCCGTTCAACACTCCATGAAAGTTACCGGGTAAAACTGGAACCTGAGGAAAACCTGTGGGTACTGTGACTGAAACATCATGTTTAATCCAAACAAGATGAGAATGCAAGTCTTAAAAAAATCATAATAGATTTTTTATAGTTTCTAACGGTAGCATTTTAATCAAGTCCTGACCACTCAAAAAATACATTTCTTTCTAAATTTTAATGCATGACATACAGATTGAGTTCCGAAACTTGCCAAAAAAATTCGCTGCAGAATTCGCTGGTTAAATTATCAAATTCTAGTTTTAAGAGCAACTGTCACTACGGTAATTTTAATTCATTCTTAATTCTATGAGAAAATCATCACTTTCATACACCAGGACCAACACTTGGCAATCATGGGCTATTACAAATTCTTCTTTGAAGGCAGGGTCAAAAATACACTTCCTAAACTTACAAAGTACGACTCTGGAATTGATAATGGAAACCGTCAACCAAAACTGTCACCCAAACAGTCAACATAAGTTTCTTTAGACTTTGTTCGGCTGGTTGACTTGCTATACATCATGCGTAGAGACCATGCCAATGGCGCCATAGAACACTGCGATCATAATGCTATCATATAAGAAGGGCAGCTCGAAAGATCTTAACAACCGCAGACCAATAAACCCTCTAACAGCATCAAAGTGATCAACAACCGAATCACCAAAACGCTAAATGAAAACCAACCACAGGAAAAGATTGGCTTCATTAAATCAACTAAAAGAGAAAGCAGCAGAATATAAAATGCAATTTGTTGACTCCAAGGAGGCCGTCGATTCGGTAGATATCCCCACGATCATTGATGTTACCATACAACAAGGCATAGAGCCGTTAGTTATGCAGCATGTCCACTGACACGGCAAGCTACATGAAGACTTTAACCATTTCGGCTGAATGAAGGGGTAAGACAAGGTGATATCAGTAAACTCTTGACAGCCTGTCTCAAAATGATCTTCCGAAACTTAGACTGGGAAAACAAATGAGCCTGAATAGACTGTGAATACCCAAGTAACCTCAGATTTGCTGACGACATCGTCCTTTTTATCTGGAAAGCTTTATGATCTCCAAAGCATGCTGAAAGCAAGAAAGTTGGCCTTCATACAAACTTGAGTAAAACAAATGTCATGTACAACAAACACGTAAAAGACAAAGACACAACTGTCAGAATAGATTATGCAGAAAGTAGTGCACATGAAAGAATAATGCTGGGCCTCACATGGAGAGACCACAAAACAGCACAACACATCCGGGAAAAGACAAGAGTTAGAGACATCATAGAATCCATAAAAAATCTCAAATGGCGGTGGGCTGGCCATGTTGCAAGAATGGCTGACAATCGATGGACATCACGACTCACAACATGGATTCCCCGAGACCATATGCGCAACCGAGGCCGGCAAAATATTAGATGGAGAGATGAACTAGACAAGTTCAGGAAGTACTGGCTCCGTGACGCCCATGATAGAGAAGTGTGGCAAATCCTGGGGAAGGTCTATGTCCAACGACGGACGCTAAAAGACTGATGATGATGATGATGATGATGATGAGACAACTACATCTACATAGGATAACGAATCTTTACGAAATCCTCAAAATTTCGAAGCAAAGAATCACTCCAATTTGGCAAGCTTTTAGCAGAGCCAGCTCAACCCCCCAGAACAAAATCCCATCGGTCTTAAAAAAGAAAGGTATTCAATGAATGCATCCTCCCGATAGTTACATATCGAGCTGAAAATTTAAACCTAACCAAAACATTGACCCTCAAAATGTAGAGATCACAGGGCAGCACAGTACAATGCAGAAAAAAACAGGAGTCAGAAATACCAAAGGAACCATTTGAAAACACAAATGGCAATGGGATGGCCATACGACAAGAATGTAAACCAACCGATGGACATCACACCTCACAACATGGATCTCCAGAGATCATAACTGAAACTGTATCCGGCAAAATATGAGATAGCAAGACGAACTAGACAAGTTTGGAAAGTATTGGCCCAACGTCGCCTATGATGAGAATGTCTGGCGAATCTTGGGGAATGTCCAACGATGGATGCTAAAAATATAATGATGATGTCCAGGTGTTTTTGGTTTTTTCTAATTCCCCTCCTTGAAGTTTGTCAATTTTTTATATAAGTTTATGCAAAAAAAAGGTCCCTTAATTTGTGTCTTGCATCATTCATGCTTGTTTGTTGTTGTTGTTGCTGTTGTTGTTGTTCAAATTCGAACTTTTTTTAGTGATCAGTGCCAAACAACTTATTTGTTAATCACCCATTTTCCGTTTGTTTTTTCTTAATTGATCACTTCCTAACACGCCATGCTGCCGAAGAACGTTGATCACGTGACAGTTTTTCGATGAGCGACTAACCAGACCTGTTTTATGGTATTCTTCAGAGAAGAAGACAGATCAGACGATCAACGTTTTTTTTGAATTCACATTCTCTCTATCTGTTCCCACGCTAAATTTAGCATCTGCTTGCTATATATATATATATATATATATATATATATATGCCTCTGTGTGTGTGTGTGTGTGCGTGTGTATGTGTGTGTGTTACTTTTCAAATTTGCTGCAATAAAAAATTCATTATATTTGATTTTTGTAATTTACTGTCATTTACCACTGCTAACTGAAGTTGGAAGAGGTATATGTGTCCATTTGTGTCTGTTTGTCCCTCTGTCTGTTGGTCTGCACTGTGTATCCAAAAGTTCTCAACGAATAGCAATGATATCTTGTGGAAGGATGGACTATGGGCTAAAAAAAAGAATTGATTAGATTTGGAGCGGATCCAGGATCTTTTGCAGTTAGCTCCCTGGCAGCCTAGCTATATGTCAACGCACTAACTCTCTGAACAGGGGCCTTTCCCATCTTCTTCCATGATGACTATGATTGTGCTAGCTTTCATGTCTTACCGGCAAACCTTTCTATCTCATCCCTCCATCTTGTAACTTTTCCTACTGCATTTGCTGTCTCATAGGAACCAATCAGCCTTCATCTGTCTTAACCACCGCTCATTTCTATTTTTGTTGCTTAATTATTAGTATAATATCCTTCACTCTAGTCTTTGCCTTGGCCCATGTTGATCTTTTTCTATCTGTCAGAGTTATCCCCAGCATTGCTCTTTCCATAGCTCTTCATGCGATTCTAAGTTGGTTTTCTAGCCAACACCTTCCCCACTTCCCTTATGACAGCGCAACCAATATGTTTGTATGTATATGTAAATATACACTTGTGTGTGTTTGTATATATATATGTGTGTGTGTGTGTGTGTGTGTGTGTGTGCTTCTGTGTAACTCATAGGAAATACTACTTCCTCTGAGATAAGAATGTCCAACCCTGGAAACTAAACGATATATATATATATGTGTGTGAGTGTGTGTGTATGTGTGTGTGTGTGTGTGTGTGTGTGTGAGTGTATGTAAATATGTGTGTATGTGTGTATATTTATTTGCGTATGTGTGTGTGTATTTTTATGTGTATGTGTATAACTTTACTATCATAGGAAATACTACTTCCTCTTAGATAAGCGTATCCCACGCTGGAAACCGCCCTATCGGGCGGTTTTCAGCTACTTATTACTAAACCATTTTAGAAAACAGGAAAAAACAAAGCCAAGACGGATTCTGTTCTTCCATATGTTAATATAATTAGTAATCCGAAATGTTAATATAAATAACAGCGTCATAGAGACGCCAATCAAACTTAACATGTTTGTTATTACACCCACTCAAAAAAGCAGGTTATAAACATTCTTTATACATGATATGTATAGGTTTGCATTATGTATGTACAAATAAACACACATATGCACATACACACACATGCATGCACGCACACACACACATATATATACATAAGTACAAACTTGTATTAGGAATGGGTTACGATGTTTAAACAAGGAGATTTGAGCTCAAGGACATGTATGTTTGCATTATATATATATATATATATATATATATATATATATATATATATATATATATATATATATATATGTGTGTGTGTGTGTGTGTGTGTGTACACAAACATGTGTTGAGAATGGGTTACGAAGGACAAAGATCTCAGAACGTAAAGACCTGATGAATTGGAGGAACATATAAAGAAAGGTGCAGCACAAACCACACGTGAACTTGCAGAAAAATTTAGCGGTGAATGAGTCAAGTGTTGAACGTTTTTCATGAGCTTTAGCGGGGGAAAGAAATAAGGAAAGTAGGTTCTGCATGAACTCATGAAAAGAAAAATCGGTCTAAAGTTTAAACACTAGTCTTTCTCTTCTGACTCAGCTCGGACAAGATTTCTCTGGCGATGAAAAATGGATTCATTACAGGAACCCAAAAGGAAGGAAAACATAGCTAGATCCAGGACAGCCTTGAACATTTCAACCTGAATGGATTCTACTAACAAAAGGATTATTTTTTGTACTTGGCTCGTTTGAATGATTCATGTAGATGCTCTGCGAAAAGGGCAATGTCGTCTGCAAATCTGAGGTTGTTCAGCTAATCACATTGCCCTTTTCGCAATGAACCTACACGACCTCCAACTAATGTGAGATTAACTAAATGAAGAGAGCAAGAAAGTCGGCCTACACATGAACTTCAGCAAGACGAAGATCATGTGCAAGAACCACGTCGGAAATAAGAACACTAAGATCAAAATCGAGGACACAGAACTGGAGAAAGTAGACCACTGCATCTACCTAGGACAACGAATCTCCATGAGACCCTCAAAAGAAGAAGAAATCAAGTGAAGAATTACCCTAGGATGACAAGCTTTCGGTAGAGCAAGCTCAGCTTTAAAAAACAAAAAGATCTCATTAATCCTAGAAGGAAGGGTATACAACCAATGCATCCACTCAATATTCACTTATTGTGCTGAAAGATGGAACCTAACCCAGAGACAGACCTACAAATAGAGAACCACGCAACGTGCACATGAAAGAATCATGGAGAGATCTCAAGACAGCACGATATATCCGAGAGAAGACAGGAGTCAGGGACATCATAGAATCCATTAACTCAAATTAACTGGCCATGTTGCAAGAATGGTAGACAACCGATGGACATCACGACTCATAACATGGATCCCCAGAGATCACATGCGCAACTGAGGCCGGCAAAGTATTAGATGGAGAGACGGTACTGGCTCTGTGATGCCCACGATAGAGAAGTGTGGCGAATCCTGGGGATGGTCTATGTCCAACGACAGACGTTATGATGATGATGGTGATGATGATGATGATGATGATGATGATGATGATGATGATGATGATGATCTATTAGAACAGAAATGCTTTATTCTGGACAAGTAAATCGACCAGTAATTTTGCTACGTAACAATGCCCGTTCTCAAGTTACAAATGTGATGCTACCAATCATCATCATCATCATCATCAGTCTTTTATTGACCGTCGTTGGACATAGACTTTCCCCATGATCCACCACATTTTTCTGTCGTGGGCGTCATGAAGCCAGTATTTTCTGGATTTGCCCAGTTCATCACTCCATCTTGTATTTTGTCGGCCTTGGTTGCGCATGTGATCTCTTGGGATCAATGTTGTGAGTCGTGATGTCCATCGGTTGCCTATCATTCTCGCAACATGACCAGCCAATTGCCAGTTGGGTTTTCTAATAGATTCCATGATGTCTCAGACCTCCCATTTTCCTTCTGACATATTTTGCTGTCTGGCGATCTTTCCATGTGATTCTCTCATGCGCACGCTGCGTGCTTCCCGGTTCATGGGTCTGTCTCTTGCTTAAGTTCTATGCTTCAGCTCTATAAGTGACTATCGGGAGGATGCATTGGTTGTATACTCTTCTTTCTAGGATTATTGGGATCGTCTTGTTTTTGAAGGTTGAGCTTGCTCTGCCGAAAGCTTGCCATCCTAGGGTGATTCTCCACTTGGTTTCTACTTCTTTTGTGGGCTTCATAGAGATTCGTTGTCCAAGGTATATGTCGTGGTCTACTTTCTCCAGTTTCGTATCTTCGATTTCGACAATTAATTTCAATTTCTTAACATGTGGGATCTTTTTCGGGCCTGTCACCTTCATACTATTGAGTTGAACGAATTGGAAACTTCCTTCAAATCAGAACCAGAATTCTTCTTCTATCATAGAATAAACAATTCAGGAAAGGTTCTGTACGGTCATAGAAACACAGAGAAAATACTCTGATGACTAATTGATGATGCTATCAGTTTAAATGAATAAAAGATTGTTTTGTTTCACTAAATTCAAACCTAAAAAGAAATAATTATCTTCTAGGAAGCACTCAGGGAGTATTTACCTCTACGAACACCATTGTCACTTGAAAATGAGTGAAAATCATTTTATATGTAGTGATGATGCAGGGGGGGGGGGTAAGTGCAAAAAAAAAATCCTGGATCCGCTCTAAAAATGAATCAGTTCTTCAGTTGGCCATTGCCCACCTTTCCGCAACATTTCATCGAAATTCATTGAGAACTTTTGTGGGAACAAACTGACTGACAAACGCGGCTGAACACATATACGAACGAGAGAGTACACATCACGTTTTAGTATCGTCTGCTAAATGAGAACACGACTGACCACAGAGTGTGAAGACTCTTTGGGTTTGGACCTTAAATATTTTCTTTTTACTTTGTTTGTGAGGCACCTTACAGATCTGATATCAGACATCATAAATCACAATTCATAACTTTCACTTCTGTATTTTTCAGCTGAGATAAATGTAACTCCAGGTTAACCCGTTTGTTCTTCACTCAAATAATGATATCTATCCCTACTATTGTTAAAACGCTCCACATAAGTACACAAAACAACTTATACGTTGCTACCATTGGAAAAAATTATGTTTATCGACATCGCATTTGGATAATTAACCTGAAAAAGAGTTCAATCGTCCGAAAGACTCTTTGAACGTTCAAGTTAATCTTGATACAGAGCGACACAAAATAAGCTGATGCCGTGGGAAGAACACATGTTTATAGACAAGAAAGTGGATGGTCATTTGACTGATAAGATGTTTTTAAAAAATCAAAGAATAAAGCTCTCATTCATTATTTAGATTCATTTAGTCCAGTTATTACGTTTCGTTACAGAGTTTTGTACACAATGGCATTCATATAGCCAACCTTTTCTTTGATCCTAAATAAACCACTAACTGCAAACAACGAGAATTTCTGTCACCGCCGTTCAATGGCTGACTCAATAAGATTTCTGTTTTGTTGTGATTGGTGGCAGACTCAGCTCTACCTGTGAGTTACGGCTTTTTTTTTTCTTTCATTTTTTTTTTCATTATGGATTACTTGCAATATACTATCTTGCAATGGAAAAGAGCTTCGTAATGAGGCGGTTGATTCTGGTGAGTTTGATGCGTTAGCACATTAAAAAAAAAACATGACTGCTGCAGGGTCAAAGTCCACTCTTTCTATTCCGACTGACGATGATTAATGCAACTTTTGTATTACATCCATAATAAATCAATTCGTAGGTATAAAGGACTTGTTTGTGAAGATTGTTCTTGTTGTTCTTGTTACGTACGGAAAACAAAGTCAAATCCAACAGACTGAAGTTTGACAAAAAAAATCATTTGTTAATAAAAGTCACGAACAAAAAATGATATATCCAAGGTCTGTCCGGAAAGTATCCAGCCATTTAATATTAACGGAAACGTAGCCTACCTAAGGCATGGGAACCTTAGTCCACTTCAAAGCACTCCCTTGGGAACTCACGTACTTATCCTAGCGTCTCTTTCACCTTAGGAAACATTCTGCAAAGTCATCTTTAAGGACCACCATAGGCTGCCTCATGGTGTTCTTGTTAATCTCATCCATGAAATCTCTTCCCTTTCACCATCGATTTTAGCTTTAGAAAGGCCATAAGTTGCAAAGAGCTAAGTCTGGACAGTGGGGAGTAGCTGACAGACTTGGGTGGTGCTATGTTCTGCCCAAGGAAACCCTTGATGCATCTTCGCTTATGTAGTTGCCTAGTCATTGTGAAAAAGACGGTCACATGGCTCATTCAACGATGTCTCTCTCCCCACTGAGTAACCCCGCAGGAGGATATGTTCATGCACACGCAGTAAGCTCCCTTCTGATTGATTAGCAACTTACATTAAGGCCACGCAACCGATTCTCAAGTTATTCAAAATGGCTGGATGCTTTCCATAGTATCGATGTAGATATATGTTAGCCCCCCCCCCCCATATGTG
The DNA here is from genome assembly GCA_963457665.1 of Thysanoteuthis rhombus. Taxonomy (NCBI): domain Eukaryota; kingdom Metazoa; phylum Mollusca; class Cephalopoda; order Oegopsida; family Thysanoteuthidae; genus Thysanoteuthis; species Thysanoteuthis major. Next base: position 20,132,559 of record OY735218.1, read on the forward strand.
TGAGAGAGGGAGGGGAGAGAGAGTGAGAGTGAGAGCGAGAGGGAGACTGAGAGAGACACACAGAGAGTGCACTCATAATGATGGGTATGGTCGTCTCTTTCACGTCCTGCAATATTGTTTATGTTTGTGTTTGTGTGTGCGTGCATGTAAGTGTGTGTATATATGTGTGTATATTGGTTATGTTAAAGACTTACTAATAATGGGTAACTTTCATAATTCAGAATATTTTCCATGTGTGTGAGTGTATGTGTGTGCATGCGTGAGTGTGCGCTCAAGTTGTTTGTTTTTTTTAGGTTACTTTGATATGTCCCCACTCGACTACTATCTTATATCAACAGAATTACAGTATTTCATTCGTACAGTTATGTATGTGCTGTTATGGGTTGTTTCCGATATCATTTTACATCAGGTGTTTCATTTAATTGCTCGTAAGATATCATTAAACATTTCTGGAGATAAACACGTACATCTATACAAGGTATAACGGAACAAATTTCCCTTTCTTAATTTTTACTCGTGAAATATTTATTTCAAATAAAGTAGTACACTGGCCACGGCTTCAGTAGTCCTGCCTTGGCACCAAATTACCACTTACTCAGCCCTGTGAAATAGTTGAAGATGTGACAAAGCACTGGAAAGGGCGTCACTCACTTACTCATAGCTTAGGGGGACATATAGATCAATGCCTTTCCCGAGGACAATAGTACGAAGGGAGCAAGCACTGCCTCAGCCTGAGATTAAACTCGACTCGCTAAATCCATTCTCTGTGCTGTTACTGCATATAGATTCTTAATTTTCAGTTTTTTAAGATGAATTTTAAAATAGCATTTCTTATGGATATCCGTGTGTATTTAACTGATTCATAAGCAAAATTGATGAAAAAAATTATTCAAAATGTGACAACCAGAATTGACACTTTGAGATATTTTGCATCCAGATCAGTATATTTTTGTTTTGTGTATAGATGTAAAAAAAAAGAATTGTGTCTTGATATTTCATATCTACACAGATATGTTTTGATTAAACTTAAATATTTTGAAAACTATTTAGATGTTTTAGATACCAGTAAAATTCTTAGATAGTAATTTGAATTATTTAGATATTAACCAGGAAGTATTTTTCAAAAATTAGATATTTATCAAATTTTTTTTCAAATAGATATTCATCTAAAAATCGGTATAAAAATTAGATTTTCATCTAAAAATATCTCTAAAAAAAATGGATATTCATCTAAAATAGCTTTTTAAAAAATTGATATTTATCTAAAAATACCTAATTTTGATATTCATCCAAAAATATCTAAAAATATTTTTCATTTATCTAAAAATATCTAAAATATTTAAACCTGAACCAATAATCAAAAATTGCTATTTTCAATCACATACGAATTCAAATATATCTGATTTTTTTCAGGTGATTAAAGGTAGGTCAGACATTGTTTTTTAAATTTCAATTTATTTTTTTCAAGAAATTAAGTCTCTATGTAATTAGATACTACTGACCAAGTCTTATTGGTCACAAATGTTGATTTTCATCTCATTTTTATCGTTAGCAGCAGAAAGTCTTGATAAATGCGTAATAAATTTTTTTATTGTATTATTAGATATCTTTGATCTAAATATATCTTTTTAAAATTTAGATATTCATCTAAAAATATGTCAAAAAATATCTAGAAACTTTGGACTTCAGCCAATAATCCAAAATAGCAATTTTTAATCATCTCGTACAAATTCAAAATATATCTGAAATTTTAATCGGGATTAAAGGTGAGTCCGACCATTTCTCTTCTATTTTAAAACGATTTTGTTTGAAAAATTGAATCCCAATGTAATCCAAAATTTGGTCCCAAATGTTAATTCACATTTCAATTTTTTTCCATTTGCAGCGAAAAAGTCTTTATAAATACGTGATTCATTTTTGGATATTTTTTTAGATATTTCTCGGATAAATTTAAATATTTTTTAGATTTTTTCATCCAATTCTGGACATTTAAATACTGATATCAGTCGCTAAACGCCTGCTGGATGACCCCCAAGGTGTTTTTGAAAAGCAATGAGTTGAATGAACGTGGTAACCAATGGTGAAAAAACGAGAAACCTGAGACAAAACAAATGAAAAGTCCTGTTCCTAAAACTGGGACAATGAGCCTTGTTTTTGTTAATTTTTACCCAAGCAAACAAAATTGTTTATATAATCCCTCATGTTCGTCCGGTTGTCCAAACAATATCTCCAAAAGTTCTCGATTAATGTCAATAACATTTTGTGCAATGATAGTCCATGGGCTAAGGAATGATTAATTAAATTTGGGGGCGGGTCAAGGAATTTTTCGATCGAAAGATATTTTTAATATATCAAGACAACAGTCCGAAATATGGAAAAATCGAGACTTACAAAGTTAACTCCCCTGCACCGTAGCTAAGTATGAACTTATTTTCTTTCGGTTATAAGTACTTTTCAAGTCAGTCTTGGGAGACATTTATGCAATCGCAAACAATTAAGAATAGATAAAAATGTTACCTACCTCCTAAAATTATCCACGCGTATCCTCTATCCATGGGAACATTTCTGTCAATAATTTCCTCGTCTAATACAACTATAGCTTCTTCCACTTCAGGGTTTTCCTCGGGGTTATTCTTAGGGTTCTTCCCTAGCATTTTGATGTTTTGAGATAGGCAAAGATATACTACAAACTTGAAAAAAGCGAAGTGGTAAACTGGGTCTTCAGATAAATGTTTTATCACAGTAGAGCTTTCAACAAGGAGCCGTGATCTTAATGATGTTATCCGTGAAGTGTGGAAATTGATCATCAGGTGTCTTACACTTTTTTCAGGAGTTGAACTCTGACCTTCTTTTGAAGTTCAAAGAGAAAAGTTATGCAATCTACAAGGATTAGGGCCCCTGAATTCAAAAGTGGTAAACATAAGGAAATATTTTGAGTATAAAATCTGTTCAGACTTGAAAATTTAAAATTACAGAAAATCCTCAGAATAGGGGTGTAGGTATGAATCGCTCTAGTTTTTAATAAGACATAGTTTTTTTTTTTGTTTTGTTTTTTTTTAACTCAGTTCGGGGATGAGCTTCTTGGGGTGGGTGTCCTGAATTCAAACATGGCAAACATTGCTTTCTTTTTTTAAGATAAGATCCGTTTTTCCTTGAATTTGTAAAAATGCATAAATTCCTCAAAAAATGATTATAGGTATGAACCCCGTGAATTTTAAAAATTGTATATTGCTTGAAAAATTCAGTTTGGAGATAGGCTTCTAGAAGTAGTTTCCTAAATTCAAAAGTGATATAAATTTGGTAATTCTTTAAATATAAAATCCGTCCATCTTCGAGTATGTGGAAATGCCAGAAATCCTCAAAATAGGGTTTGGCTATGGACCAGTTGAGTTTTTAATTGGATATCGTTCAAAATAATTCAGTCTGGAGGTAATCTAGGAATGGGCCTTCTGAATTCAAAGTGATATTCAATTTTTTTTTTTTTTTTTCTTCAAATTTGTCCGGCCTTGTTTGTAAAAAAAAATCAAATAATCCTCAGAAAAATGGTATAGATATGAATCCTGTGAATTTTTAATCGGATATCGTTTTGAAAATTCAGTTGGGAGATGATCTTCTGAAAGTAATAATCAGCTGTCAGCATTAAGGATAAATGCTATTGTTTTGTTTTTTTTTCTTCAAATCAGACCGGTCGTCTCGCACGATACATCTCTGATTTCTCCCTCTTTTTCTGTTTCTGAAACTTTTCGTCTTACTCTGATTAATCTCTAAAAGCAAAACTCAAACTTTCGTTTGGTTGCTCATCCCTAATTTCCTTTCTTTCTTTCTTTTTAATTTTCCAAAATTTAATTTGGAATTGTCCATTACTCCAAATTCGGGACTCATTCTGCTTTTTTCTTATGTTGAACATACGACAAGCGACTACAACAATTCAATTCATATTACCACCACTACTAATACTGTCATCGCTATTACTTCTTTACTCTAACTATGACAACTACAACTACAACTACCACCTAGTTTTGTACAAGTTTTACTCTAATTATCATTACTTTGACAACTACTACTGATACTATTACTACTACTATTACTAATACTACTACTATTGAGATGATTACAATGAAAACGAATTATCGTTAATCTAATCATTTAGACGTAAATTCAGGGGTAGCAATTTTTTCCATTAGCCATTTTTCTGCTAAATCTAGCTGTTTATTTTCAATTTAGTCAATGAAACATTCCGATAGCAGAAAATCTTGTCATTTGAAAAAAAATTATATACAAGTTTCATAAATGTAAAAGTACAACTTTTATTAAATATTTGTTCTGCAGTCTTTAGTATATGGATATTTTCTTTGATAAGTGGGTTTTAAATGTGTATATACTGGGCGGGTGAGAATTAACCCTCTGTTGGAAGTTATATGTAACTTTTGTAAATAGTTCTCAATTTTTGTGAAACAAATTTTATTTTGGTTCTTAGAATCGAATAACATCATTATATTGTATGGCTCGAGGTGAAGCTAGTTTGACTACAATCGACCTATAGATAATAAAGTTATTACCAATTTCCAATTGGGAATTTTTTTTCACCGATCCTGTATAAAATTTTTAGCTATAAAGTTAACGGTGAATTGGCAGATTTAGCCAATTGTAGCCATTTTTAAAGCCAGGTTTAGCTATAAATAATAGACCATACTTGGCCACACTGCTTAAATTACAACTATTATAAAAACCACCCCGACAGCCACGACGACTAAATACTACTACATTGTTGTTATCTACGAGTTTGACTTCGGCGCAAAACCACTTGGTATTAAGAATTTCTTTGGCAATGGGAAGTTATCAGTGGCATATGGCAATTTTCGTATCCCACTGTAGGGTTTAATCTTTTTTCTTTCCCTCTTTTTCCTTTTT
>OY735218.1:20892469-21269717 GCA_963457665.1 Thysanoteuthis rhombus
AATACTTGAAAATGAAAGAGATTGCGGGGCAAGCAAAACAATTAAAGATAGAGATTTCAAATCATACTATAACTTGTCATCCATATAACCTATGGATCAGGTTTATGAAACAAATATTGAAATAATCACACAATAGAAATCATCACGTGACCAATGTCTTATAAAGGCATGCCATGTTGAAGGTGATCAAAAAAAAAATTGAACGAAAGGATGATTAATGGATAAGTCACTTCTCAAACCTTTTGGTGGGCAATGATCACTAAATTAGTCTACATTTTAAAAAAAGAAAAAAAAAAGCATGAATGCTGCCAGACATAAACGAAGGGATCAATCTAGAATAAATTTAGTATAAACTTGGATTGCAAACTGAACCCCCCACTAAAAACCAGGTGGGGGGATAAAAAAAACAAACATTGTTTTTAAATATGACAGTGAGCAAATGTTCTAATTTTCAGCCAATTAGTGCAGCCTGTGGATATCACACATACAAGCCAGCCAGACCACTAACTTGAAAGCTGAAGAGCCCAATGGTGACAGTATCGGTTGACGCTTTCTATTAGCCCAAAAAGTTTTTGCTATTTTTATTGTTAGATAGCATTGGGAGTGTTTAGTTTTAATTGACTACATCAAAGAATGCTTTTTATTGTATTGTGACAACAGTCATATCAAAGATATTTTGTCAAAATTGACAAATTTTTATTTGTTGATTCTCAATACAGATGAAACTAAATGAGCAATATTTTCGTGTTATGTTCTTTATTTTAAGGAATGTAAAAATGTAATTCAGATGCCAAAAAAAAAATAATTTTGCAGTTTATAGAAAAGGTACTGCGAATGATCAAAAATGGTTTGTAATGTCTCGTACTGGGAATTTCTTGATGAACTATGCTCCATGGTTAAATTTACCAGTTGAGGTCGAACTTTCTTGGTAATCCAATGCATCAAAACTTCCTTTCATGATTACATATATCATAATACAGCAAATTCTAACAGCAAAAGTGAAGATGGATGAAGCAATAATCATGGTTGTATCCAAAGCTAATTTCATTAGAACCTAAAGGTTGGACTTTCTTATCACTACTCACTTATTTAATGGCTACTTCCCAGCTTCACTTTCGTCATTCTCAGCACTATCAAACTAAGTATTATTGGTGGTGAAGAAAAAAGCTGACTCATGGTGTGCTTAAAATCAAAAAAAGGGGCTTGTCAGTGGCCAGGAACTGATACAACCATTGCTGACAAAATAAGGCTATTTATAATAAATGGTAGGGATGAGAAAATCAGCAGAATTCTAGGAACTGAATGCCTCTGCCTAGCATAGCGCCAAATCTTTGAGAGGCAAGTAAGTAGCACGTATTACACCTTCTCAGACAAATGTATATACAAATATATTACCGTATATGCAAGACTACATGACGAATGGTTTACAAAGCTATTTGGAGGACTACCACTTATTGTGTCTCTTTCAAACCCCGAAATGTTCTATATCGAGCTCCGGTAGAGACCTCCTAGTCATAATACCAACACATTGAGTGCAGTGTGATTTTTTTTTTTTCAATCAAATTTGTCTTGTATGGCTGCAGTAATCATGCCAACAACTTGCATTCTTGCATTGTAATTCTTGAGAGCATCCGTCTGAGAAAAATTCAGAAGTTCAATAGGAACCATTGCTTTCCTGAAGATAAATCATGTATCCACATTGTTTACTTAAGACAATACATGTAAAAGCGGAATTCTGTCAAAGACAACCATTCTTGATAGTGTTGCCAACACAGAAAAATTTTGTTTAGCTAAATCAACTTCGAAAAAGTGTCAAAAAAAAAAAAAAAAAAAAAAAAAAGAAGGAATGGCCATAATAAATAGCTAAAATTACTAAAAATAGTGCTGGAACCTGGCTAAAAGTAGCTATAAATGTTGAACTTTCTTACTGCCAAAATAAGAAAAGCACTAAATTAGCAACACTGATTCCAGACATTATTTGCTGCTATGGTATCAATGAGATCGACAATATTCAGCTAATGGTCCCCTCCATTTCCGATGTACCTCTTTCAGAATTGGGGGGGGGGGCAAACAAATGTTATAATGATAAGTTCGCAAAATACATATATAATATCATACTTTTTGAAATACATCATTCATTTGTAAACTCCTCTTCTGTTCTTTAGATACCATTGTAATAAATTGCTCCATCATCATACTTCCTCATAGCTAATGATAATAGCTCAACTCAAACATATTTAATTTTTGATGGTTGAATTCACGTTTTAAAAATTTCGGATAGAGAAAGATTGAGAGATTGAATGAAGGATGAGGTTTCCTTTTATTAAAATCATCTAAGTACTTTCAATAGCACAGATGTAAAGTCTGCTGACGTCAACATAGCACTTCTGCAATGGCTAATTGCTGACTAATAATTGACTGTCCGTCTAATCTCGAAACAGATTTCACCAAGTGATCAGCTGGTCACTCTTTTTATATGAATTCATGGGCAAAGCTGAGTTTATAAAACGTGACCAATTAAGTGCTTACTCTCATTAGAGCAAGGTAACATTGATGTGAGGTCAAGCCATGCTCTCGATTATATTACACAAATAACTTTGACTGTCACTACCATAGAGACTCCATTAAGTAAATTTCAATAGTTATTATTGTTACAGTATGATTATACACGTCATTTATAAAGGATGAATGTAACCCTGAAGACCATACTTGTAAGTAATAAATATTCAATTAACCCATTAAGTGCAGAAATTGTAATAGTTATCCATTGCAAGAAAAAGCCCTAGTCCATTGCAAGATGAAGGCTTGACTCATAGATAGAACCGAGTTGTCATCAATCACAAAAATTTTATCAAGTCAAGCCATAGAACTGCAATGGCGGGATTTTCCTTCAATTGAAAGGTTAACAAACAAAGGTCATGGCTCTGGGGATTATTTCAGGACAGAGAAGATTTTTTAATATGATATGAATATAGATGCCAAATACAGATATACCTTGCATTTTGAAAGTTTGTTTTGATGTCACTTATTGTTTATATTTTTTTAAAAGACAAAAAGAGATAATAGCATTGAACCATTACAGACGCAACATGTAACCTCTTTCACAGCTCAACCAAATATACCATCACCATTTTTTAGGTCTAGCAACCCTCAGAAAGTTTTCCCGTATCAATTAATGGTAATTGTTTCTTCGCTTTAAGCAATTTCACCATACAAAAGGTTTTTATAGGAACACTCTACTCTTGGATAGTGGGAATTAATGGGTATTCTTAGAAAAGACAAGTAAAAAAACAGGCTGTTCAAAACCTGCAACCTACAATGTTGTTTACACAATTTTTAACATTTGTGAACTTTCATTTCTGTAATAAAACCATTTGTTTCCAAATAATTTTTCAAGTTAATCTCGATTAAAATGTCCATAAAAGGAAAAAAAAAAGATCATTGTATTGGAAATTAAATGAAAAATATCGTCTTAAATGCAATCTTATTCACTAAGAAATTAAAAAGTTATATATATATATATATATATATATATATATATTATAGTTGTAAACAATGTATGGTTTGCTTTCTTTCTTTCTTGTACTTTCTATTTTTTTTCATGAGAACTGTGAAAAAAGAGAAAGAAAGAATAATATGAGTGTGACATAAAAAAGAAAAATATTCCTCTTCCTTCACACTCTTTCCTTCCTATCTTGAGAACCTATTCAAATTTGGTCAGATCAAAAAAAAATTAGGGGCATTCATAGAACTGTTGACTTTCGTCACAGTTAACAACTCACTCACTACCCACTTCATTTTTATTCATTCATGTGCAAGGAGATTAATTCAGTTAATTATAATCAAGAGAAAGATTATCTTGAACAGCGGCAATACCTCATGACTGAGATGATTTTATATGCTCTTCATTGCAGATTTGATAAAACTGTAATGAGAATACGTTTTGAGAGGAGTAATTGAAGCAAAGATCTTTATTCAAAAGATGAGACAGGTTTAACCAAATGTTAACATACAAACAGGAGAGAGAAATTTTGGTTTATACTTCAATAATAAACTAGAAAGCATTCAGAGAGCATATACCTCTACCAATACCAAACACCAACTAAAAACTGAATGAAAATCAATCCACATATAGCTATAAAGCAGAGAAGGTTACAGTGTAAGTTTCAATCTCTCCATATTTGACTATATATATATGAACAAATATCTCTATCAACAAAATTCTTGAATCTACCCCAAAATTTAATCACTCCTCCCACAGTCTATGGTCCATCTTTACATAAAATTTGATAGAAATTCACTGAGAACTTTTAGAGATATTGAGGAGACAAACATGTTGGTACATATAAATATATGGAAAAAATAAGGAAAATATCTCTCAATCAAAAAAGGAAAATAATTAGAGACTATAATGCATGTAAAGATATGTTTCTTCAGAGTTCAAGCAGTTTCTTCACATTCTCTTTCTTCAAGATTTCATAGTACATCCCTTCAAAACTTCTTAATAGTATAAATAAATGTTTACATTCTATCAATTTTACCTAAGGTTCTATTAAAAATTGACTGAACTTGTTCAAGTGAAAATGTTCATTGTTTCAAATGGTGGATACCTAAAAGATATTTTTATCAACAAAACATAGATTTTATCTATCTTTTGTATTACAAACTGAGAAACAAACCGACAGAAAAAGTCGCACTATTCTTCAAGTAGATAGACTCATCTAATAACCAAAACCAAAAAAGACTTCAACTGCTAATATTCTAATTCAAAGAGATCAATTGAAAATCCAAGCCATATAGATAGAAATGTTTGCAAAATTATGAAATAACACCAGTCTCTCTTACCTCTTCTTTCTATATTACTTAATTCTCCTTCTCTCTACTCCAGTGTCATACATACACACAAAGTGACGTCATGTTTAATAGTAGTATAAGATTGTTTTAACATAAAAAAACAGACCAATCTGTTAATATGATTGGATACTGGACATTTCTAAGGAGACCAATTACAAGTGTTTGCTGTTCATCATGAAGTATCACTAGAATATTTCCAACAAATGGTAATGAACATCTTCACATGAATTTGCTACAGAAACAATAATTGGGTCTCCATGGATGGTTTATGAAATGGGAACAAAATAATTACCTCATATGTCACACAATATGGGATAGTCTCACACAAAGCCTTTTAGTAAAAGTTCTATTCATTGGGATATTACGATATTTCCTACTGTTGAGCAAGTGTTATTTAAAGCTCAAGAGTTCTACATGCTTGATTCTTAGTTAGATAACTTTTTACAAACAGATTTATATGAACAAGCACTATCAACTTGAGAGTAAAAGGTAAACCTCACAACTTATTCTACGGCTGCAATCTCAAAGCTGTCATCATCATCAGCCTTTTAGTGTCTGTTGCTGGACATAAACCTTCCAAGATTCACCAGACCTCTCTATCATAGGTGTCACATAGCCAATACTTTCCAAACTTGTCTAGTTCGTCTTACCATCCTATATTCTTTTGGCCACTGTTTTACATGTGATCTCTGGGGATCCACATTATGAGTTGTGATATCCAGCAGTTGTCTAACATTCTTATGACATGACCAGCCTATTGCCACTTGGGTTTTCTGATGGTTATATACCACAGACTCCTGTTTTTTCCATAATAGATGGTGCTGTCTTGTGATCAAGGCCACTTACGTTATATTCAGACAATCAAAGATGATCTTAATAGTTAAGCTGAAAGGGTTTCTCGATAAAATTATTTCTATAATGTCCAACTGGGTCAGTGGTTCTCAACCTGGAGTGCACATATCCCCCAGTGGAGCTTAAAGCATTGGGGGGGGGGAGAATTTTTTTTTTTTTCCCCATTTTATTGATGATGTAGGAGAAAAATAAACAGTAGCCAATGCATTAAATGGTTTTAATAGTGATATCTTGATACAGACTTTTTCAATTTTGACAACTGATAAATCTTAATATTTTGTTACTTGAAATTTTTGATATCAACTTTGCCAGTCTTGACCCTTTTAAATCTAAATTTTTAGTCTTGAGATTAAAGGGTGCAAGAAGAATTTTGAAAACTCAATGGGTTGCCTTGAAAAAAGTTGAGAACTGCAGATTTAGGTTAAGGACATTATATGAAAAAGCTTCAAAGTCAAAAGTGAAAAAACTATGCAGCATATGAACATCAAGTGAACACAACCATTTCTCACTCTGTGGTTGCCTTAAAAAATAATGTTTGGGGATTCATTAATGGCGGTTAGGAATGCAAGGGTGTGGCATGTCAGCCGATACGCGGTTACGTCAATACTACACAAAGGATAATGCTTGAAAATGTAAAAATAATTTACAAGTAGCAAGAGAGATACTTGCTATGCTCAGTTTAGTTCAGTTTAGTTTGATAGTAGGCCATATGATGAGAATTAAACTTATGGAATGGTCTACAAGCCTAGTTTCTTATATATCACTATGTGAGAGTATGACAGTGTGAGTTTTCTGTAATCCTTTTTTGACTAAGGCAACATAACCCATTTGAGACACTTGGGACTTACATACACCAAGGTTTTTATGGCTGCTAGGATGTATATGTAACATAGATAACTTTTAGAAATGTGCTGGGATCTATTAGTCACAAAATGAGATTTTCCAGGCTTTAATAACAGAAGTCAATGACGTCATCATAGCTCGGAACACACGCAGAAATTAATTTTCATTGCATGACTGAACAGCAAAGAAGTGTAGGTCGAAGTGATCTGTGAATTTCATGTTTTTTTCATCCAATTTTTTAAATATCTATGGTTGATTGTCATGTAAAAGTGTATAAAGTAAAAAATCATATTTGATTTTTATACTTCATTTCAACATCTGGGAGAGAGCTTTGTCCCAGGAGACATTTTCAATGGAATTATATTGTCCAAGTAGTCCTTTTTATTATATAGCCTAAAGAGCCATGAGAGAGAGAGAGAGGGTGGAAGAGAGAGATACATTGTGCCATTTTTTCACAAAAATTATTATCTCACACAAAAATCTGTTGAATACCAGGATATGGTATTTGTTATTATACCAATTTTCATTTTCATTTGAGAATTTGATACATTCAATTATTTTCAGACTAATAGTAAAACTAAACAGCAATAAATGTCTGCTGGGACAAATATGTCCCAGGGTAAATGTTTTATGGGACAAATCCTATCATTATTTTGGTTCTTCTAAATATGAGAGTAAGGCATTATGCATCTTAGTAATTTAGCCCTGAAAGGGTTAAGGTGTCTTTTATTATAGTTATTTGTGTTATCAATCTGTTTTTGATGAATTCAATTATCATTAAAAAAACAAAAGGCAAGTATTTAATCATTACCTTTTATGAAATTAATTTACACAGAGACTGTTACAATGAATGTGTGTTTGGTAATGCACATCTACTCATACAAACAAGTCAAGAATCCAATTAAGAAAGAGATTATTTAGTGAAGATAAAAGACCAGATTTTTTTTTCAAAGCAAACTATTATTTTTGGTAGATGTCCTTTTATAGAAGTCAATGTGGTTAACGAACCTAATAGTCAAGCAGTTCTTATTCAGTTAACGTGAAAGAAGTCGGTCTGATTGTTATTAGTACTCATCAGAATCCAAAAATCCATTTCAGACATAAAACATTAAGCCACTCTTTATCTCTGCCACAGGTTAATGAAATATTTTGATGCAAAATTTTTCCCTGCCACACCTTAATACTATGAGTTTTCAAACATCAATGAAACGTGTAGCAGGATATGGGAGGTAGTTAATTTTTGTTTGAGAACTAGTAGTATCAAGAGGTGGCAGGGATACTAAGTACTGCCCAGCATAAGCTAAAAAGAATCTTGTGCTCAAGTATACAGTTCTTTTATTTTGTAAGCTGAATTGGAGCTTTATATCTGACACTAACATAGTACCTAAAAAAAAAAAAAAAAAAAAAAAAATGACAAGAGAGTCTGCGCAATCTGCCCAGGACCAAAGTGTTTCTTCTCAGCCCTCTTCCTAGGATCAGAGTGTAGTATCTATTTGCAGTATACATTTTGGTTGCTTTGCACCGATGTAATGATGCAGCCGATGATGACATACTGCAAGGTAAATAGGAATGTGTAGTATCAGTACATTCTACCTAAGTAACTAATTTTCATAGTACATTATCTCAATGATGACTAATATATTTTTTTTTTAAATTTTCTAATTACATATGTTTCTCTTGTCTGTCAACACTTGGCAAAAGGTGGAATTGGGTAGATTTATTATGTTACACTGTGAACAAATTTTAAAATACAAATATCTTTGGTTCTGTACAATTTACTCATAAAATGTTAATTTCAGTTTTTTTCTCCAATCTTTCTTCTTACTAATGACACGAAGATTATAATGTTGAAATTAACTTATAACAAGTTTCAGGCCGTTATATTGATAATGGACCCTATGTTATTCAAGACAGACATTTAATCTTATTTTTTTTAAATTATGCTAACACTACACAGCCTTGAATGCATTGGTATTATGACTAAGGGGTCGTCTAAGAAAGCTTGATATGGACTCATGGGGTTTGGATGAATTGTAGACATGAGCAATAGTCCTCCAAATACCCTAGTATTTGTCTTATAGTCTGGCATATACAGTACCAAAAATGCTGAGTGTCAGTAATTTTATTTTTTTTTTAAAATTATAGCGCACCAGGCTGCCTTGTCTTCACAGTTTCCCTTCGCACATTGTAATTAGTTACTACAGAAGATACTGGAGCAGTTCATTATTTTCAGCCCACAGACCCAATTCAATTTGCAAGAAACACTAGGTCACTAATTTTACTTAAATGCCACAAAGCTACTCTTATAGGAAGTGGCTTCAGGTTTTTGAAATTTTTTTTCTAATCTTGGCTTTTTGTCAACATTTTCTCTCAAAAAGAAAACATTTTAAAAATTTCTATCTACTAACTATAATAATGAACAGCGTTTTTTTTCTTAATTTTTTGTTCCTCTGTTGGTAACAATGGACTCTTTCACTTATAGGTAACAATTTTGCTGATGAAAATATCTTTTGACCTCCATTTGAAACAATAGACATTTCCACTTAAACCAGTTGCTTTTTGATAAAAGCTCAGATGTAATTGATCAGATATAAACATTAACTTACAGAGTAAACATCTTTGAAGTAATGAAATATCAAGTCTTAATAACTTAAGTAAGAGAATGTGGTGAAATCACTGGAATTCCACAGATAGATTCAGAGCTAGGGGCAATCATGGTGGTCAAAAAATGGGAAAAGTGTTTGTCCTGCAGTGGACTCATGAGATTATATACATGCAAAAGAAACCACTTATTGTGATCACTTTGCAACAGAGTCTATAAGTTAACAATAACCAGCTGATAACAGTAAGCTAAAAGATAAAAATTGGATCAATTTACAATTGTTGTTATAAATTATAATTGGACCTTGAACAGTGCTGTTCTGAATAGTACGGAAAAGTTTAGAACAAATTAACTGAACTAATCAATATGTTAAACCTAATTAGTAAAGCTTTACCTTCTCTTTTTTTTTTAACAAAAAAATAAGTAAATTCCACCAATAAGGTAACTTTGTTGATTTGGCCTAGCATGCATATTATGCACACAAGCTAAATATATTAAATGACTTTTATATTAATTTTGTATTAATCAGAGCAGTGTTTTGGTATTTGTTTTGTACAATTTTCTATTGTCTCTCTGAGTGTGGTTGTACTAATCAACAATTAGGAGAGTGCATTTTGGGTTGAAGCCAAACTTTGTAGCTTCTTTCAATGTTAGTAAATAGACAGACTTGTCTGTTGCTCAAGTAAAAACAATAAGGGACTAAAAAGCACTCAGAAAGCGCATACCCAAGCCAATGCCATTGTCACCAAAAAATGAATGAAAATCAGTTCATACGTAACCAAGATGCAGGGGAAGTAACTGTAGAAGAAATCTGGGATCCACCCCAAAATTCAATCAATTTTTCCTTAGCCAATGGCCCAACCTTCTAGAGAATGTCATTTTAATTCATTGAGAATTTCTTGAGATCGTATACACAAACATGAGTGATTACATTAAAAAAAAATGGTAAGATACCGCTCAATCAAAAGAAGATTCCTGGATCCGCCCCTAAATTCATTCACTTCTTTCTCACTCGATTGTTCACCCTTTCCGAAAATTTTATTGAAATTCATTGAGAACTTTTGTTAATATTATGTGAACATCTGGCTATAATGCAAGGGTAGTAACTATAAAAAAAATCCTGGATCCATCCCAAAATTTGATTCTTCTTTAGGAACATGCCCTGACCTTGTTATAGAAATTTATGGAGATATCGTGTAGACAGACATGAGTGAATGCATACACTTTCTCTAACTTCATTGGCATGGGTGAAATATGAGATATATGTCACGTTGACTGTCTGTTACCAACAATAATGAACGACCCATTTTCTAAAAATTCTAAATAGGTTGTATAAATTGAAGGCGTTGATGACTAGGAAGATGAAACCCACGGCTGTTCCCTTAGTTTATACACAAATTACTTTCAGGGACTAAAAGAAAGTCAATGCCATACACTAAAACTATTGGAAAAAAAAAAAAAAAATTGCCTCCAAATTTAATCTATTCTCCCTAAGTTCATGGCTCACCCTTCCACAATATTTCATTGAAATTCACTATTTACCTCTCCAACTTCATTGGCAGAGGTGAAAAATAGCAATGCAAACTGTTTCAGTCATTACTAGTCATCCTGACCCTAGTCTCTTCACTAGCACACCACAGTTGTAGGAATGAAAGAGCGAGTAAAGGTATAACAGTATCCAACCATTTGATACTAACAGAAAAAGTAGTTTACCAAGGATAATGGTATCTTATTCCCATTTAAAGTAAACCCTTTGGGACCTCACACACTTCACTCAGTGTCCCTTCTCTTTTCAGAATAGTCTGCAAAATACACTTTCAGGATTGTCAACAGCTGCCCCCTTATGTTCTTGATCTCGTCCACGGTCTAAAAAATGCTAAAAGTCACAGGGTGCCTTAGCTGGACTGTAGTGGGGCTGACAGACCTGAGGGATTTTTTTGCGAACGAAACATGAAGAATAACTCACTTGCTCATTTTGAATTCAACAGCCAAATTATTGCACAAGCTCTCACCCACAGGCATCTCACTGCCAACTGAATGACCCCGTTGGAGAGTGTTTTCACACACATGCCCAGAAAGGTTCAATTTGATCGATTGCAAAGATACAGTGAGGCTACGCAACTGGATATTGAGATATTCAAAATGGCTGGATGCTTTTCAGACATCATAGTTTTTTACTTCAGGTATGCCTTGATTACTGCAGTCGATCTGTTCCCAAAATTTCTGTACTGTTCAAAACCGCACTGTTTTTTTTTTTCCCCAACTTATATTGAGTCACATTAATTTGTACAGCAATAACTAAACCGTCCTACATTGAAACCTGCACAAGCCAAGGTATTCTTGTAACTCTACCCAGTTCTTTTACTTTTAGAAAAAAAAGAAATGAAGAGAGAGTAAATAGAGTTACTGAATGAAATAAGCAGTAGAGTACAATAACAGCTGCTGCCGGATGCAGAAATAGAACTGTGTAGGAAGCAGAGTTATTAGCAGAGAAATTAAGAGGTCATGCGATTGACCTCACTACAAGTTGAAAAAAAGGACAAAAACACTCACATAGATACAAGCAGAAAGAAATGACAGTTAAAGTCTGTGACATTTCCTGAAGAACAGTAAATGCAAACAAGCGAGAATTTTTAGTTTTCTTCCAAATTAGATTAATTTTTTGAGCGAGTGGTAAGGACAAGTTATAAATAAAAGCATGAAGAAAAGAAAAATACCACTTGATAAATGTGGTTATGTCTTGGAAGGAAATAAAATTCTGAAGTGTACATCACAATCCACTTCATCTGTAAGAAGCAAATCTTCCAGTAATTCATTCATTACAAGCAGGAGTTTTAACTCTTAAATTGATAAACCACTTGAAACCGCTTATAATTGACAGTAAAACTCTTCAATGAATAGCATAAAAAATAGTAGGACTCTTCTGTGAGATTTAAAAAAAATTTTTTTAAAATTTCACCAAGTTGTCAAAGGGAGTTTTTTATCAATCAAAAGTCATCTCCCTTGAAATCGACATTCTATTTTCTTTGTATGAATTTAAGAGTTAAAGATACAAAAACTTATGAACAGACTTCTTTCAAGTTTGATTCAGAAAAATGCATAAATGAAATAAAATCATTTCAATGAATTTTGGTTTAAGAAGCACAATACTGACCATTAGACTGCTTCAGGGGAGAGAATGTTTAATTAAGAAAACTTAGGAGGGTGGATGTTGAAGTGATCCAATATGGATCCTCAAATCACAAGCCCTCCAGATAACTTCTTTAGCAAAAAAAAAACAATAGTTATAAAATCCTTTTAGGAGAAACATGTTGCCCCTTGAAGGTTCGGGTGAAAGAACACCGAAAAGCGGTGAGCAAAGGTGAAACTAACAAATCGGATATAGCTGATCATGTATGGAGGGAAAAGGGAGACCACCTACCCCTGTAGAACGAGGTTGAAATAATTGATCGTGAAGAACACTAGAAGATTCAAAAATTGAAAGAGTCAGCCCATGTGCTAGGCAAGAAAAACTGCCTCAGTAATCCTAGCATTGAAATGGATACCATATGCGAACCTCTAATAATGAAAGACAGAAAACAGTAACATCAAATACCAAAAACTGCCACCTGAGGTTTAAGGCTACTAAAAATTAGCACCGGTTGTCCACATAGCATAATGGTTAAAGAACCAGACAGAATTACTGCAAGTAATCAAATGGTTCTAGGTTCAATCCCAGTGTGAGACAATAATAATTTGAAAATACCACTATTGCTAAGTGTGGTCTATATACCCACGTTGGTTAAATAAAGGGTTTGGTTTGTTACTTCCCCACACCTACCAGATGATACCTAATGAAGGCCGTAGAGTACAACAACCAAAACGTTGTACGAAAAACAACCAAGATGAGGATAGTCCAAATAATAATAGCAATAATAATACCTCATCACAAAAATTCAGAGAAACACTATAAAGTATAATTCTAGTTTCTGCAAATATTTTCCTCATGAAATGTGGTAGGAAAGGAGCAGAGTAGTTCAATAAAGGATTTTTGTGATTGTAAACTTGAATTTTTAATAAATTGATTAAAGAATTACACTTAAATAAAGAGAAGAAATACATTTGGTCGATATAAATTCAGAATTTTATAATCAGATGAAAGTCATATTATGGAGAACTCCCCAAAGATCTGGACTTTGACGCCAACTACTGAGACAACATGGCCTAGAACTTCAATGTGTGCCAGAGTAAGATCACAAGAAACCAATGCAGCAGAAGCCAGGTGAATTGCTGAAGCTGAGAGAAAACACAGTGTGCAAGGTCAAAGCTGTCAGTACTCTATCCACAGCATCTAAAATCATGTGTCCCATATCTGGGGGAGAGACTTCAGAGCCAGGATCGGCCTCATGAGTCACTTCTGAATTCATTGCAGGTGCTGCACCACTTAGAACTGAAGCTATAGTAATCTCTAACAACAAAGGACAAACATCATCAAAGGGGAAGTCAGTATTAAAAAATATTTTTCTTTTACAATATACCATACATTAATGTATTTGATGAGATATGAAAGTTTTTATTAGTGTATCACTGACCAAAAAGAGGATCAGAAATACTTCTATAAACTTCATAAAATTAAAAATGACTTTGGTAAAGAGCAGTAAGATGACCAATTGATAATCCATTAATCTGATACCAGTTAATAGTATTTAGACTTACTGTATTTGATGAAATGAAACTCTGTTTTTCAAAATAAAAAAAAATGGCTAAAAAAGTACACACAATGTTTGTTGTTGGTCAGAACTTCGGAAGTTGAAAAATCAGGAGACAAATGGAAAGAATTCATGCTGAAATAAGGGTACATCTTATGTGCTGTCAAATTGAGTGATAAATTTTATCATATGAAGTGAAGAATGCCACTCTATATAAACACTTATAGAATTGGAATGTAAACAAACTTCTGGCTGGATGGGGAAAAAAAAAAAAAAAGCACAAGGGACAAATCCATAGAGGAAAGATAACCTAATTTCAGAGCTAGGTTGTCAATAAGATTATGTCTGAATTATTAGATAGAGTAATCATTGTGTATACATGTCAGAAATGTTTTCTGCACATAACGAAGTTGTACAGGCATTCCCAACCCTGTCAAAACATAAGTCCCCAAAATATAAAACTGCATTATAACCGTGCAGCAATCAATTCAGCAGTTATGTGGCTTAATCTAGCTATTTAGGAGCTAGAATAATATTTCATACTCACATTGAAACATGAACCGTGCTAATACTTATTTCTATAAGCAAATAAAAGGAAGTCATTCAAAAAATTCTTTCTGGACTCAACAAATACAAAAGGATAAAATTAAAAGAAAAAAAAAAGAACTATCATAAGTTAAGTAAGATTTTATATAAGCTTTCTCATGAAAGACATCAAATGGCAGTAGTGACCAACCAACACTAACTTCACCCTCATAGTTGAAGAAATAACAAAATATATAAAAAAGATATTGAAATAGCAAAAATACTGAGGACATTTGTAAAAAAAGAGAGAATTACTTGACCTTTTCAGAAGTAGGCCTTGGTACATGTAGAGTGTTTTCGATAGCTCAACTTCTTAACAGCTGACTCTCTGTCCCATGAGCAGATGACTAATACCCAACACCTAGTACACCCAGGAAATGCTATTTTTCATCTCATTTTGTAGTTCACAAACCAAAAAAGAAGCCACTATATATATCATTATTTATATTAATATGTGTATAAGAAGAGATTAATAATTTCAGAAGCTTCACTCTTATCAATATCTTCAAAGTATTTCATATCACTGAAGAGAGCACTTACTAAAACCTATAAAAAGAAAAAAAAAAGGGCCTATACCATATCCCTGAGTGAAGAATGCTCTCTAGTTTCCCTTTTTTTTTTTTTCCCCTTTCAGCAATTCTCTCTCCTTTACGACCCCACTTATTTCTGGTACTCTTTCTGCCATCCATTAACTCCAACTTAGTAGGTTACCCACTGCCTATTTCTGTTTCTCTTGCTTGCAATGCACCCTATAAATGCTAAGTTCTCCAAACCTTCTTTCCTCATTATTATTTTTTAGCTATTATCAAGTTCAGTAAAAACAGCTTTTTAATGTACTCTCTAGAAAAGAGTTGTATTTACTCACTGGTTGTGAGATATTGGCTTAGGATATGACAACTATAAGTAAGCATGTTATTGAAGCATTGCAAAATGTGATATTTTCTCAAAGTAAAATTTATGAATACCAAATAGTGAGTGTTTTATATGTTCTTTTATCATGGAAATGTGTTGGATCTAGATATTATCAAAGTGTAAAACTTGATTCCCAGAAGGAAGAATTATGACTCGAAGCTTTGGGATTGCTCAGGAGGATATTAGTCAAAGATTTTCTCTCTACTCAATTCATCATCATCATCATCATCATCATCATCAGTCTTTTAACGTCCATGTTGGACATAGACTTTCCCCAAGATTCGCCACAATTATCTATCATGGGCATCGCGGAGCCAGTATTTCCAGAATCTGTCCAGTTCATCTCTCCATCTTGTGTTCTATCTGCCTTGGTTTCTTATGTAATCTCTGGGGATCCATGTTGTGAGACGTGATGTCCATTGGTTGTTTTTCATTCTTGCAACATGGCCTGGCCATTGCCATTTGAGTCCTTTAATAGTTTACTCACTTAGTACAAGGGTTTAAAAGTTCATATACCTGTTCTTCATCTTATATCTAAAGCCCATGTCTTTTATTTGTCAGTGGTCACACTGTAGCGAACAGATTCATTCTTCATTTTTGCATCTGGGTGCTCATCACATAATACACGGAACTCATTTAAATCAGCACTAAAACAAATTTAACATTTTAAGGTTTAGAATCTATAATTAATTTTATTTGGGAAATCTCACACACACATACACAAGAAAAAAAAAAAAAGAAAAATGCTATAACATTTTTTTTATACAAGGAGAATGGGATCTTCTGTTCTGCAAGTTTGTTCCACCCACGACCTGTTCAGCCCTTGCTAACTGCATGTAACAAAGAATTAGACTTACTTAATAGTACATATGGGACTATATGTAGGTCAGGGAAAACTCAAGGAATCAGTGTTGTCCTTAAGGAATTATTACAATGAATACAACCATACTAAAATATACATAATTTTTGATGGGTAAAATACTAGTTAATTAATAAAATACAAAAGAAGCAATTTACTATTTACTTCAATAGCTAATCAGAAATAGTTTTGAAACAGAATTCTCCGAATAATCTAAAAATAAAAAAAAGGAACAGAGCAACTAGAGACAATGAAGCTACCTCATACAATAGTCATCTTCATAGCAAATACAATTGTTTCTAATTTAAATATATACAAAGCTCAATACAAAGAGAAGTGTTAAATAAACTGCACTTGAAGTCCAATGTAGGACAGTCCGCTGAAGGTTGACAACCACTTATGAAAAACTTTTCCACTAAAACCACCCAACCTCTGTCATATTACTGCAGAGGAAGATATCATTTTTGTATATTTCTTATTTCGTAGAATAATTTTCAAAAACTTTTACTGATAAGTATTAAAAAACTTTGAATTAGGGAAAAACGTATGAAGAGGTTTCTATGTGAAATTACATAAAGTTCATATTTTTTTCCAAGAAAGTTATAAAAATTTGGGGAAATTAGATACAACCCCAAATTTTTGTAAAGCAGATTATCTTTAAATTGTCAAATGCTAAAATTATAAGTTCTAAAAAAAAGGGAAAGAAAAAAAAGAGATTTTAAACTCTGGCTGGGACAGTTTGAGTGTACTTCACATTAATGCTATTGGGAAAAGCATGAATCCATCTCTCCCCCTAGTTATGAATAAAATAGCACAAGGTAAAGTGAATAATGCCACTTTGAGTGCTTGTCGCCTCAAAGTCTATTTCCCATATTGTAAACGGGTTAAGCTGATGCAGTAACCAGCATATTGACATTACTTACTTATAATGAATAAAGATTAGATAGATACTTTTTTCAATTACGTTCACACATGAAGATAAGGCTTACATTTTTGTCTGCATTTGCAATGAATTAACTAGAAAGCAAAGTGCATAACTTTGCCAACACCAGTATGATTAAAATCTGAACAACCAGGTTACTGTGTTATCACATATGTTGATAAAATCGAAAAAGATCTCCTAGATCTGCACCCAAATTCAATCAATTTTTTCTTGGCTCATGGCCCATCATTCCACATATTGTCATTGGAATTAATTGATAACTTTTGGAGATATTGTGTGGACAAATAAAAAATCCGACAAATAAAAAGACAAACATGTATGTACACAGGATCTCTGCCCAACTTTGTTGGCAGAGATAATAAATAAATAAATAAATGAATAAATAAATAGATAAAATAAAAATAAATAAATCAGGTCTCCAAATATACCAAAGACAAAAGTTTATTTCTTGTTTATTACTGATCCAAACAAGTACATTATAAACTTGGGCAAGTTTCTATCTCTCACATTATTTCATTGTTGAATTCATCTCATGTGTAACAAAACATGCAGATTCTGAAAAGTTCAATTTTCAGCAAGTAGCAAATAAATCAACACAATGAGAAATACAATTGAAATAACTTTGTACATTGATATAAAGTATAGTCTATTCAAAAAGGAGACAAAGAGTTCTTATGAAATCACCACATTTAGTTCTTTTCTTTATGACGTTAGGGAGGAAAAAGTTGGATAACTTCAGTGACTGTTAGTATGAAGACTAAAAAGTTACACGTGACTTTAGGATTAAAGAAAAAAAATTAATCCAGTATATGACTGGAGATGTAAATAAAGATTTTTTCCTTGTTTTGATGTTCATATATTATGTTAATGAAAATTTTCTAAAAAAAGACAAAGATCTACAAAAGTTGTACCAACAGATATCATGGAAAAAGTAGCAAAAAGTTCCTAATAATGAAGTCAATGTTAAGACCTTGAATTTTTTAAAACATTCCTTTTTCTTATAATCATAAGAACAAAGATTGACCAGAAAAGAAAAATTATTACTTAAGCATAGAGGAAGCTGTTTATCATAATCTTGGATAAGGTTATGAAACGGTTATTGTTATCAAAATCTGTCATCCCAAATACTTAATCTAAAATGAATTAAAAATTATTATTGAATTATCATCATCATTAAACTTTTTAAAATGTAAATTGTTTCAATTTTTATAATCTTGGCATAATGTTAACAGCTGATAATAGTAATTTAAAAGACTCTGTCCGAAAGGGATCACAGTAAGTGGCTTCCTCTGTAATTCTAAACTGGTGCTTATCTCTCTTGCCATCAAACTTGTCAACTTGAAGAAAAAAATCAATAAGTTTATGTAAATATTTAGTCTCTCTTGCTGTTATTTCACAACAAAAAGCTAAATATCAGAGAGTTCTTTCCTTTAAGGAAATAGGACAATTCTTTCTATAATTATTAGATAAAGTATTCTAACATATTAATTCATTAAATTTGGCTTCTTTTTTTTTGTCACTTTTAAACTAATTTTAGTTGAAAGTTGTATATGAACAACTAATATTAAGATGAAGTTAGGGAAAAAAATCCAGTCAAATTTAATGGAAACAAAGATATCTCTCTCTTTTAAGGGAATAGAAAAAAAAGGAAATCTTTTATAAGGAAAGAAAGTTATTTGAAGGACCAACTGAGAGAGAGTTATTTATAGCACTGAAATGAAAAAAAAAACAAAAACAGATGGGTGTTAGCATGAAGAGGAATAAATATAGGACAAAAGTTATCTAACCTGTAAGGTACTGATGTTCTGTTCCATAAAGCAAAATTGAAATTCAATTCCTTCACAGACATTGGGATTGGTCATCACTGGGCTACTTGAAGTAGTCCACATCAAGATATTCAAGTATTAGAAAAAAAAAAAAAAATTAGCCCAGAAAACTAAATTTCACCAGCGCCAAACTTTTGAAAAAAGAAGCTATATTCCCTTCATCATAGTCTGAGTAGTGAGTGAGAATATCTGCTTCGCCTTCTGACCAAGTAGGTGGGAGAGAGGGGGGGGGTCTTTCACATCAGCAGTGACATATTAAATTACAACAGAAGGGTGTTTGTTGAAGAATAGTTATAAGTTATCTCCCTTGATTAAGTAAACTGCATTGCTCACGGCTTAGCAAACCAAGTCAAAACCAGGCAGCGAGTAGTAGTCTAAGAATTTTCAAG
Source organism: Thysanoteuthis rhombus (assembly GCA_963457665.1). Classification (NCBI taxonomy): domain Eukaryota; kingdom Metazoa; phylum Mollusca; class Cephalopoda; order Oegopsida; family Thysanoteuthidae; genus Thysanoteuthis; species Thysanoteuthis major. The sequence goes on from OY735218.1 coordinate 20,911,823, forward strand.
TAGTTAAATAATTGGGGACAAAGATCAATTGTTAGTGACTATCTTATATAAAATGAAAACATTAAAGTTTATAAAAATGATGATAATAATAAAGAATTTAAAAATCTAATTATTTATATTATGTACGCCCTTACGTTGGCTATGGCTTCAGTTATCCATAACATAAAGTTCTCAATCTTGGCTCCAGCAGAAATAGACTTGGAGGTGACAAGCATCGGAACTGGTGTCATTCACTTTACCTTGCATTATTTCACCTATAGCTGGGGGAAGTGATGGATTCGCGCCTTTCCTAAGGGCATTTGTGTGAAGTGAACACCAACTGTCTCAGCCCGCGTTAGAACTTAGCTTACTGTTTCCATTCTCCATGCTAATAACCGCTTTCCAATCCTGCCTTCATTGGGTGTTCGTAATTCTAGAATGTGGAACCACTTCCTGCCCGTCTAACAAGATTCCGAAAAGAATAGTCGTAACTAGGTTCGATAGCATCCAAAATAATTTTCTTTAAATTTCCCATGGAAATAAGTATTCTTCAAGATTCTGGCTGAATTCTGGTAACCACCACTCCCAATTAGGCACTCTGGGAATATATCTTACCAAAAAATCACTAACAGGATACTGAGGAAAAGATACATTCAAATCGGAAAAAGCCCACAAAATCATGGCGTATTTAATGACTACAGGAAATATTAAAGGGAAAAAAAACACATTTCTCTAAATGATTCCTATTTATCACCTAGTTTTTTTTTTTAACTCCCCAGGTTTTGGCCAACATGGAGCTGGAGAATAAAGGTTATGTTTATCTTTTGAGTCATTTCTAAGGAAGAAACATGCGGAGGGGAGGGGGTCCTATATGCTGTCGAATAAGGTAATGACCTCTGCCAGCCAAATAGGAGAGAAGGATGTATTTGGTTTTTCCATCTTTCAGTCTCTCCACACAATATCTCAGGAAGCACACAATTTCAGTGAAATTTTATGGAAGGGTAGCCAATGGGTTTTTTTGGGGGTGGATCCAGGAATTCATTTTGATTGAGAGATATCTCTCCATTTTTCATTTCATACATTTATGTGTTGATGAAAATGACAATTGGAAGATGAAGAGAAAAACTCAAGAGATAGGTGTTTCATCTCAAAATCTTTTATTATTCTGTGGGCATATTTTGATACATTTCGAGTGGGGGCAAGCCATCCTTTCCATGGTTCACAGAGAAAAAATTTGTTGTTTACATATTTGATACTGAAGAAGAGAATGTGAAGTGAAGACAAGTTTTTCTCACCTGCCAATTGTCATTTTCATCTACATTCTGTCAGATCACTTCACATCCACAATACAAATATACATTTATGTATATGCTCATGTCTGTCCACACGACATCTCCAGAAGTTCTCCAAGAATTTCAATGACAGAGTGGATAATGGGCAGTGGAGGATGTGATTAAATTTTTGCCTACCTTGTAGTTATATGTCCACAACACATAATAATTGCAAAATTTCATGTTTACCCATACAGTATCACCAACAGTTCTCAATGAATTTCAATGAAATTTTGTGTAAGGGTGGATAAGAGGCGACGGAGGAAATGATACTATTTTTTGAATGGATCCAAGCACAATTACTTCCCATGACAATGGCGTTGGCAGAAGTACGTCCTCTTTGAGTGCTTTATATTTTCAGATTTATTTAGTGCCTCTAGATTGAAGTTATTTGACTTTAGAAAGGTGTAATAGTTGAAAACTTGAGCAGCAACGACAGTTTACCTCTGCCAACAAAATTAGAAGGGGTGTATAAATATTCACTTGTATTTATTTGTCTGTCTGCCAGTTTGTCCAAATGATATCTCCAAAAGTTCTTGATGAATTTCAAGGAAAGGGAGGGTGAGAAGAAGTCATTAAATTCTAGGGAGGATCCATGTATTTTTACCTATACAGCATCATATTTATATACCCAGACAACCCAATATCGCAAAAAAAATTTCTCAACAAATTTTAATCAAATTTTATGGAGAAGTGGGCGATAGGCAATGGAAATAGTGATTAAATTTTGGAACTGATCCAAGAAATTTATTTTACAGTTACCTTCCCGGAATTGAAGCTATATATCCTTCAAAAGTTCTTAATAAAAAATGTCCAGAAGGGTAGACCATGGATAAAAAATTAGAAAAAATTAGTTGAATTTTGGGGAAGATCCAGGAATTTCTTTTTGATCAAGAAATATTTAAAAATTTTTTTCCATACATTCATGTGTTCAGTCATGTTTGTCTATGCAATATCATGAAAAAGTTCTAAACAAATTTTTATGAAATTTTGTCCAGGGATAGGCTATGTGCTAAGGAAGAATTGATTCAATTTTAGGGTGGATCCAAGATCTTATTTATAGTTACCTTCCCTGCATCATAACTATTTATGGACTTATTTTCATTCAGTTTTTAGAGACAATAGTGTTGGCAGAGACATGCGCAGTCTGAGTGCTTTTTAGTTAATAATAGTTATAGTGACATTGACCTTGGAATAGTAATGAAAGAAGGAGTACATTATTGCTAGCTTCTATAATAGCAACAAACCCAACTTATAATGGATTAAATATCATTATAATTCCATACGGGTTTGAAGAGAAAAAAAACAAAGAAAACACAGGTGTGTCTGTGTAAGAAAATACTAATTGCTTCGTTCAAATGATATATTTATTCCTGGGTTGTTTTGCTTTTTGTTCATTCAGGATTTTTGCGAGAGATCCGTGGCAAAAATTGTATTTCATCAACTATAAATAAAGCAAAACAGAAGGAAGTATTTTTGAGACTAAAAATAAATTTCATACTTTGTATTCAAAAATAAATCCATTTGAAGAATTGGTTTCCAAATTTACCATATTTGATGGCATATAAGACCCATTTTTACCTTCATAACATGGTTAAAAAATTATCCACTAGGTCTGGAAGTTATGGCTCATGAAAAAATTCATGGATATATTTGAATTTCTATGAGTGGATTCTTTTTTAAAAATAGTATAAAATAGATACATATAAATATATGTATTTATTTTATACATATACATATATATCACACATACATATACAGGGTGAGCCAGGTATTTTAGAACAAAAATTTAACAGGCCATAAATGGAAGATGGCCTAGCGTAATGTTGAGTGGCATGCGCCAAATTTCAACTTTCTCGTTTCTCTTTTACACATAGCAATAGCGTCAACATGGCTGTTTCCAATCTGACACAGGAAATGAAAAGGCATATTGTGCTTGTGGCCTTATCTGCCAACCATAGCGACTCGGAGATAGTCAGCTTCTTGAACATGGCTATGTTCTTCGTGTTCAAGATCAGGAATGAGCTGGAGGTCCCTGGCAGGGATGTGTCATCTGTCGTCAAAAGAAAAGAACATTTTCAGCAGTCAGATGTTGTCATCAAACTGCAGAGTTTGTCAAGCAAGTTCAGGACATCATCAACGATGATTCCAGCAAGTCAATGAGAGCCATGGCTAGGCAATTCAAGGGGGCAGAGTGCACTATCAGACATGTGATGTACAGGGAAAGCAGGTACAAGTTCTACATGATGAGGAGAGGGAGGTTTATGTCATTATGTTATGACAGGACCCAGGAGAACCATTTAATAGTAAAAGTAGTCTGGCTATAAATGACTGGTATTACCTCTGTGATATGTAATCAATAAATTATTGCATTATGAACTTCAGTAAAATAAAAGTCATGTGCAACAATCACATCAAGAATGAGGACATAACTGTCAAAATCGAAGATGCAAAACTGGGGAAAGTAGACCACTACATCTACTTAGGACAGCAAATCTCTATGAAACCCACAAAAGAAGAAATCAAGCGGAGGATCACCCTAGGATGGCAAGCTTTTGGCAGAGCAAGCTCAACCTTCAAAAACAAGACGATCCCAATAATACTAAAAAGAAGAGTATACAACCAATGCATCTTCCCCATAGTCACTTATAGAGCTGAAACATGGAACCTAACCAAAAGACAAACCCGCAAACTGAGAAGCATGCAATTTTCACATTAGAGAATCATGCTCAATCTCACATGGAGATATCACAAGACAGCACAATATATCAGAAAGAAAACAGGGATCAGAGACATTACAGAATCCATTAAAAAACTCAAATGGCAATGGGTTGGTCATGTTGCAAGAATGAAAAACAACCAATGGACATCACGACTCACAACATAGATCTCCAAAGATAACATTCAAAACTGAGGCTGACAAAAAACAAGATGGAGAGATGAACTAGACAAATTTAGAAAATACTGGCTCTGTGACGCCCATGATAGAGAAATGTGGCGGATCCTGGGGAAGGTCTATGCCAAATGACGGACATTAAAAGACTGATGATGATGACATCAAATACACTGTCTTCCTCTCTCTCCTTTACCTCTAACCACCCCGACCTCCAACAACACAGCCTAATATACCATCATCATTCCAGGGGCTTAAAAACTCAAAAATTTTACCATATATATTAGTGCTGATCGCATCTTTGCTGTACACTATGTTTTTTATGAAAGGTTTCTTTAGAAGACTGATGATGATGAAAATCAAACTCCGAAAATCCCACAGGAATTACATTTTTCATTTCAAATATTGAAGTATATGTGCTTTTACATGAAACCGGTGCATGTAAATAGCTTAAAGTGACTTGACTAGACGTGATTAAACTTTTGAAAAGTTGAATCACTCCTAGTCAAGCCACTTGATATAAGACCAAAGTCAAGACGCCCTCTCTTGAGCTTGGAGCTATCGAAGATTAAACCTCTGTAAACTCTTTAATGGCTTTGAGCTTGAGAGCGAGCATCTCAACATTGGGCAAAATCTCTGATATTTGTCATACTTTTAGAAAAAAATCCAGTATACATAAAAAAAAGCAGCAATTAATTTTGTTAGATTTGGTGAAACATAGATTGGTCAAATCCAAAGGATTTAGCAATTACACTTGAGATGTTGAACAGACCCTTGTGGTCTACTATTGCTCAATTTTTGAGCAGCTGACAAGTATAGGTTTTGAAATTACCTGCCCAAGAAATTTTAACTGCCTACAGTCCACTATCAGTCATATTGCAGTGGGGAATTTGGAAAACTACTTCTTCAAAGTTTCTGGATTGCATGGAGAATATCACTTCAGAAATATATGTATACATTATGCAGGAAGAACTTTCCAATATTCACTGAAATATGGAAAATGTCTGGGAAATATTCAGAAAACCTTTAAAAAAAAATACTTGTTTGGTGTTTTAAATACAGCCAGATCGAATATCTTACCAAAGAAGATCTAATAGACTAAATACCTGAAAAATCAAAAACTCTAAAATATGCTAATGGCATGTCCGGACTTCAATTTATATAAACTGTTTTGGAATTGTTCAGATCATTGGATAAAGGCTATTGTTTGCTTATTTACCTTTGTTATCTCTCAGTAGATAAGACCAATGAAATGAAAGAAATAATTTTTTTCTTCTGAGAAGTTTATTATAAATTTGTAAATGGAAAGGCCCAATATTTCCAGCACAAGTGTGTTTGCCAATGGTAAAAGCCAATGTTTCAATGGAGATATGACATTAATAATATGAAAGACAATGTATAAGGCCAGCAAGGATAAATAGAATTATCAGATTAAAATGGTTTCAAGGATAAACATTAATCTTTATTCATTGTCAGATTCACTCTTCATCCAATACAATACGGTAGAATCGAACAAAAAAACCTAATAAGAGAAATATACAATATACAAATACTTGTTAATTTATATTTTCATGTGAACACAGTGAAAAAATTCTCTTTGCTTGACTGCTATTTGTTTTTTTATTTGTTTTTTTGTTAGATGTAAGTAAACCTGAAACAAGATTTCCAATGTTGAAGCAGTCTTTAAACATTTTAAGATTTACAATTGCCCAACTTGAATTATAAAAGGAATAATGCTTTATGTCTAAATAAAAATGTATAAAAAAATTTTCTTGAAAATTTAAAGTCACATTTTGACCTTTTTCATGAGGTAAATTTAATAATATGATTTGCTTCCTTTCCAAACTATTACAGTCAACCAACCTATTTCTCACATTGTCCATAATAGATATAGACACATGCATATGCACCAACCAATCAGGAGAGTTGGACATATTAACTACTCATCTCATTCCCCACCTCAGAAATCATGTAGAACAACTACTCACAAAGAATGAGAGGGGAAAACAGGAGAAAGAGATGTGGGAATTGTATTGTTCCGTTCTGAAGTCAGAGGAACATCAAGACATGTGAATGGCACGTGTCATGTTCAGTGCTTGGGAAGGAAAAATGTACGAAGAAAAGAATAGAATACATGAGAAGTTGGATGAGTACGGATTTGTTAAGAAGTTGAAAAGGGCCACAAAAATGGCAAGAGGTCACAATGAATTGCAATGGGGGGAAAAATGCGAATGCAAAGATCGTGAGAGAGGCTACACAGAGAGAAGGATGGAAGAGGAAGCAGTAAGGAAAAGAGAGAGGGGTAACGGAATGGCAAAGAGAGAATGGGGGCAAGATGGCAGCAGTGGAATGGCAAGAAAAGAATTCGGGTGGAGGGCAAAAAGAATTGTGGAGTAGCAAAAAAGTATAGGGAAAGAATGGGAGTGAAGTGGCAAAGGGAGAGGAGCGGGAGAGATAACAGAGTGGCAAAGGGAGAGGGGTGGGAGAGATAACAGAGTGGCAAAGGGAGAGGGGCGGGAGAGATAACAGAGTGGCAAAGGGAGAGGGGCGGGAGAGATAACAGAGTGGCAAAGGGAGAGGGGCGGGAGAGATAACAGAGTGGCAAAGGGAGAGGGGTGGGAGAGATAACAGAGTGGTAAAGGGAGAGGGGTGGGAGAGATAACAGAGTGGCAAAGGGAGACGGGCGGGAGAGACAGCAGAGTGGCAAAGGGAGATGGGCGGGAGACACAGCAGAGTGGCAATGGGTGAGGGGCGGGAGACACAGCAGAGTGGCAATGGGTGAGGGGTGGGAGACATGGCAGAGTGGCAAAGGGAGAGGGGCAGGAGAGATAGCAGAGTGGCAAAGGGAGAGGGGCGGGAAACACAGCAGAGTGGCAAAGAGAGAGTGAGGGGTAGAGAGAGAGAGACAGCAAAGTGGCAAAGAGAGAACAAGTAGGAAGGAGAGGGAGGCAAAAGAGATGAATATAGAAAATAAAGCAGAGCCCACAATAATTCTGCTTGTCACTATCTACGACTGTTACACTCCAATTGCTCAAAAACTGACCAATCATGAGAAAGGATTTTTTAATCAAAAATTTGAATAAAGCTGACATCAAAACTGTTTTGAGAAAAGGATTTTTTTTCATTCATTTCTATGTATGATACAGAATTACAAGTTTGTAAAATATCTAGGTTAAGATTCGGTTTAGCAAACCAAAGTGATTTTTTACAATGGTTAGGAATATTTCTACAAATGGAGCTAAACCATTTTTGTACAACATTTAGATAAAATCATAGACATTGGAAGGGATAAAAGAGAAAAGGGGAAGATATTGGCATGGGATGAGAGAAGAGCAGAGACATGAGATAATGGATAATTTTAGGTGTCAAGAACCGTGAAATTTCCTTGGGTCCAGCTCAAAACCAATATTCAAGTTTGTATGTGTAAACTTGTAAGTATTACGTTTACTTCTTTTTTCTGAATGGTATGTAGAACAGGTGAGTGGAATTAGGTTGTGGCTTTTGTGAATAGAATGGTTGTCTTTACTTGATTCAAGCCTACTGATTTAATTCAGTCTTTAACAGATTCAGATCCTGTCCTTTGAAGAGCCAAACTGAATGAACACGTGGTCAAGTGACAAGCACTTGTAATAACCTTCATTAATTATACCTCAGACTCAGCTTGGAAACTTTCTTTACATCACTTACTGATTTGGGTCAGGGTCAAATTTAACAGTGATGGGGCCAAGTGAATAGCATTTCTTGGGGGCCCACCTATTTTTGTATTTAGCAATTATTTTCAAATAAATGGAAATGAAAATGAAAAATCCATAGAATTATGATGTTTGATCCTTCCAGTCCTTTACAGATCAATAATCTATCTCTACGAAAATGTTATTCCACATTTCAGAACTAACAGCACCTGATGATGACTGGAGGGTACACAGCTGAAACGTTATGGACGCATAGACAAGAAAAATAGTCCGACCAAACATACATAGAGATTCTCTTGTTTCCAACAAGATTTATAATCATAATTAAAACCTTTGAATACTACTATATTGCAAGAAGGAGTTAGAAGAGGTATATGTATTCACTCACTTATGTCTGTCGACATAATATCTCAAAAGTATTTTTTCATTTTTTTTATTCAGACATTAATAAATTCACTCGTGTTTGTCCACAATAGATCCGAAAGGATTTCATTGATATTTTGTGGGAGGGTGGGTCATGGGCTAAGGAAGAATTGATTAAATTTTGGGGCAGATCCAAGAATTTTTGACATTTACCTCCCTGCATCATATATATGAACTCATTTTCACTCGGGTTTTTGTGACAACGATGTTGGCAGAGGTATTTGCAGTTAGAATCCTTTCTGATTGTTGAGAGTACTGATTTTTAACTTCTTTCCTAATTTTTCTAATTATCGTTATGTTTAAAAAATCCTCAATTATTACTAGATTGCAAGACAGATTTTTGTATAATGACTTTTCATTAGGTTTTGTTAACACAAGTTCTTCAATCAACTCAAGTTATCTATCAGCATAACACTGACACTTGCTTGTTTGGTTGTATGCATTTGGGAAGAAATTTTACTGGGTATGTATGCCAATATAGGGAACTCTCGTGATTGTATTCATTTTAGATCTAGAAACCTGGGTACATCAAGGTACTTCTGCTACTTCTTTTCAAAGTCCAACTTCAACAGAACTAGACCCTATAAAGACTTAATTAGCAAAGATAATCAAAAGAATTAGAACAATAAGTTTGTGAATAAAATTAGATAGAGTCTCTTGTGTTATGTAACAGCAAAACAATCTGTCTGTTACTAACTTGCTCTTCAATAAAGCATGCAATTAAAGTTAACCTTAGGAAGTAACAATGGGTTGATATAAAGGTGGTTCAAATGGAAAAAATGAGGTAAAGGTTACAGTTAACCAATATTAGTAAACCCAATACTAGATTGCAAAAGTAATAATACCATTATTTTTTTCGTCTGTGTGGTTTACACCTATATCACATATGGGCAACCATTAACCCGCATCAAAATTTTTGTGGCCTGCAGCCAATCTAGCTATATATTTAAAATCTCATATTATTTTGGCTAGTAAACTCTAAAAAAAAAAATGAAAAAAGAAGATAGTATAATGGCTCTATAAATTTGAGCAACATGTTTCAATATTATTTTCTGTTTTCAACTACTAGAAAATATCCCAAACATACACATTTCAAGAGAACAAAAAATTCAAGAATTTATAGTTAACATTGCTATCTTTCTCTCTTTAATCAATTTGAATCATTTTATCATCCAAATAAAAAGTTAAACCTTCCTCGTTAGATTGTCTCTAGATAAAGCATTGGCAGATTCTTCAAAAACAGGAATATGTTACACAAGAGAGAAAAGCCACGTCTTGGTGGAGAGTCCAATTGGAATTGGGCAACGGCTCATCATTTTGAAAAGTTTGAAAAATTGAAAAGAAATTGGTCATCATAATTAGTCTGTTGTTGGACATAAAACATCCAAGATTTGTCTAATCTTTTGCTTTTGAGCGTCATGTTGCCAATACTTTCTGAACATGACACCATATCACTCAATAGGTAGAGATCTGATAAATCTTGGGGAAAGGTCTATGTCTAAAAACGGAATTTTTAAAAACTGTTGATGATTATTTATCTTCGATTTTCGAACCTTATAAGAGAAGAGATTCTGAGTGAATAGTTGAAATTATGTATTAAATCAAAAACTTGAACCAAGTTGAAAATAAGGTCCTTCTGGATTCCCAAAATTAAACTATTTGTCAGTATCATATAAGGGACTATCAACAAAGAGAGAAACAATACTTTGTAAATGCAAAAAAATTTCCGGTCCACAAATGACCATATTCAGTATGAGATTCACATCTACGTTATTAGTACAATACTTATCGTTAGTGGCTCATTTGGATAAAAACTAACCAGTGAAATGAAAAGAGAATGAGTTAATGATCTCGGGTAATCTGAATTCCACATTTATCTTGTCAAGATATTTTGACCCCGAAACAGGCATTTAATACATATATTAAACTAGAAAGTGTTCAGAGAGCACATACCTCTGCCAACACCATTGTCACTGATGACTGAATGAAAATTGGTTCATATGTAGCAATAATGCAGGAGAGGTGACTGAATGAAAATCCATTCATATATAGCTACAATGCAGGAGAGGTAACCACCCAAATTTTAACCAATTCTTCTTTATCTCATAGCCAACCCTTCCAAAAACTTTCAACGAAATTCATTGAGAATTTTTGGAGATATTGTGTTAACATATAAGAATGATACAAGGGAAGTAACTGTGGGAAAAAATTCCCGAATCTACCGAAAATTTAATCAATTCTTCCTTAGCCCATGGCCCCATCTTCCACAAAATGTCACAGAAATTCATGGATAACTTTTAGAGATATTGTGTGGATAGAGACAGATGTAAGTCAATTCATATACCTCTTCTAACTTCATGGGCAGAGATAAAATTTGAATTTTTCAAGTTCTCTTATTTCACTGAAAATAAAGATGCATAATTTTGACAAAGATTTAATATGAGCTGTGTTTTTCTAGCATTAAGAAAATGTCACTAACTATAATATATTTCACCCCTTTTGAATTTGTTGAATGAAAATTTTAGGCTAGTTTAACCCCAGAAAAGACAGCAGACCTCAAAAGCTCATTATGAGAGTGCGGACAGATCAAAAGACAGCACATTATATTAGAGAAAAAACAGGTGTATAAGATATTGTAAAAATTAGAAAACTCAAATGGCAATGGGCAGGCCAACTGGTCATCACAACTCAAGTGGATCCCCAGAGATTATATGCAAAATTGTGTCAAGCAAAAAAAAAAAGGATGGTGTGACAATTTAGAATAAGTTCTAAAAATATCGGCTCTGCAATACCCACGATCTAATGGTCTGGCAAATCTTGCAAAAGGTCCATGTCCGAGGACTGACATTAAAAGGCTGATGATGATGGTTTAAGAGGCCAATGATGATGATATAAAGTCTATCTTTATTTTAAAACTGAATCGTGTAAAATAAATAAATTAAAGACTCAATGATATGTCTAGTTAAACATCAAAGAAATATTGAGCACGATTCACACAAACGCAACCAAAGTCATGACATATACTGGTTCATTCAACAAACCATATTTTTTAATAGATGAGCTAAGAATAGTATGAATGCAATACAATTCACAGCAATTACCAATAGACAGTGAATTTATTTTGCTTTTGTGATTTAGTTTATAAATTCCTTAACCTGTTTGCTGCCACGGACAAGATAACTCATCTTAGCAAATTGTCACTACACTACCGCAGACAACATAATTTATCCCACAATAGGGTTATTTTTCTCTTCTTATATAAATTTACGCACATAAAATATTTATTAGATATTCTGATATGGATAGGAGTGGATTGGTATGAAAATGAAACAGTTTTAAATATGCAATGGAAACTTTCTATTTTCATCAATCCCCAACCCCTCAAAAATGCTGGCATATGAATAACATTCAAGAAAATATACTTGGCAGTGAATAGATAAAACTATACATATGTCTAATAAGTGAAAGAAAAAAACATTTTAAAAGGCTTTGCAAAATGAAAGCACATTATTTGTTGGCTAATCTCATTTCTGAGTATTTTGATTCTTCTCAAAATGAGGAAAGTTCAGTGCCAATGGTGTGGAATTGTTTTAGGTGGAATTCAAGTTGCCACAAACTATGATCTCAGGACCATCCTCTGCTGTATGGTATTAAATAGGGTAAATATTCAGATATATTCAGGATGGTCCGAGAATTATCATTAATGATATAGAAGGAGGCGCAGATTAGTGAACCGTGTACAGCTAGTTAATTGATTGCCTATAACAAAATAAAATAAAAACAAAAAAAAAACTCTTTTCTCTTGCACAGCAGAGAAAAAGAGAAAGATTACTGATGTAAATGGAAATGACGTTAGACAAAATAAATCCTATATCCACAGATATAATAATGACCAAACATGCAGATGTCTTCTGTTACATTAAGAGATGCAACGGACAAAGTAAAACAGAATTTCATTCATGTTCTAATGACGTAATTAAAATGCTGAATTTGAAGAATAAAAATTTTTTTTTTACATAATTGAAAAAAATCTGTTTGTGGTCAACAGAACATTCTTTAAGCTAAACATAATCAGTCTTTTAGTGGCCATCATTGGACATAGACCTTCCCCAAGATTCATCAGACCCTTCTATCATGGGCGTCATGGAGTCAGCACTTTCTGAATTTGTCTAGCACTTCATACCATCTTACTTTCAGTCAGCCACAATTTTACATATGATCTCTGGGGATACATGTTGTGAGTCATAATGTCAAGCAGTTGTCTAACATTTTTGCAACATGTCCAGTCCATCACAATTTGAGTTTCCTAATGGTCTTTGTGATGTCTCAGACTTTTGTCTTTTCTCTAATATGCTGTGCTGTCTTATGATCTCTCCATGTGAGGTTGAGCAAGCTTCTCTCCTGTGCACGTAACATGGTTCTCAGTTTGAGGGTCAATCTATGGTTAGGTTCCATGTCTTTGCTCCATAAGTGAATATCGGGAGAATGCATTGGTTGTATACCCTTCTTTTTTGGACTAGTGGGATTTTCTTGTTCTTGAAAGTCAAGCTTGCTTTTTCAAAGGCTTGTCAACCCGTTTCTTCACTTGATTTCTTCTTTTGAGGATTTCATAGAGATTTGTTATTTCAAGTAGATGTTGTCTACTTTCCAATGCAGAGTTGAAGAAAGTAGACTACTACATCTACCTCTAAAATCACAGCTATGCAAATCTCTATTATGCACATATATAAGATACAATGTATAAATCCATATATTTCATGTATAACATCATTTCTGACACCGCGGATAAACTTTAGTATTCAATTAATGATGTCCCAAACCATCAAAAATTAAATCATGACAAATTCAAGTCAAGTTTAATATAAGATAACTCTTCCCATATCTCAATATTTCTCAAGTTAATAAAAGGGTTAGCAAAGGGTATAATTTTTTTTTTTTTCAATTCTTACTCACTAAATTCAACATTACAAACATTATATGTAGTATAATAAATAATTAATGTAACAATATGATAATATAGTATCTGGCTTTATGTTTGGAAACTAAGGTCAACTACCTTATGACCCAAGCATCCTGATTGGCTGGTTTTAGGAAAGAGCTGATAGCTTATTGATTTAACAACCATTTAATTGGATTCAATGATACCTCATACTGTTTTTGACCTATGACAAAATATGAATAAGTCTATGTATGATACTAATACTTAAAATCATGTTCAGTATTGATCCATACTGTTATAACAAATAACAGCAAAAATAATTAATCAAACCACAATATATTCCCTTTCGATTCTGATGGGTTCAATTTGATAACATTTGAAGGCATTCAGTAATCATAAGTTTATTTAAAATAGAGTAAACCTGTCTAAACTGATATGTCCATTCATATGAGACTTCTTGTGTTGGTCTTTTATAAGTAGTTCTATATAGAACTGCTCACTGCAATGCAAATCTCTATTATGTACATATATATAAAATATAATGTATACATTCATATGTTTCATATATGTCATCATTTCAAAATGTAATAATTCAAGTTAGGATTGAATTTTACAAGTTTGAGCAAGACTTGGGCAAACCTGAGAGCTTCGGCAATGCCCCGGCTTGCTTTGACCTAACATTGATCTAGTATTTAGATCAATTTGACCTATCAGAAACTATCATGTCAATATAGATTTCTCCAGTTTTTAAGTAGGTCTGGCTGGCTATGTATATATGTATGCATGCACGTATCAGATATAGAAGTTGTATCGAGAGAGTGAGAGAGCTGAAAATTTAAACATTCAAGCATTTACTCCTGATGTCTAGAATAAAAGATTTTTTCCCCTGTTTTTTTTTAAAATTCCACCCTCTAAATGAATAGGTTTTTAGTGGTACATTCAATTACCAATGTAAGTTTATGCTAAATTGATCCCTTGATTCATTTCACTCATTTTTTTTTTGTTGAAAATTCAGTTTTTTAGTCATCACTATCCAACAAAAGACAAGAGAAGTAACTTATTCATTGGTCACCCCTTTCTTAAATTTTTTAATTGATCACGCCCAAAATGACATGCAGCCAAAAGATGTCGGTCATGTGACGGTTTCAATCGAGTGACTAACTAGACCTGTTATTATATTTTTTCACAGTAAAATTCTAACTAATTCTATTGTTTATATTCTATTCTGTAGGCTTTTGGTTTGTTAATTCCATTCAAGCAATCCATTTAAGCTTCAGTAAGTGGATCTCAATATTGAGGGATTCATTTTTTCCCTTCAGGAAGATCCAGACTCAATCACTCGACATATTCACAAGTAAAAGACAATACAGACAAGTTCAGTTATTAAAAGTATGTCTATTCTGAGGCAAAAATCAATATTTCCAATAAGAATGTTGCTGCAAGTTGAATAGCTGAAGCACATTGATTAATGTGCTTGAATCTAAAAATACCAATAAACACAAACACGTGGCCTTTAGTACAAAAACCTCACAGAGTTCCTAAGTGAATTCATACCAAATTATCAAGGTTTGTTCCCTTTATTTTATCAACACATTATGAAGAAGCTATCAAACCCTGCAATGTAACACTGGACATATTGAGAGGGAGTTCCTTTAACACTGAATTAATACTACAGGGTTTGTAAGTTATAAGAAGACTAGTTTACCAGTGTCATCATAAAGAACAGTGTATATGAAAAATATGGATACACATTGCATTTTATATACATATATAATGGATAATAGAGGTTTGCTTTAGCAGTGAGCTTGGAGAATAGCATTCTGTTGACCACAAACAGATTTTAAAATTTTTTTTCAATATTATCATATAGATTTCGGCATTTTTAATACATCACCAGAACATAAAATTTTATTTTACTACATCAGCTGCATCCCTTAGCACAACTGAGTACAAACACACAATGTTAATTCTTGTGTTGATGATTGTAAAATATTCAGATCAAATTTTTTGTTGAATTTTGCAACATATTACTTACATACATTATCTAAAACTTGATACAATATGCTTTTCAATGTAACGTATATCAAATATATAAACCGAGCTGTGATATCATATCAGCCATAAGCCCCTCTCTCTTCCTACCCTTTTGTTGGACTAACTTTCTATTTTCGCTTTTTACTCTGATACTCTTATGGTATCAGTAGCAGCAATCAGCCAAGCCTGTTGTACACATGGTCACTGTCAGTGAAGTGACAGGTCATAGGCTAGTATCACAAAAAAGGGATAAATTTCTGTGTTCTATCAACCAACAATTTTGAAAAAGCTGAAAAAAATTGAACTCCACACCAATCATCATCATCAGTCTTTTATCGTCTGTCGTTGGACATAGACCTA
Source organism: Thysanoteuthis rhombus (assembly GCA_963457665.1). NCBI lineage: Eukaryota > Metazoa > Mollusca > Cephalopoda > Oegopsida > Thysanoteuthidae > Thysanoteuthis > Thysanoteuthis major. The sequence continues at coordinate 20,927,474 of OY735218.1, forward strand.
CCCCAGGAATTGCCACAATTCTCTATCATGGGCATGGCGGAGCCAGTATTTCCTGAATTAGTCTAGTTTATCTCCCCATTTTGTGTACTGTTGGCCTCATTTTCTTCTGTGATCTCTAGGGATCCATGTTGTAAGTTGTGATGTCCATTGGTTGTCTTTCATTCTTGCAACATGGCCTGCCCATTGCCATTTGAGTTTTTTAATAGTTTCTATGAGGTCACAGACACCCGTTTTCTTCCTTATATTCTGTGCTGTCTAGTGATCTCTCCATGTAAGGTTGAGCATGATTCTCTCATGCGCATGTTGCATACTTTTCAGCCAAAAAGTTGGTCACATGAGTAAGCACAAGGTATTTTTTCATGAGTATTTCAATTCCATGAAAAACAAATTATTTTCATTGAAATTCATTTTCTAGCATATTTGACATGTCCAATAAAAATAATGGGTTAAACCCTTCTCTTAAAATACTTTCTCAATAAAAAGATAGTGAAAAAACAAAATGTGATTCTTCAGTCAATCTCATAAGAATTTAGGTTGGAATCTTTTCACGTGGCCACGAGACAAACAAAGCATTCTTACAATTCATTACGTTATCATGTGTTTGTCTTGAGATTAGCATCACATGGTTATCTTGAATTATTTTCTCAGAAAATAAGTCAACTAAAACATTGAACTTAGATAAGGATATTAGTTGGAACAAAACATAGTATTTATATTTTCAAAGATTTTATTTGATGTTATTTTGTTCAATTCTTTCTTATAGAATAAATATGCAAAGAAGTGAGTATTATGAAGACTTTTGTATTGTACTGGCATTGTACTAATAAAAATAATGTGATTATTTATGTATAGATCAGCACTTCTGCCTAGGAATAAAGCACCTGTGTGCCTTGCCAAAGATCAAAGTGTTGCTCCTTGGCCCTCTGCCTAGGAGCGGAGTGTAGTATCTATACGCTCTGCCTAGGATAAAAGTGTTGCTAGCAGACACTTTTGCTTTGAAACAGTATAATATCAGTATGGTTATATAAAGAATATATAGATATATATGAATATACATCATGTTTTATACAAGTGGATGATCACTGAATATGAATAATGAATATTCTGACCAAACAGCTAAATGTGTCCTAGTGTAAAATACTGTGTGATGCTTAGTATGTCCAACATGTGTCCTATACTGTAATACCCTAAATCCATTGCATAACACATCTGGTAATGAGATTAAGTGTTTAATACAACCGGAGCTTCTCTCTTTCAAATAGAAAAAAAATCCTCAGAATCTTTGAGTAAACATAGAAAAAAAAATGTTTATCAAATGTTTTCTTTGAGAGAGACAAGGTAAAACCAATAATGTTACCTGGAAATTAAAACTACTGAATAAAAAAATTAAAAAGCTTTAATTTTTTAGCTGCAAGATTTGTAAGAGACAGTATTGTTTGACAATGAAATGAAAACCTTGAACGAGGATTAAAGTTGCCTCATTTAAATTCAGCCTTGATTAAAGCTGACGACTGAATTGGTCTTTTGAATCTTTATTAAAGCTTTCAAACTTCATTTTCATTTTTTTTTTAAAACCAGGACAATTTGTACCTAACAAAAGAACATAATTTGAAGATTAAATTTCCAAAAACTATAATTAACCAATATAAGTTCGGAGGAAACTTTGACAATTGCTAAACTGAAGCACGCACAACCCTTTGTATGGAAAAAAAACTTTTTAAATAAAAATTAGCAATAAATAGAAAATCAAGATATTAAAGAGTTATGCCCTTAAGAGCTCATATATTATCTGAACCAATTTACTAGTGTCACATTGGTATACATATAGAAAAGACCAGAATCATTAAAATTCTTTATTAAGTCATTTCTTTGGAAATAGATGATCGAGTTCAATTTGCACTGTTTTGTACTCCTGTGATGCTATGTTTTAGAAATCATGGAAACTATTTAGGCAAAACATCTGTAAAAGATTATCAACCATCTGTACCCCTAGGCTGAGCTCTAGTAAGGCTCCCTGTGACCTTGCAACCCTGCATTGAATAGAACAAAGTAGTGATGTTAAATTGTTACGTATCGCCTTACTATATATAATTCTCTACATACATAATATCATATGAAGCAATCATAGCCCTTTTATTAATGTACTTTTATAAAGCAAATCAGTATTTATAATATTCGAGGTATGAAAAAAAAAACATGTAAAAGTACTGAAATATCATTCAAAATACTCATGTGCACATGCAATTGAACCAATTTTTTTTTGTCTTAGGCTTAAGAGTACTCAGCCTAATGGTTAATCAGCAAATGATGGACATTTACAAAATTTTTTTTCACTGATTGAAAGTGGAGGTGGAGAACGGTTTTTAAAAAAATGTTCATTTGCAAAAATGGGGAAAAATGAATACAGGTATCCGCCCCCACTTTTAGGAAGTTGGCTCTCCGCCACTTTTTTGTGTTCAACATTTGTTTTGCAGCAAGAAGTTACAGGGGTAGTGTGCACCCTCTTCCTCCTATATCTCAGTCTTCTGTACCTTCAACCAACCCAACCTCTGATGACTCAGCCTAGTATTACCATCACAATATTTTTGGTCTGGGAACACTAATGGCAATTGCATTTTGTCTCATACTATTTTGGCTTACAAAACAATGCTCTACTTTAGTAGGGAAAACCTGTACTAAGAAAAATATTTTGATTCACCCAAAAGTTTTAAAAAGTAAATGATCGAGAATAGAATAGTTTCTACTTCAACTTACACAGAAAATGTTGTACCCCAACTTCACTTAGGGCTAACTTGCAAAGCAAATTAAGATAATTATTGCAGTAATTGTTATAACGACAAGAATAAAGATAACATAAATAATTTTTAAACAACCGGTGAGAGTTTTGGCATCGTAACCTCAGGTATAATAGATTCATAACAATAATAGTTGATTTGTTGAAGTATTTTACTTCATACACATTTAGTATTTAAAATAGAGCTGAAAAAAGTTGAGAAAAAACAATTATAATGAACCATCCAAATATTAAACTATACAAATCAAACAAAAATAAGGCTATTCAACTTCCACTTCTTGAAAATCTGAAGATAGCATTCAAATGTAAATGAAAAATCTTTAAAACAATGCTTTAAAAAAGTTACAATCAAACCAAATGAAAGAGAAAAAAATGTGTGAATCCCTTATTATACACTGATTTACTCATACTATTGTACTCAACTTGTTTGTCATATCCACGTTTCAGATGTTGTACCCTCCAACTTCAGGTAGTTGGTAACCTTTGAAGAATTTTTAACTGGATCCTTTATTCAATAGGGGTTTGATTGTTTTCATTCCACCAAGAATCCATCCCTTAAATGAGGCATTTGGATTGAAATTTCCAGACGGTTACCAACTACAACAATCACCTTAAGAAGAACGGAGGGTACCAAGTCAGAAACATTATGACTATAACAACCAATATGAGGATGTCAGTACAAGTTATTTAGGGTATAATAACTCCTCATCTCGGAAATTCATACGAAAACTAGTGTAAATCTCTACTCTTACCTTTTCTTTTTTGTTCCACCACAATCTATGCACATGTTGCTCTTGAATAACTCGGAAAATCGTACTTCACAATGTGACACTAGTGACTCACTGAGTCAAAACTGTCATCTCTTTTTAAAACGCACAAACACATAGCATTGTCATGAAAATATGGATCAGCACTAAATTGAAATGGTTTCAATAAGTTTCGAAAAGTGCTCGTTGGAGAGAGAAACGAAACGGTAGGTTCCTTAAATATGTGATAAAGAAACCTAGAAGATAGAGAGTACCAAGATCAGAAATCCTCCTTTGGTCGAAATTCTTTCCAATTTTGAATACGAAATAATTCCACGTGCAGTGTACGTAGTCCAAACTGTTATCCCCTTTTAAGTTGTGAAAAATTTACAAGGGGCGAAATGTTTTGATCACGAAGAGAAGGTTGGTTTATATTGAAGACAGAACAGAGCTCTGGGTTGCAGAGTCTATGAAATTCAGCGAAATAGATTTTTTAAAAAGTGGGGGAAACAAGACAGTTGTGGTAGTGTTCGTAAAAAAGCAGTAATCAAGAAGACGGGTTTTTTTTCTTCAAAGGCAGGTTGTTTTTTTCTCTTAAAAAGGCAGGTGCTATGTTCCCCAGTCTAGACTGTAGACCCAACAGTTTGAAATGCTAATTGTGGCACTGAGCATGAATAGAAATGTGCTTTGCCTGTTATCAACCTTCATTGTCAGATTATAACCAATAAATACACAGTAAGGATTAAAAGCTGCAGGGATAATCTAGATTTTTATTTTTTTTACATAATACCGCAACACACAACAGTTTTCAAACAAATAAGATTTGAGAGCTAATTTTCATTTCATTTCATTTTAATTTTCATCGTGTAATTCAAGTCACAAAGTCCAGTAATAGGGATGCACAAGTGGCCAAGCAGTTAACAACACAGAGAGAAGAATCTGCAAGTCTAGTTTAAACTCCAGCTGAGACACTTTGTTTACTTTGCACTAATGCCCTTAGGAAAGAGACAAATCTCTCACCACCCCCAACATCCCTGCCAATACACCACTGGCCGGCATAGCAGGGTTAGACCCATCCCCACTCCATCTTTTATACTAAGAGACCTTGGAGAAAGCTTATGTCCAACGACTAACTCTGAAAGTTAACAAAGAATTTAAAAAAATAAAAAAATACTCCTGTAATAATTAAAAACCAATTATTTTCAAAGATTTTACTTATGAATTTTTCTCGTCAGTTATCCTTACTGCCTTCCTATCACATTTTTCAAAAAATTTCATAGCATTAAAGGGGGAGTAGGTTTGGAAACTTCTCCCAACAAAGCCTTCTCAATGATGCAGTGTCGTCACCCATAAAATTTACTCACCTTTTCACAATTAACTCCCAGGAGTTTCTGAGTGATCCCAATAATCCTAAAAAGATGTATACAACCAATGCATTCTCCTGATAGTCACTTATGGAGCTGAAACATGGAACCTAACCAAGAGATAGATCTGCAAACTGAGAAGTATGCAATGTGTGCATGAGAGAATCATGCTCAACCTTACATGGAGAGATCACAAGACAGTACAGTATATAAGGAAGAAAACGGGTGTTTGTGACATCATAGAAACTACTAAAAAACTCAAATGGCAATGGGCAGGCCATGTTGCAAGAATAAAAGACAACCGATGGACATCACGTCTCACAATATGGATCCCCAGAGATCACATGAGAAACCGAGGCTGACAGAATACGAGATGGAGAGATGAACTAGACAAATTCAGAAAATACTGGCTCCGCGATGCGCATGATAGAGAATTGTGGCAGATCCTGAGGAAGGTCTATATCCAACAACGGACATTAAAAGTCTGATGATGATGATGATGAAGAGCACTTTAGCCTTGTAAGGGTGTCCATCATGGGCATGGCGCTAGCCACTGTCCGCCCCCATGTAAAACAGCCAAGCTACTGAATGAAACATCTATGCAGCCCTATATTCCACAAGAATCAACAAAAGAAAAAAAATTTACATCTCAGCTGATATCCTCATTACACCAATAGCCAACCTGTCATACATAAATATATTACAACAGAAATTCATTACTACCTACTGCCAGGTGTGCAATATGCATAGCAAATTATTCTCCCAACTTGTACAGAACATTTCAATCAAAAAGGATTCAAACTGGGACTTTACTACCTTGACTGTCACATTCTAAATGCTGCTCACAGCATAGTCCTCTTAAACATTGACTTTCTCTTAAAATGCTCAAGACTAGTGATTTATCACAATTTCACACATAGGTATATCATCAGCAGCCTGTTAGCATACATCATTGGATATAGACTTCCCCCAAAGATTTGCCACACCTCTCTATCATGGACATCGTGGGGCCAGTACTTTCAGAATTCGTCTAGCTTATCACGCCATCTTTCTTCCTGTCGGCCACAGTTTTGCATATGATCTCTGGGGATCCTCATTGTGAGTCGTAATGTCCAGCGTTTGTCTGCCATTCCTGCAACATGTCCAGCCCGTTGCCATTTGAGTTTTCTGTTTAATCATTTCCATAGGATTATACAACGGAAATTTTGGAGCAAATCCAGGATTTTTTCAAAGGATATTTTTCCATATTTTTTCCCCTTCATACATTTATGTACACATTCATAACTGTTCACGAACCTCAAAAAGTTCTACAAATTTCAATCAAATTTTGTGAAGAAATGGACAATAGGCTACTATTGGAAAACTGATTAAATTTGGGGTTAGATTCAAGCACAATTACCTCTCCTATCACATATTATTGCCAAAATTTAATGTTTGTCCACACAATATCCCCAAAAATTCTGAACCAATTCTAATTAGATTTTGTGGAAGGTGGGCAATAGACTATGGAAGAACTGATTGGATTCAGGGGCACAAGTACTCCCCCTGATAATGTCGGCGACAGAGGTATGCACTCTAGTTACTTATTTCATCTATTTGTTTCAGTCAAACTAATGTAAACAGAAAGAGTGGAATGGAGTAAAGCAAGGCTCTACTGTGTCTGCATGCCTCTGTATCTACATGAGTACTACTATTACTATAGCTGCTGATGTCTTAGTAGCAGCACGGAAAACATACTCCTAAACATGCACATCTCAGATTTTTCATGAATAAAAATGATGCCTTTCTCATTAAAAGAGGAATTAGTCTTCCACTCAATAAATGGCTGCTTCTGTATATGCACATAATACTGAAGAGATGTTTAATAAAATGTAATTTTTGATTAAGTCTTGATTTTAAGGAAGAATTCTCACACCTTGCTGCCTCATAAGGGCTTTATTGAAAGAGGCAAGAGACAGAGTTGTGTGAAATTATGAATCATCATCATCAGCTTTTTAGCGTCCATTGTTGGGCATAGACCTTCCCCAAAATTCACCAGACTTCTCCATCATGGGCATCAAAGAGCTGGTACTTTCTGAACTAATCTACTTTGCCTTGCCATCTTGTATTTTGTCAGCCCCAGGTTTCGCATGTGATCATTAGGGATCTACGGTGTGAGTCATGATATTCAAGAGTTGTTTGATACTCTCGCAGCACGACTGGCCCATTGCCATTTGAATATTTTTATGGATTCTGGACTCCTGTCTTTCCTTTATTATACTGTGTTGTTTTGTGATCTCTCCACATGAGGTTTAACATGATTCTTCCTTGTGCACAGAGCATGGTTCTTAGTTTAATGGGGCAGTCTTCCGGTTAGGTTCCATGTTTTAGTTCCATAAGTTACTATTGGAAGGATACACTGGTTGTATGCCGTTCTTTTTAGCACTAACAGAATTTTCTTATTCTTGAAGGTTGAGCTTGATCTGCCAAAGACTTGCCAACCTCGTATGATTCTTCACTAGATCTCTTCTTCTTTCGAGAATCACAATGGTATAATGCCACAACCAACCAAATATCCTTAGAATTTTCAAGAACATTCAGCTGATTTGATCATAGAAGGAAACATGAACCCGTGGAGGTTAAGACCAGTTTTGTGGCTCCAGAAATACTTTTCCAAGTGATTGATGGCAAAGGATGTATTATTTATTGCATAAACATTAAACCTGATACAACAGCCAGACTGCCATAATCATAGTTCTATTTTTAAGGAGGGCATGACTCATTAGCAAAAATCAATTTTAAATTCTAAAATAGCTTTATACAAGGTATCTTCAAAAAGCATATAGCCATTTTATATTATAAAAAAAAAAAAATAACCAACCTAGGGCAATATAACTTTAGTCTTCTTCATGGTATTAACCTTAGGGCCACATGCACATACCAAACAATCACTCCAATTTACAAAACAGTTCACAAAGTCCTATTTCAGGATTGCCATAAGCTGACGTCACATTCTCCTTAATCTTGTCCAGTTTGGTATCTCTTTGGAAAAAGCCAGAGGATGCAGAGAGCTAAATCTGGACTGTATGGGGGCTGACAGACCTAGGTTATATGAAGAAAAAATTACTTGGTCATTGTGAATGTAACAGTTACATGAAACACAAGTTCACTCAATATCTCACTGCTGACCGAGAAATCCCACTAAAGAGTGTCAGGTTTCCTGACAGATTGCCAAGATACATCAAAGCCATGCAAACAGTTCTCAAGATATTCAAAATAGCTGGATATTTTTCAGACAGACCTTGTAATTTATTGTGGCCAAAAGATGTTTCAGTTGTTTATTTCCTTCTCATTTAAGATCGTCTTTGAATTGATAATTACAATTTTTTCATTTTCACACCACTAAAACTTTCAAACAATTTTATCTATTCAAATATTAAAACCAAGAACCATTAGATGATATCACAATAAGTGGTTTCCTCGATATTGTCAAACTTCAGTCTAAGTTAAAGGGATTCTTTTTCCAACATTACAAGAATAATCCTCACCAAATTTAGGAGAGTAAACTCTCCAATGTCTCTCTGTCCCATTACATCAAGAAAAATTAAAATTCCCATGCAACACAATATGAAATCACAACAAAGTGATTGGAAGGTAGCTCTCTTATCGACTGAGCCAAACTAACAAGTGATACAAATCTACAAAAATTTATGTTACAAATATGCAAGGGCTTATTTCATTCTAATGAATAGATATATTTATACTAAAGAATATACATTTTTATAATTTTTTTTTTCTTCATTAATTCTTAATTATAGAATAGAAGTAAGAGCTGAGTTTGACCCGGAGCCAGGCTTTTATATTTTCTTTTTTTTAAAAATCAAACACGCATTCAATGTGATTAGTAGTATTAATAGATTGAAAAATTGTCACAGAAAATTTAATTCGGCCGTATTGTAAATGTTATCTATAGCTTTCAAATTTTATACAAGTCTATTATTAGACACTGAACTTTGTGAAAAAATCATACTTTCATATCATTCATACAAATTTCATCAAAATTCTGCTAGCGTTGACAGAAATATCAACTACAGTGTGTGGAATTTTCCACACACAACTTTCATATCTCTCGCTATTTTACAAATATACCATACATGCCAAATTATGATATAACTGGTTTACAAAAAGAAACTCGGAGGACTATTGCTCACAGTAACTCATTCAGACCCCATAGCTGTACACATTGAATTTTGGTAGATGATCCTTATTCATAGAACCATTGCATTGGATGCAATGTAATATTTGCATTTCTTTTCTTTTTTCAATTAAATGTCTATCTTATATACCAGCATATACAGTACGTATATACTTTTGAACTGTAAATGCAATCTAGCTCTACTAGTTAGCGGTCATTTCTCGGTAGCATGAATCGATGCACATGAGATTAACTAATATGGATCTTGGTTTTTGAAATAAGAACTCAATTATTCTAACGTTGGTTAGGATTCGATTCCAGGTAGGTCTCAACTGGATCTAAATATTTGAAAATTCAAAAAACTGACTTATAAGGTGATAAAAAATAAAAAAATAGAGAACTGAGGATAAGATTTTAGCAGTTGAAAATTGAAAATTAATACCTGAAAACAGACAGACTTGTAATTTACGATTGGATTTGAAGAGTATCCCACTCACTGATATTTAGAAACTCTACCATAGATGATATTTCTTTCTATCAACATTTGACAATTTTCAAAGGGTTGGGATCAAGATAGTGCCTGGCATAAGATTAATTTTATTTACCTGGTTAAGAAAGGCTAAGGATCCTATGTCAAGAAAATTATTCAGTAATAAAAACAAAAGAACTGACACATCAATGCATAAGTAAATTGAGGTAAATAAAAACCACTGAAAACAAATATGACTATGGATAAAGTTGAATTCAAGTTGAAATAAATATCTTTTTTAAATGAATTATCAGCAACAGATGAGATGGAATCAGTAAGTAGAGTCAAAACTCTGGCTGAGACAGGGCTTGCTTCATGCTAATGCCCTTGGGAGAGGAATGAATTCATCTCCGCCCACCCCTGTCACCACACCGTAAACTAGCATGGCATGATAGGCCTATCAACCCAAGTCTTCCACAGACCTAGGAGAAAGGCCTATGTCCGGCAATTTTTAAGGCTGATAATTCTTTCTCCTTTTAAAAGCAAGCAACATTTTTCCAAAACATGAAATATATGTACACATATATATATATACTTACATCATTCTAAATTTCAAGAAGAAAACTGAAATACTCAAAGTTTCAAGTCATTAGTGAATATCCTGGTCATTAAAAGTCATTAAAGCCATTAGAAATATATCCAGGGCAGTTTTTAGACTGTTTCTCATGTAGAGCTGACATAGGCTGATTGCAAGAGACAAAGAGAGAGCGAGAGAGATTGACCCAAGGCTATCCAAATAACATCTGCCTAGGACCACAACTTGTACTACTGTCACTTGCATTAAGTAAAGTTTTAATCCTATATACATGACCCGGTATACGTGCAGACCAGCATGTTTATCTAGAAAGTGGAACAATGTGAAAAGGTGATTGAAAGAAGAAAAGGAAAGTTAGTTTCTTGCACTGACAAGATCAGCAAGTTAGCTAATAAACTTATCATAAAATTCAAATAGAACAAAGGAGAGGGTCCCGTTTTTAACTTCGACTGAGAGTAATAAATAAAGTAAAGACATAAAATATGCTGACCAACAGGAGGAACACTGCATGAGATATTGGTTAGGAAAACGATACAAATAATTTACAGGTACAGTAAAATCTTGCAGAATCAAGTAATGAAGCATATAGTTGTCAGAAATAGAAAAAGATATTTCATTTTTAGAAAGTTTCACATACACACTAGTACAGTAACCATCTAAAAAGTGTTATTTATATATGGATGGGTATTTTTGCCTAGGATCAGAGCGTCCATATACTCTGCCTGGGGTTAAAGTGTTACTACCTGGCCTTCGGCCTAGGATCAGATTATAGTATCTATGAGTTCATTGGAAAGTGTCGCACAAAAAAATATATGTATATGTATACATTGCATCTTGAATACGTGGATATCTACATTTTGATTCTCTTTTTTTTTCACATGGGATTCACTTAACAATTGTTGGGATCTTTTATTTCAATAGGAAACTTATCTGAAAGAGAAAAAAAAATGGAATATACAGGGAAACTTTATTTCAATTTAGTTATTTCTGGAGTGCCAAAATAGATTTTCAATGGAAAAATTGTCAACCAATCTGCCTTTTTCTGTTCAAGTAGCAATTTGGATTGGGAAAGAGAATTAACACATACAAAATTATATGCGTATTTATATAAATCTTTCAGATAATTTTAAATCATAAGGTATGAAAGTAACTCTAAAAAAACATTCTTGTAAGTCATCAATACTTGATAGTCAAGAAAGTGTGATTATTTTTTTTTATTTCTGTGTCTATTCATATTGTGCTCATCAAAGATATAACTAAATTTCTTCTTGTTTGTTAATCAAAAAATTTATTCCCCATAAGTATATTTTTTTCAGTTATATTCATCATTTATGTGGAATGCTGGTAGTTTTTAAGTTGTTTTCAAAACTAAAGCAATATTTTGCAAAAATATTTATCTCTCTTTGACAGCACTCTTTCACCATAAGAATTGCAAAATGCCACGAAATGTACCAAAAGAAATACTTCGAAATAGATTATCCAATGTAAACTTTACAGAATAGCTCAGTTTACAGTTAGGCAAGGCCAGCATTTAAGTAAATATGTTTTTAAAAATCTATCTTGTTTATCTTTTTCAGCATAATGGAAGACAGTGAGAGCACTGCAACTGGGGCACAACTTACTGTTACCTTTAAAACACTATCATCATCATCATCAGTCTTTTGACGTCTTTTGTTAGACATAGACCTTCTCCAGGATTTGCCACACTTCTCAATCATGGGTGTCACGGAGCCAGTACTTTCTGAACTTGTCTAGCTCGTCCCTCCACCTAATATTCTGCCGGCCTCGTTTGCATGTGATCTCAGGGGATCCATGTTGTGAGTCGTAATGTCCATCGGTCGTCCGCCATTTTTGCAACATGGCCAGCTCACAGCCATATGAGATTTTTAATGGATTCTATGATGTACCTAACTTTTGTCTTTTCTTGGATGTACTGTGCTGTCTTGTCATCTCTCCATTATTCTTTCATGTGCACGGTTCTCAATTTGCGGATCTGTCTCTTGGTTAGGTTCTATGTTTCAGCTCCATAAGTGACTATTGGGAGGATGCATTGGTTATACACCCCTCTTTTTAGGATTAATGGGATACCCATCAAAAATGATGGGATCATGTACATGTATAAAATTTATCCATATTTTAATATAAATGTATTCAATGCAAACAAAATCTCAGCATACCATCAGCAAATCTCATTTTTATGTAGATTTCCTAAAACTGTTCATAATTTTTTTGTTTATTCTGATAATTTCGAAACAGTAAGGCAACAGAGTTGTGTAAAAAAAAAAAAAAATTTCTTTTTTAATATTAAAAAAACAACAGTTTGATTCATGAAGATTCAGAGATGCCGATACTCATTGGAATTATTTTCCATACTACTACTGAGTAATCAGCAACAGTGGTGGTGGTGGTGGTGGTGATGTAGATCTAAACAAACAGACACAGTTGCTCTTACCAGTTTACGAGTACTACTGATTAGATGCCAAAGTGTTAAATCTGTAAACCAGAACTACAGGTTCAATGGGTTAAAAAAAAAAAAAAAAAAAAAACTGATAAAAAGGACAGATGAACGCTTCAAGTTATTTACTCTGGGTAGAACTGATGAATCATCCATATCAAAGACACAGTATTTATGATACTTATATAACCTACTAAATTATGTATTCTTGTTGAAATGATGTGAACAAAGTGGAGAAAAATTATATCCCACAAATTACAATACTTACAAAATATCAATTTCAACATCTAATGCCAAACCATAACTATTCATAAATAATTACATGTCCACAGGCACTCAGTAAGCAAAAAGCTTCTCTAAATATTTTCAATTCTTTCTCAAATCTGATAACTTCCATCAGACTTGGTTTATACTTCACTAAATAAACAGACAGGAGGTATGGAGTGGCATAACAGTTACCATTATCACATATAGAGTCCAACTTTTGGTTAAAACATTTTGCACTGATGCCCTTGGGAAAGGCATCAATCCACACACCTTTCTTCAGCTATATGTGAATAGCAGGTCAATAAAAGCCATTGGTCCACCCAAGGGAAATAAAACCCACGGCTCTGCAGTCACCATAGCTGGTCCCGAGTCTATATTAAGAAGGAGGGTTGGGTTAGCGGCTAGCAACTATGCTCTGTAAAAACATGATTGCTAATGAAACTGTGACTGAGTGATTGCACTCAATGCTTCACGAAGTGTCTACAGGAATGAACGAAAGGCACCAGAATAAACTAATGACTGCAGATGAAAGATCAATCAAAATCGGAACTTTTCATCTCAGTTTCCATGAGATCAATTAAACAAAATGCTTATAGCTTGGACGGGAATAATTTGTGAAAAATTTCAAAGAAATCAGATGTCACAAAAATTTTTCCTTTTTTTTTCTCTTTCCAGGGTACACAATTAATATATATAAATGTTCACAAGAGTGTGCATGTAAATACATATGTATATAATTGAAGATACAGTTTTTCTATATGCCTGTATATCAGATGTATAATAGAAATAAAACAGTGCATTTTAAATTCTGAATGTACAAAAGAATGCACAGGTTGTTACAGAAAACAAGTTTACATACAAATTCAGGAGCATCTGAAAGCACCCCCCCCCCCAAAAAAAACAAAAAAACAAAAACAAAACACAGAACTGTTCAAAACCTGAAACGTTGTTTATACAATTTTTAGCAGCATTTGGCTACATTCATTATTATCTTTTTCGGTTCTAAAACTATTAGTTTCTAACTGATTTGTCAAATCAATTCCTGTTAAAACGTCCAAGATCAAATTGAATAATCATTGCATCATAGATAAAATGAATGCCAAATAATCCAATGAAAAATGAAAAAGTTATAAATATATACATGAAGTGGTTACATTAATTATGAACACTGCATAGTCTGCTCTCATTCTCCCTACCCATTTTTTTTTCTTTCTTGCACTTCCTAGTTTTTTATTTTGAGAACTGATCTATAAAAAAAAAAGAAAAAAGTCTCGCATGATATAGAGTGAAAAAAAAATTACTCTTCACCCACTCTCTCAATCGTTCCTTTCTTATGAACTCTATAAACCGATTCAAATTTGTTCTGAACAAAAAAAAAAAACTCATGGCTTTCTAAGAACTGTAGTGTTCTGCCAGAGTTGAAAAAATAAAAGCTACTTACAGATCAGATAATTCTGTAAATTCTCTCTCATTGAACATCAACAAAAAGTCTTAGAAGAGCTGCAAAAAAATAATAGAAGATATCAAGTAAGGAATTAGAAATGGTTTTTTAAGGAAGGAAAAAAACTTATGAGTATATTAAGCTAATAAAAAATACTAGTTTCCAATCATCTGGAAAATACATTGATATTGCCTGAAATAAATTGACACATCTTATAATTTGTCAAAACTGTCTGTCTGTAGGTACTTGCCAACCACCAAAGCGACTCAACATAAACCCATGAAATTTTCTGTGGGTGTGGATGTGAACCCAGATAATGTTTTTAGAAAATTAATTTATAAAAATCACTCACCAAATATGTTTTTAGGGAGGGTTGATTGATTTACAATCTAACTCTTTGGTAAACTGATCCCTCAATTGTAATTTAAGGGTTTAAATCAAAGGGAACGCTCTTTTTCATGTTTTGGAGGCCGGGAACTTTTCCTCCATTTTGACCTTAACTGCGCCCCTTTGGACATTAGCCTCACTTTTCTTAACATTAGCACCTCCCCGAATTCACCTTTTCTTTACTATTTACCCCGTTTTAAGATTAGTCCCTTTTATCTTAAAATTTCGCCCCCCACTTCTTTAAACATTTTACTTCTTTTTAACATCCCTTCTCTTTTTTACATTAGCCACCCTCTTTTTAAAGATAAGCTCAACCTTTTTCAAACAGCAACACCCCTTTTCACTTAAGCCACCCCCCTTCTTTCATTAGCCTGCTTCTTTCCAACATTAGCCCCCCCCCCTTTTTCCTAAGAGTGTAAAGAAAGAGTGGTATTGAATCAATTTCAAAAACAAATTGAATCAAACACTATCTGATTTCTATCCATCTATCTCTTTCTTGGACAGCAATTATTCCGCCCGTTAGGGTGGGTATTCAGTTAGGTCATCATAATGAGCCAATCAGCAATGTCTTTAAGAATAAAAATAAAAACATTGATCATAAAAATAAACAAACATAAACAATACAAAAACATCCTTGAAAAAAAATGAAAATATTTAAACAGACATAAAAAAAGTAGCAATACCATTTAAGGCAATCTCTAAGTTTGTCAGTACAAAGGAAGCCGCTTATTGTGATCACTTTGGGGCAAGGCCTTTTAGATAACACTAACCAGCTGATAACATTAGGCAAAGGATATAAAAATTGGAGCAACCTACGTTTATTGTTGTAAATTCATTGTTATAACCAACTTAACATTATAAAAATTAAATATGATTAATATAAGTATTTCAAGATAATTTTTTGAATTCATTTTAAATAAAGTATTAGGGAGTAACTAATTTTGATAACAATAACTGCTCAAACATAATGTGTGATTCTAAAAAGTGGCTTCCTCTGTAGTAAAATACAAAAATCCAGAAATGGTTCCAGACAGCCTACTAAACATCTGAAAAAGTGCAGGGGGTCTTTTCCCTAAACCATTCCCATCTTGCAATGTTTCAAGTTTTTTTTTCATCTTCAGAATCTCAATGGAAAAAACAAAAGTTTGCACTGCAAGATAAAAATGTCTGTTTTCTTCTTGCATTCATGTGATTTGCTATTCACACATGCAGTCAACTTTTTTCTTTTATACAAGTTTGAAACTTGGGCAAATAACTTCTACATTGTTATCTCAATGGAATACTACGGCCTTTCTCTCAACACTTTCTGGACACTTTTTGCCATTTGCAGCCTCAAATTAATTTTATTCTGAGCAGTTCTTGTTCAAATCAATTGACTATCTCGAAGGACCTCATAGTTGAAGCCTCTCTTCCAATCTCACCCTATAACCTTAGATTAAGACCGTATGGTTAACAGTGGTTCATTTCACCTGCCCAATAATCTCTTGGATTCCATGATGTTGTAAGGTATCCACATCATAACATTTTCTTATTTGTTGAAAATAGTAGCACATTTAGATATGGTTTCTATATATCATGTCACAGACAGACTGACACCAAGCAAATTACAATAAAGATTCCAAACCAGTGAAAGGAACCATTCAGTTAACGATCAAGATACTAGAAAAATTTAGAAAATATAAATAGATACACAGAAAGAAATAGAAGATTGAATACACCACACCTGCTTTTTTGTTCAAAGTAAAAAATCATGAACCTAGGATTGAACAATTTTCCACCTCTTTTCAGTTACTGTATAAAGGAATTCAACAGAGATGAGAGGGCCCTACTTCTGCTTTGGAATTTAGAATAAAAAATCACATTTATTGACTTCTTCTGAATGATTACCTTAATATAATGAGGAAAGGCAAAGCCTATTAATTACGCAGAAATATACCATTCTGAAACATAAAATGGGAAATCACACAACCATCTCATAACCAATCTTAAGAAAAAAAACAAAATAAGATTCTTACTCAGATGTGGTTGATTACTTGATTGCCAATCTTTGTAATAATTGAGTTTGAAAGAAAATCAAAATATACATATATACATACATACATACACACACACACACACACACATATATATATATATATCATGTATTATATATATATATTCCCAATACAGCATACAAGATTCAATTCAAGTACAGGTTGGTAGAATTTTTTAAAAAATATCAAAGATAATATCACGAGCATCATGCTAAAGATACTGTATATTATGATAAACACGAGACAATTTAAATTTCTAAACAATTCTGAAACTTATTTATAGGTCAACTAGCAGTCAAGATATGCTTACCTGAAAAATCAATTTACCCCAATCATGAGTCATCCTGCTTTCCATTGTGTAATTACATACCGTAAAAAAAAACTATGCAAATATTACATTGCATCTAATGCACTGGTACTATGACTAAGAGGCCATCAACCAAAGTTCGATATGGACAGTTGTAGGACTTAGATAAGTTGTGGTGAGTGATAGTCCTTCAGATACCCTTGAAAACCATTTGCCCAACTTGTAATTGTTATCATACATTCAATCTGATTTCAAAATAGGGCATGCCACCCAGGAGTCAGTCTACAATTCATTAAATTCTTCATTTGAATAATTGCAGAGTTGTAGATTTTACATTTTTAAAAGCCTTTTCTCAGATAATTTCCAAACTGAATTAGTAGTTAGTGTTTACATAGTATTGTATTTCTCTAAATGTTATTCCATTTGAATGAACAAATATTTTGAGAGGTATTATCAAATGGAAGAAAATCTTTTCATAGCATTGATGGCTACAAAAAAATTAACTGATCTTTCTGAATATGAAGAAGGTGGTGGTGTAGGAGGAGGAGATGGCCCCTTTCTGTCTTGGTAGACAATGAAAATACACTGAAGTGAGCTCTCCAAGGTGCAAGCTTGGGCAAAGCATGTGGAGATCCTAAGGTGCCTATTCAATAGAATCCCCTGCTTAACCTTGCTGATGTAGGCCAAAGAAAAGCAGAGCAATATGTTCGGCATCAGCTTGGTTGCAGGAGCTACCAAGGCAAGTTGGTATTCAGCCATCTTAAGGGGGGGCTCTCCTCCCTGGTTCGGAATCATCTCCTTCCCAGACTAGTTGACAACTATAGCTAAAGAGCCAAGTCTGCCCTGCTATTTAACCATAGTTGTGGGGAGAAGATATGGATTCATGCTTTTCCCAAGGTTATAGTCTAGCATAGTTTCTTACATTTGCCTACCCTGGTCATCAACAATAAAGGATTATATAACTTATGGAAATTATAAGGAAATACTAGAAAGTGATTTATATGGCATTTATCACTGCTGATAGAAGCAGACTTAGAACAGTAAAAAAATGCAATTTTGCAATAATGATAACTCGCTGAAAACCCACTCTATAGATAGAGATTCTGTTTAGCTAACCAGATTGGCACAAAAAGTCCAGTTCAGGATTATACTTACATAGTAAATCAAACCTCTTTCTGAAAAAACTGTAAAAGTTTTGGAATTTTCAACAGCTAATATGCTAAAAACATGCTCCTGGGTTCAATTAGTAATCTCAGAAATTTTAGTGGCCATTTGATATGCGTTTTGCACGCTGACAGATGGACGAACATTTGGTGAATTATATATAAATATCCAAAGAAAAACTTGAGCAGCAACTGTTTCAGGAGAACGGATGACTTTATATGAGTAATCTAAGAACATTTTTTGGTTGCATAAGAAAGAGGAATTACAGACAAGGGTGTCTGTCTGGGGGCAGGTTAAGTAGTGTGGGTGGAATGAGAAACAGATGTGAGCAATGACCAACACCATTTACTATTTCCAGCTGAGGAATTTGGTAAGGAGAAAGGTACCAACCCTAAGAATGAAGAGAAAAGAAATATGAAGGAGACTAGAGGCAGGTAACTGTATGCAATCAAGTGCAGGTCTGTAGTTATCAGGAGAGATAAATTTGAAGGTTAAAAAAAGACTTGGTAAGTTTGAGATTCAAAGAAAGGTTACATAGAACTTTAAGACATGCAGGTATTATTAGTTTCCAAGCATCAAATACTGTATACAGAGTCTTATAAAAGAATTCATATCACAAAAAAATACCCCAGTATGGTTGATATTTATTCACACTATATTCGAAACAGCATGATTTTCAGATCTTTTGCATTTATATTTTAAAATTCTTTGAGGGGCAGGGCTTTTGAAGATAGATATCTTTCTTTCTCTTTAATACACCCATAACTGCACAATTATATTATTCAGAATTGGATATATATTTATGCTGTCTAGGCCAAGTGACATATTCACTATGTGATAATGGGAGTCATTTGAAATAGAGTCTAAAAGAATATATATATAATTATTCTGTAAAATTATACATCCATTTCTTAATAATATAATTGTCCAAGTTGAGGAACAGTAGTGCAGATATGGACAGTGAATGAATAAGATGAGGACGTGGGGATAAAGCAGTTGTTTGGATCTTCACCTTTCTCCCGGGCTGTTTAGCTAAATAGAAAGAGCAACACTACATTAAAGCGGCCACCTATTGGTCACAGATTCAATTCCTGCAGCAACTACATTTTCTTTAATTTTTTATTTTATTTACACCGTCTAGGCCAAGTGACACATTCTCCATGTAATAACAGGAGGTAATTTCAAATCAAAGTGCGTGTCGATTGGCCATCTTACTGATGATGTCTGTGGCTATCATTTGTGGGCACAAATGCGACCGACAAGAGAGGCACATACTCAGGGAAAGTGGAAGAGTGTTGTGTGAACAAATAATGAGCCCTTTTTAATATTGGCTGGCACTCTTTGGCTCTTTTCAAAAGATGTATAACCCACAAGTGTTTCACTGCACCATTTGGCTTTGTCCTTAGTCTCCAGCACAAAGATGCTCTACTGTTTCATTATACAAGTTCTGAAGTGGCCCAGAGACGTGCTGGCCTTGCTTATGCAAGCTTTTCTCTCTCTCTCTCTCTCTCTCTCTCTCTCTCTCTCTCTCACAATTCATAAAAGTAACAAAGTTAGTGCTCATTGGTCAGGTTAAACTGGCTTAAAAGATTATCATTAATCTTTTGATACTTTTTTCTGCCTGATCCACATTTATTAAAACAAGTAATTAAGCATGTAAGTTGGGTGGTAAATGCATTAAAAAGAAGTAGATATTCTTATTCTTGGTATTTTCTTAAGCTGTTAAAAACCAGCATACATTATTTGTTCTTTTCAGTCAGTGGGATTGAAGCAAGGGGTACAATTTCTATGACAACATTTATGACTACTAGAAACAGTCAACCAAAACTGTCAACATAACATTCTCCAGTTTTCAAGTGGGTCTGGCTA
Organism: Thysanoteuthis rhombus; assembly: GCA_963457665.1. Lineage (NCBI taxonomy): Eukaryota > Metazoa > Mollusca > Cephalopoda > Oegopsida > Thysanoteuthidae > Thysanoteuthis > Thysanoteuthis major. The sequence continues at coordinate 20,947,539 of OY735218.1, forward strand.
GCTGGCAATCTAGGTATGTATCAGACACACCAATGGATCTAAAGGGCTGAAAATATAAACATTTACTCCTTATCATGTTTTTGTTTCCCCAATAGGTTTTTAGAGTGTGTGTAAGGGACCAATTAATAATGTAAATTTAGAATAGATTGGTCCTTAGTATTTCCTGGCTGCATTGTTTTTTGAAAATTATGACATTTTAATGATCCAACCAAAGACAAGAGAAGTAATTTATTCATTAATCATACCCCCCCCCCCGATAGTCTTGGATTTAATGTTGTTATCATAAATTTATAGAGCAACAAATGTCTTTGTATCTTTTGATGAAGCACGTTTTTTGAGATATATATACCAGTACATAAACTCAGGTCAGGGAGTCACTGAGGTAACTTCTCGGAGATGGATATAGCTGGATGAAAAATATTGTGCACAGTGAGTGAGAGAGACACACACACACAGACAAAGTGAAAGACAGACAGACACAAACACATACACACACACACACACACACAAAGTGACAGACACAGACACAAACACACACACACAGTGAGAGACAGATGGACACAAACACACACACTGTGAGAGACAGATAGACACAAACACACACACACCCTGAGAGACAGACGGACACGAAAACACACACACACACACAGTGAGAGACAGACAGACACAAACACACACACACACAGTGAGAGACAGACAGACACAAACACACACACACACAGTGAGAGACAGACAGACACAAACACACACACACACAGTGAGAGACAGACAGACACAAACACACACACACACAGTGAGAGACAGACAGACACACAAACACACACACACACACACAGTGAGAGACAGACAGACACACAAACACACACACACACACAGAGTGAGAGACAGACAGACACACAAACACACACACAGTGAGAGACAGACAGACACACAAACACACACACAGTGAGAGACAGACAGACACACAAACACACACACAGTGAGAGACAGACAGACACACAAACACACACACAGTGAGAGACAGACAGACACACAAACACACACACACAGTGAGAGACGGACAGACACACAAACACACACACAGTGAGAGACAGACAGACACACAAACACACAAACAGTGAGAGACAGACAGACACACAAACACACACACAGTGAGAGACAGACAGACACACAAACACACACACAGTGAGAGACAGACAGACACACAAACACACACACAGTGAGAAACAGACAGACACACAAACACACACACAGTGAGAGACAGACAGACACACAAACACACACACAGTGAAAGACAGACAGACACACAAACACACACACAGTGAGAGACAGACAGACACAAACACACACACACAGTGAGAGACAGACAGACACAAACACACACACACAGTGAGAGACAGACAGACACAAACACACACACACAGTGAGACACAGACAGACACAAACACACACACACAGTGAGACACAGACAGACACAAACACACACACAGTGAGAGACAGACAGACACACAAACACACACACAGTGAGAGACAGACAGACACACAAACACACACACAGTGAGAGACAGACAGACACACAAACACACACACAGTGAGAGACAGACAGACACACAAACACACACACAGTGAGAGACAGACAGACACAAACACACACACAGTGAGAGACAGACAGACACAAACACACACACACAGTGAGAGACAGACAGACACAAACACACACACACAGTGAGAGACAGACAGACACAAACACACACACACAGTGAGAGACAGACAGACACAAACACACACACAGTGAGAGACAGACAGACACAAACACACACACAGTGAGAGACAGACAGACACAAACACACACACAGTGAGAGACAGACAGACACAAACACACACACAGTGAGAGACAGACAGACACAAACACACACACACAGTGAGAGACAGACAGACACAAACACACACACACAGTGAGAGACAGACGGGCACACACACAGACAGTGAGAGACAGACGGGCACACACACACACACACACAGTGAGAGACAGACAGACGAAAACACACAGTGGCAGACGGACAGACACAAACACGCATATACACACACAGTGGTAGACAGACAGACAGACACAAACACACACACACAGTGAGACACAGACGGACACAGACATACACAGTTAGACACGGACGGACACACACACACAGTGAGAGACAGACGGACACATACACACACACACACACACACAGTGAGAGATACAAACACACACACAGTGAGAGACAGACAGACAAAAACACACACACACACACAGTGAGAGACAGACAGACACAAACAAACACACACACACACAGTGAGAGACAGACAGACACAAACAAAGAGACACACAGACATACAAGCACAGTGAGAGACAGACACACAAGCACAGTGAGAGACAGACAGACACCCACAAGCACTGTGAGAGACAAACAGATACAGAGACAGAGAGAGAGAGAGAGGGGGAGAACCCCAATGCTTCAACACATGGAAATAAATATTAATGATGGTCTCAGTAGCCGAGGAGTTTTACTAATGTATGAAAGACTGATCTAATGTTATACATGTCCCCAGTAAAACGTTGATTTAGTAAAAACTCTTCAAATAAAGAAAAAAATTTTTTTCCAAATTTCTATATTAGACAAGGATATCAAATATAAAAGCGAAAGTACATTTCCTACATCCTAGCTTCCGTCTTACTATCGTTTTCTCTTTCTTCTGTTTTACTAGAGAATAAAAGGGAGAAACCAAGAGAGATCTAACAAAAACTAGGACAGCCATCTTGATAAGGTCAAACACACTTTTATCGCTTATCAAACAGTCATTGCTATTCTCTCCACGCGGCTCTAGTTTTTAGTGGCCGTTATAAAATGATTAGGCCAATCTTACATTTCATTGGTTCGGAGGTGTTCATATTTCCAGATGGAAATCTCAACCTCATTATACATTTTTGCTCCTCAGGGAAAAGGTGGAAAAACAGAGCAGATCCGTGAAGCCAGCAGGGCTTACAAGGCAAATGCTCTTGAAAAATATCATGACATTTTAGGGGAGGAGGAAGGGGGTGTAGTTCATCTCATACCAAATTATTTATTATTATATTATATACTTAGATTAGGTTGTTATAGCCACAACATTTCGGTCATTGTATCATCCGACCTTCCTCAGGTATCTATCGTAGTTAGTAATCTACTTGGAATTCTGAGCCTTCGTCAGGTATCATCTGGTAGATTTGGGAAGTAACGAACCGAACCCTTTATTTATCCGACGGGGGTATATTGACCGTACTCCCCTCTTTTTAGCGTTAGTAGTATTGTTATACTGTCTCACACTAGGATCAAACCTAGAACCATCAGATTACTTAACAGTAATTTGTCTGATGTTGTAACCACTGCGCTATGTGTCGAAATCTACCAGATGATACCTGACGAAGGCTGTAGAGTGCAACGGCCGAAACGTTGTATGAAAAACAACAAAGATGAGGATGGTCCGAATATCAATAGAAATAATAATAATACCTCATCTCAAAAATTCCGAGATATACTAACTGTATGATAATTACAATGCCAAAACTTGGAAATCTGTTTCTAAGAAATTTTTTTTTTTTCAACAGGGGATTTATTTAGAATAAAAACAAAATGGAAGATTTTTTTTCATTGATGTTGAAAAACTTCTCATCTTGAAAACCTTCCGCTCTGCTGACAATCAATTTCATTGTTCCTCTCCAGATAGCAAGATACCCACCATTCTTCAAACTAAAAACATTAGAACAATAAAAAAAAAATGTTTGTGACAAACAACACTCACTCACTTCTGATGAGTCGGTCCCCATGAACAAACATAAGGTCACCGAGTTCTCAGTTTGAAAAAAAATTAAAAAATCATTTTCTTTTCTTCTTTATCCTAGCCCCCAACCCAACCAAGTTGATTTAAAAGTCAATTCTCAATTATTTTCCCAATTGGAAGAAATGAATGAAACAAAAATATGAAATATCGATATTCCATTTGGATAACCTTACAATATCTTACATTCAAGAAGCAAACAAATGGCAATCATCACTCTTGTTTTGCTTTATATTTCCAATATCTTTATTCATAAATTGTTTCTTTCTCAAGATGAGACAAGGTTTTCTTTCCTTTGACTGTTTAGGTCCGTGTCATTACCATCTAAGAATACCATGTCTGTCCAGAAAGTCTCCAAACATTTTCCAATATCTCGCAAACTGGTTGCACAGTTTTGATGCGACTTGGCAATCAATTTGAGGGAACCTTACTGCACATGTATGAACAGACACTCTCCTATAAGGTTACTCAGTCAACAGTGAGATACAATTGAGTGAATTTGTATACTGTGTGACCTTCTTTTGTACACAGATATGAAGAAGTTTTACACAAAATTATGTAGTTGTAGTCCACTTTGATAAAATTTTGATTTTGATTTTAGATTAATAATCTAATTGCAAATTACTGGTTCAGGGACTTTAGAATATGATTTTTCAAATGGGGGGGGGGGAGAAAAAACAAAACAAAGTCTATACATGTTTTCAGAGCTGCTTTCATTCTATTATAAAAGATGAGTCAGCTACTTCAGCCAGTGAATAAAAAAAATGATAATTTTACTCTGACACTAGTATCCAGGAAGCAGAAATACTTGATAACTATCAAATAGATTTACAAGCCAGATATCGTATTGCTTTTCACCTTTTTGTAATGATAATAATACAATATATTTGAAAAAAAGTATACATCACGTACAAATCTAGTTTACATCAAGTCTTGCTGTTACAGGGTCAAATTCCACTACTACTTCTATTGGGACTGAAGATGATTACTGTATCTTTTTGTATTGTATAAATAATAAATTATAAAAATATATAATATATTTTTAGTATAAAATTATTTATAAAAAGGAAATAAGCCCCTGTATATCTGTGAGATAAATTTTTGTAGATGAGTAAGACTTATCAACTTGGCTCTGAGAGAGCCAGCTACCTATCAAACCATGGTAGGGAAATGTTAATTTTGTAAATGTATTTATTAATTGGAAAGAAATAAGCACATAATTTTTGATTGACGTATGACTTATCAATTTAGCTCAGTCAGTAAGAGAGCCCCCTGCCCATTAGTTGGTCTGGAATCACAAGAGAATGTTAATTGTGCATGTTGGTTTGGTTTCACATTACGAGATAGTCATACAGAAAAAAGTTTGCTCTGCTAAATTGGATGAGGATTGTTCTTGTTCTTGTTATGATAGAAAAACAAAGTCTATTCCAGACTGGGATTGGAGTTTGACAATAATTTTAGATATTTAACCAATTGTGGTGTTTTAATAATATATATTTTTCTCAATTTTCCACATAAGGTGACAGAACCAGATATTCTGGTTATCTATTCCACAGACCCACAAACCTATTGCTAAAAAAAAACCCCGAGAATCAAATCTACTCGCTGTTTACTTCAACAATACATTTATGGCCTCTTAGTACAATGTAGTAATCATTTTGACAACAAGACACAATTTATTACAGAATGGTTATTAATAAATGAATAAATGAGTCTTGGCTAATGTTTCCAAGCATAAGATAAAAGGACTGGTAAGGAGGAACACTAATTATTATAAGTATAATCTAATTAAATAATTAAATAAGTAAGTTACCATTGTTCCACCAAATGTTACTGTCACAGATAATTATTTTGCTGATACAGAGAAAGCCATATATAATAATCATGGTTAATGTTATCGTCATCATCATCATTATTATTATTATTATTAATAGTCTTTTATCATCCATCACTGGACATAGAGAATTGTGGCAAATCCTGGGGAAGGTCTATCATAGGCGTCGCGGAGCCAGTATTTTCTGAATTTGTCTAGTTCATCTCTCCATCTTATATTTTGTCAGCCTCGGTTTCGCATGTGATATCTGGGGATCCATGTTGTGAGTCGTGGCATCCATCGGTTGTCTGCTATTCTTATAACATAGCCTGTCCATTGACATTTAATGGTTATCAAATGATTGTAGCCCCACGAATGATTGACCAAACAGCCAACCAAGTGGACTATAGATTCTTCTTTGAGTGTCAGTGTCTATCTGTGTGTCTCCAGGCACATTTTGGGGGCAACAACCTTGAAAATTTGTTGGAGCACACCACTAGGCACCATCTGAAAACATCTTTTTTTTTTTCCTCCCAAAGAAAGTGCTTCCAGGGGGTCTGTATGGTTATTTTGGGACCAACAATGCCCAAATCTTACGCAGGTATTTTTTATATAATTTCAAATAAAAAATCAATTTTTTTTTAATGATAATTCTTGATAATCTTTAAATAATTAGTTCTGGTACATGTGCAGCTTATGGAGATTAATTCATGCGAGGTACTGATATTGTTATCAAATTTCATCAGTCCCGAACAATTCATTCAGAATAGATTAAAAAAATTGTAAATCCTCCGTTTAATGGAATCTGATATAATGGTTTTAGGATTTAATAGACACTCTAATCTCGCACGCATGTATACAATAGACTAGCTTTCAGTATAGCCAACATAGATATTTCACAACTATATTTAGTTATTTTTTTTTTGTATTTAGATATAAAAAATTGTTTTTAGATATTGGATATCAGTCAAGATATTTTCTTTCAATGAGGCTAAGACATTTTAGAATTTAGGGGAGGGGGGGCAAAATCTTGATAGTTATAGACAGATATTTGGTAAAGCTCAGGCTCTGAGATTTTACCAAAATTACTGCCAAAATAGAAAAAAAAAAAAAAATTTTTCTCAATCTTCATTTGGGAGTGGTCAGGGTGGCACTCCATCGTTGTGCAGCCATTTGTTTCTTTACTCTTAACAATCCACAGAACAATAACAAAACAACAAAGAGTACGTAAGAAATCTTTGCAGACTACTAGTCAGATAGATATATACCGTGAGTATTTTAGATTTCAAAACCACATTGATGTTTTGGCTGTTAAGATTTAGTAAGATTGTATAGCACCAATATCTTGATTAGGTTATGAATGAGTTTCTAAAAATTATAGTTTTACCTGGGCTCAAGAATTGCTAACTTGTTTGCGTCGATTAATTAAGTCATTACGAGCATATTTTTTTAATAGCAAAATGGTTCCCTGTTTATTGGATTAAGAATGTCATATATAACGAACATGTTGAGGACAAAGACACAGTGATCTAAATCGAAAACATAGAGCTGAAGAAAGTAGACCACAATATCTACCTAGGACGATGAATCTCCATTAAATCCTCAAAAGAAGAAATCAAGCAAAGAATCACACTGGGTTGGCAACCTTTTGGTAGAGGAAGCTCAGCACTCGAAAACGAGAAAATCCCACTAGCTCTAAAAAGAAGGGTCTACAATCAATGCATCCTACCAATAGTCATCTATGGAGCTGAAACATGGAATCATACTAAAAGATTGACCCTCAAACTGAGAAGCATGCAACGTGCACAAGAGTGACTCATGGTCAACCTCACATGGAGACATCATAAGACAGCACAGGAGTCCAAGATGTCATGGAAACCGTTAGAAAATTCAAATGGCAATGGGCTGGACGAAAAGGCTGATGATGAGGATGATGAAAAGGTACCCCATTACCAAATTTTGTTTTACTGTTTGGAAAAAAAAAAAAAATACTCCATTTTCAGAATAAACATCATTCTAATCAAATTTAAATTTTTCATTTTTTTTGTCTCAATCTGTCTCAAATGAAGAGAGTTAGAATGATTTTTTTTACTTTTTTTAACCTCACTGTTCTCCTAGAAGAATTCTTTTTCAAATTTTAGATGCTTTCAATTCATTAGACTCAAGAAACTCTAGGAGATTTGTTAGTTTTTTTTAAAGGTTTTATGAGGGGGTTCTATCCACAATGTAATTAGAAGGCTAAACAGGGCACTTACTTCCCGCCATTTTTACAGAGGTTCAGCTCACATGAATTATCTCTATTTTTTTTTAAAAACTGTATTCAGGCATAAATTCAAAACTTGATATTTCTCAAAAATGAAAACTTTCCTGATGCGATGAAGGTCATACTCATTCAAAACATCAAAATTTTTAAAAAAACTTTTAGATTTTTTCACTTAAATTTTTAGTACAACGAATGAAGGCTAATAATAAATAATGTATTTTTAGATAATTTTCTGGAACATTTAGATAATTTTTGCCTAAATTTTGGATAACCTTTTAGATAATTTTCTGGAACAACTAGATATTTTTGGATTTTTTTCCCCTTAATTTTATGCATAAAAATTTCAAAAATGTAGGCAATGCTGCTCACCATGTTTTGACTTATTCATCCTGTTATTATACATTAGTGACAGACTATTTCTGTGATTTCTGACTGTTTACATAAATTTGCGATCCTTAAAACCCAAAATAGCATCAACTGATACAGAGGTTAGAAGAAAGCGTGTGAACTTGAATGCAGCACAGAAATAAATGTGAATTGAAAATCTATCCTTCACAATGAACATTTACAGCAGTTCAGAACTATCTTAGTTGAGAATCAATATCAGAGTGGCAAACAACTAAAGCTGGATGCTTTTTTTTTCAACTTAACTGACATGTTTTGTCTTATAACTCAATAAATTTATATCCTACGTATTAAAAAAACTTTTGCGTTGAATTTGAATTCGAAAGGAGAGAGAAAAAAAATGTTTAAAACGCCGTTCCTCAGCCAGCATTCAATTTAACGCACACTCGTTCATCTCCATTCATTCATTGGAAACCGTCAACCAAAACAGTCAAAATAGGTTTCTTCAGTTTCAGGACCACACCAATGGAAATATCGGGTGGAAAATTCAAATATTTATTTGTATATTAACAAAAAAAAAAAAAAAAAAAAAACCATTTTGCTTGGTTTTTTGAAAATTTCTCCTCTAAATAATATTTTAACAGAGATTCAATTTAGTAAGCTTATGCTAAATTGGTTCCTCATTTTGTGACCAGCAGCATTCATGCTGGATTTTTGGAAATTCAAACATTTTTAGTGATGTAGCAGAAGGCAAGAGGAGTACTCTATTCATTGATCACCCCTTTTTTCTTCAATTAAAAAATTTAGAGAAGGGGTGATCAATGAATAAGTTACTTATCTCATCTTTTGTTGGGCGGTGATCACTAAAAAGTCTGAATTTTCAAAAAACAAGTATGAACACTGCCGGACACAAACTAAGGGACCAATTTAGCATAAATTTAAAATTAAACCCCCAACTAACTTATTTTGGATGAGAAATTTTTTTTCAATTGTTTTTTTCTACATTTAAGGAGAAAATGTTTAAATATTCGAGTCATCCTTGCACAAGGTCCATGCTAATCTCCTCTGTATCGTTCCAATTTTACGAATATGAACTGCTGAAGCTAGATGACGATGTTTAAATATTCAGCCCTCCAACTTCATTGGTGCAACTTATACAAGCACTAGCTAGCTAGACTTACTTGAAAACTGAGAAAAACCTATGTTGACAGTTTTAGCTGATGGTTTCTAATAATAACAACTACTAAAAAAACATAGTGACTTGTTTGATCACCCATTGAGAGAAAATTATGACAATCTGATACAACCAGAACGAACCTGGATATTTATGCATTTGCAAATAAATTTGAATTAGCAAGAGACTGCTCTATACTTAGTATTTAATAGTTGTCTCCCTTGACAAATCTGTTATCATAATATAGATAGGTGTGAGAACAAGCATTTTTATTCAGTTGCAAATGACCTGGACCTTATAGCATTCATCAAGTTATCACATTTCAGGGATACTTTAATTCAGAAGTTCTGCTTTCAATGCACCATTTCAGCTACTTGGAGGTTACAAACAGATGAACAGAGTTAGACTTCAGTAAAAGATAGAAAGGTAGGTATTTATTGGACAAAGTTACTTTCAGTGCAAAGCCATATCTATACAGCACCTTGAGAAGAATAAAATTAACAATGATTTACAAGACTAACACAATAACCATCGCTTTTTTGGGGCAGAGGCTCAATAATCCTATATTATTTTGATTGTTTGAATGAACAACTGTTACGCTTTCTAGCCATTATTCATTCCTTCTCCAGTGTCTTCTAACACCAAAAAAACTTGCTGATTTATTTGTTTTAAAAATTGTCTTGAGTTTGATATTCCTTTCCCCTTTTCATGTTTTACCAATTACAATGTGGATAAAGAAGGCGAGGAGTTGATTGAACTCCACAGAAACTAAACCATAGAATCTTACGATAAAATTTGGATTCTCTTTATCTTTTCTCCCTCCTCATTCCCCTTTGCAATGTAATGAACAAGAATAAGAATGGAAAAGGGTTTCATGCTTGAATGGGAGAAAAAAGAACTCAACCTCCATAATAACTGTGGTTCAATCATTACACCTCCCTCGCAAGTCTGAAGTTTAAAATTTAGTAACAGTAATAATAGATTACAAGAATACATACAATAAAAGTAATCAATGATAAAGAATATATTAGTTTTATTTTCCTGCTGGTTATGATAGTCAGTATAGATGTATCCCATAATAGATTATTTCAACAAAGTCCTTTAATAGCAGAAATTTACAAGTGAAATTTTCTGTGGACTGCTGCAAATTTTTCTCTGAAAAAAATGGCTGGTATCCATTGAAATGCATTGAAACATGCCCATAAAATGATAAACAATTTTTTTTTGATTTTGAGACGTAACATCTGCTTTCTCTTAAATTTTTCTTTTCACCTTCCAATTGTCACTTTCATCAATATTCTGTCAGATCACTTCACATCCACAATACAGTCACGCAGAAATATATATGCAAGAGTAATAATGATACATCAAAATCATCAACATTTATGGAATTTCAACTAGTAATGATAACAATAATGCAATAGATAACAAAAATCATTAAAATAAAAAAATCTTATATTTTACAGGATATGTTATCTAACAACTATGCATTAGATAATCTTACCTTATCTCTTGTAAATGAGAACAAGAATGATAACTGTGATATGTGAAAATAAAAAAAATCACTAGTATAATACCTGTTGTTTTGTATATCTAAGAATGGGAATGAAGCAACCATCCTCAGTACTTGACCAAAATGTTCCACTCAGAGACACTCAAAAGAGAATTCAACTCCACCTCATTTTACTTTCTCACTTCTCTTTCTGCCTTGCTAGCAGAATTCAGTCAGTCCCTATTTAGCACATATCTTTATGTTTCACCCTTTTTTGCCTATCCTCACCCTCCTTCTCTCTCTCTCTTCTCAAACTCTTTGCGGTCTTTGTGCTGAAATTCCATTCTTGGAACCTCTCCTCTCCTCTACCCCAAACTAACTCTATGTAAAAAATTTATCTTTCAAGTCAGACAAGCGGAAATGTCTGCGCACATTGCTTATTATAGTATGGATTTTAATGAATGGGTTCAGTCCTTTTGTTGACATATCATGCGAACAAGACAAAAGGATTTATTTTATTTATCCATGTCAACATAAACTGAGAAGTTTCCTCTTTGTGCAATTGAAAAATGAACTAATTTGAAACATCGAGACAAAACGTGAGAGAGAAAAAAATTTCACCAATTATTTTTTTTGTTGCTCATTCCGCACGAGATGCATAAGAATAATTCAATTTCAAAATAACAAAAAAAAACAATGGCATCAATGGGATCACATGGACTTCATCCTCCAGGGCCAATATTTCTACGATACATTTCCATAAGTCTCATGCTAGCATATCAATAAAAATACAAACATTTTTATAGAAATCACAAAGAACTAATAAAGGAAATTTTAAGTATAATTCAATGTTTGTCAGCCTATCATTGCCTGAGTCAAGGACGGCAAGAGATATGGCCATCAAATTTTCCGCGCTTACTAATGAGGTCCCTCTGCATATCTTTGACAAATAAGTTTTTGAAAATTCTGAAACCTTTCAAGTTTTTAGCGAGGGTTCCAATTAGCATGCAAGTATAATGCTTAACTGGAACTTTACTTTTTAGCTAAACCATATCTTAATCCTTTTGTTTAACCATATTAAGTAGATATTTGAAAATTCTGCCCATCCATAGGGTGAGTTTTCAACTAGTTGGTATTCAATTGTGAGACTAAGAAATTTGTGTTCATTCTCACTGATACATTCAACAGCTTGTAAGTTTTCTAAAATGGGAAACCAGAGCCGAGTAAAAGTGAGCGAAGCAAATATGTACAATAACCCTTTTCTGATCACACAGCACAGCCAATATTTTAAAATGAGATACTTTCTAAGATTTCAACCTTGATTTATTTACATAACAAGATCCAGAAAATAAGATCAGTAGCCATAACTTCATGCAAATAATCAATAATTGGAAACAGCTTCAAGACTGAAGAGGAATTAACAGCCCATTCAAAATTTACTTATTCTTTTATAAAAAAGTTAGATTTCACTTTGATTATATAAAACTTTTGATCATAAGATAGATGTTTTATATTCTTGTTTTGATTGAATAAATTTTTGATGAAATTTTTTAAAATATATTTATTTATTCTTTATTAAGAAAGGTTAAAATTTCACCAGGATTTGGTATCACAACCTCCAAACTAATGATAGATGAACTAAATGAAGAGAGCAAGTAAGTCGGCCTACACATGAACTTCAGCAAGACGAAGATCATGTGTAACAATCACATCGGAGATAAAAACACTAAGATCAAAATCGAGGACATAGGACTGGAGAAAGTAGATCACTACATCTAGTTAGGACAACTAATCTCCATGAAACCCTCAAAAGAAGAAGAAAATCAAGTGAAGATTCACACTAGGATGGCAAGCCTTTGGCAGAGCAAGCTCAACCTTCAAAAATAAGAAGATCCCATTAATCCTAAAAAGAAGGGTATACAACTGATGCATCCTCCCATTAGTCACTTATGAAGCTGAAACTTGGAACCTAACCAAGAGACAGATCTGCAAATTGAGAACCATGCAACATGCACATGAAAGAATTATGCTGGGCCTCACATGGAGAGACCACAAGACAGCACAGTACATTTGGAAAAAGACAAGAGTCAGGGACATCATAGAATCCATTAAATATCTCAAATGGCAGTGGGCTGGTCGTATTGCAAGAATGATGAACAACCAATGGACATCGCAACTCACGACATGGATCCCTCGAGATCAATTGAGGCCGGCAGAATATTAGATGGAGAGACGAGCTAGACTAATTCAGAAAGTACTGGCTCTACAAAGCCCATAATAGAGAAGTGTGGCGAATCTTGAGGAAGGTCAATGTCCAACGATGGACGTTAAAAGACTGATGATGATGAATAAGAGCAGTGTTTCTTCCTTCCTACCCTCTGATTAAACCAGCTTCTTTTACTCTCTTCTCCCTTCCTACCATGTCTCTCACACTTATAGTATCTATAGCAACAGTCAACCAAACCTTTTGATTACTGTCAATAAAGTGACAGGTTATGGACAAATAAAAAAAATAATGGAAGGAAAATAACAAATTCAAAAGGAAGGGAGCCACAGAATCGAATCACCACATTTTATTTGAGGTTAATATTGAATTTTAATCATAATTTACAAGAGAATCCACAATGCAAATTCAATGTGCGACTGTTGAATGAAATTTACATGGCATTTACAGGCGACAGGTGGCTGCCTAGTAGAAAAATAGATGCATTTTTCAATTACTCTTCCACATATATCTCTTTACAACTGTTTCTTTCTGAACTTGTATTGCAAAACAAGTATTTTATAGAGCAGTATATAAAAGCCAGTGTTCAGATGAAAAACTCAATCTTCTATTTGTATTATAAGGCAATGTGTTTGCACACTCGCATCTGTCACATCAGAAATAAGAATTTTATGTTGAAAGGAGTGGAGGTAGAAAACATGTTCTGAGAATGGAACTACAGCACAAAATGGGTGGGGAGAAGGAGAGTGAAGCAGAGTAGGGATATGCAAAAGAGTACAGGTTGATACAAAGATATCTGCTAAAGGAGTACAGCTGAACTAAGTCAACAAGAAAGCAAGATAGTAAAATGAGGTGGAATTAAACTTGCTTTCCAAAGTCTGTCATTCAAAGATTTGGTCAAGTGGTGGGGATAGCTGCTTCAAGCAATTCCCAGGAGCTTCTTTCCAGATATAACAGGACTTAGAATTTCCATCTTTACGTATACCATTAGCAAAACAACAGGTATTTTACAGGTAAAAGATAATGTCAATCAGCATTTTTCTAAAATAGTAAATTCTGGATACATGAAACTTTTAGAATGATAAAATGCTGAAAATATGCAGCAAGTCTTTAGTGGAATTTTTCAATGTTTTTAAATCATTTTCAGTTTTTGAGATACTTTGTTCAGTAAATATTTGATATCTCCAAAATAAATGCACAATTTAATGTACTTCAAGTCAGTTGATATTCTGTATATGCCTGACTTTGAGACGAATGGTTTTTAAGAGTATTTGGAGGACTATCACTCACGGTGATTCATCCAAGCCTCAAAAATATTCACATCAAGCTTTGGTAGACAGCTACACAGTCATAATACCAGCACATTGGATGCTGTGTAATACTTGCATAGTTCTAAATGTTCATCTTATATACTGCCATATACAGTAAAAATAAGATTATACAAAAATCTCTTGTGTAGGATTCACAGCAAATTAATTACAAGAGATCAAAATTAAAATGAAGAACTAGAAATGTCAAATCTTATGAATGAATAAGGCATCTTTGGAACTTGGAACTGACGAAACGAACACCATGAAAATTGATCCCGAAGCTACTTGATTATAATCCATTGTACCAGAAATCATTACTTAGTTCAGTTAATCAAGTAAGAGAAAGACCATGAAAGTGGAACAAGACAGTGTTGGTTGGAAAGCATTAAATAAACAGACCTAATGGAAAGCACCAATGTTGCCATTGTGCTTATAACGTGAAGTGTATAATGAATTTATAACACCAGTTATGACATACGGATGAGAAAGATAGAAACAAAGAGCAATTCTAAGGATAACTGTTAGTGATAGAAGAAGATCAACATGGATCCAAGAGCAGAGCAGAGAAAAATGTATTAGACAAGTGATAAGGTGACAAAAATAGAGATTGGCAAGACACACAGCAAGAAACAAAAGTATAACAGATGGTGCCCAAGGGATAGCAAACACAGTGAGACCAGACCTAAAATGAGATGAAATAAAGTTTGCTGGTAAGACATGGCAGATATTGGCACAGTAACAGTCAACAAAGAACGAGCAGGAAAAGGCATTTGTCCAGCAATGGACTTAATATTTGTAGTATCATCAGCTAGTATAAGGAAAATGTATTGACATTTTCAATTAATTTCATACATAAAAAGGTACACATGCACATGTTACATGTATTTACTTTCTTGGTAGGACTTATCGGAATGGACTATGAGCTAACATAGGCAAGTGTGGTGTTGCATAAGAATAGTAGTAATCAAAGTGACTTTGATTACTACTAAGTAGAATAAAGCAATCATTCAAAAAACAGTATAAAAGACTGCCTGAATCATCAGTTGTCTTAGTAACCAATTGGTGAAAGGTGGTCCCATATAACATACTGTGCACTCCAGATAAGGAAACATTCAGTTCTTTTCTCAGGCTATTAATTCTCAATTACTACTCAATTTATATGGGGCCGCCCCATGCAAGCTAAACTTCAGCACCCTTCAAAGTACATCTTATTCAAGTTTTACAGTGAGAAGAATAAATATGCAGGAATATATATATATATATATATATATATATATATATATATATATATATATATATATATATATATATATTTATATTTATTGATTGATACTAGATATCAATAATTACCTTGGGCCAGCTCTGGATTTCTATATGACACTTAGCTGGATTCAAAGTAATCTTATTTTTACACTACATGCAAAAAACAAAGTTGATACCTTTGAGGCAAAAAGCAATTAATCAATCAAGTTTTATGCCTACTTTTTTTTAATAATGGAAAATAAAACCTATGATACTCATTGATTAATAATTTATCCTTGCCGTAAAAAATAATGGCATACATACACACCATTTTAAAAACATGGATAATAGAGATTTGCATTGCTGTGAGCTTGGAGAATATCATTCTGTCAACTACTAACAGATTTTCATAATTTTTTGTTTTTGTTACTTTTTATATTTCTATATTATTCTTTAAATTCACCATTTTTATTACATCATTAGAACATGAATTGAATGCTATTTTACTTGGTCAGTTGCATGAACTAAATTCTATTTACATCAGTTGCATCACTTAGCATGACAGAAGACATCTGCACATTGCTAATTATGGTATAAGTGTATTATCATCTTTTTTTATTTGTATTTCACCTTAATTTCAGCTGTATTATATTGCATCTATTAGTAAACAGCACAGATTAGAAATAAAGAGTAAGCTTTTAGTGAGACAAACTTACACCTCTTTTTCCTTAAGAAGCCTGACTTGGTGTGACAACTACTCTACTACTTGAGCTACTGAGCCAAGTGTATTTATAGAAAACAAATTATAAGAGTGCTCATTTAAATAATGCTCATAAATTTTAGATCACTATCAACTAAGTAAGGATATCCTCACTTTTACACAAATGTAAACAAGAATTGATCAAGCAAATCTAAATAACTGACAACATACATTGAGCTATAGTTTTTACCAATCTTTTGATGATGCACCATTTGGCATAAACTGGTTAGAAAATTATTATTTCTTTTCCAAGTTATTAAGTGGAAAATACAGGCTGGGGTATATCAAAACGAATTGGGGTGTCATAGCTCAGCTCCTTTGAATCATACAGTTACATACCAATCATCATTTTTACTGATCTTTTGATGGTGCATTGTTTAGTGGAAAACAATTCAAAGCCTCTCTATCAATTTCAAAGTTATTAAGTGCGAAAAACTGGCTGGGTTGGGTTAAATTATCTACTAATTATCATTTTTAATGCTCTGTTGTTCGGTGACATTTTTGAAATTTTTTTTATCCATTTCTGAGTTACTAACTGAAAAAGACAAACCAGATCGGGTGAAAAATATTTGATCACCATAGCTCATCTTCTTTGGATAGTAGCAATTACTTTCAGATTATAATTTTTACTTTTTTTTAATTTTCTATCATTTAACCAATTGACAAATTCAGAAAATCTTTATTCCTTCTCGAGATACATTAAAGATGACTTCAGAAAAGCCACCATAATTCCCCAACTACTAAATACCACCCAACTTGCTGCATAGATAATACATCTTAAAATAATGGGCTATTGATTGGTGAAAACCCCGCATTCCTATTTTCATTAGTTTCAGAGTTATTAAGCTTCAAAAAGCATGACGGATTGGGTCAGGTCATTTTTTCCTCATTCGAAGAATGAATCTTTGAAATACGTGATCGCATGGTGAAAACTGATCCCAAGCCCAGATAAAGGAGGAGAGTTGAGCCAGCAAGTTCACTCTGGACAAAACCTACTTGCTACTGAAACTGAACCAGAGTGGTTACGGCCCCATGCTCCACAAGGAATCTAAAGGAATGAATAAACTATAGTCTAGCATCTACAGTTATTAGGAATCTTTACCTTTAAATCCAGTTTAATGGAATCCTGGTACATAATTCAAGAGAATATAATGCATTGATTCTTTCGAGGACAATTTGTGCTGGAACAGGAAAGAATTTCTTTTATCTCCTGCACTTCTTTTCGTGCAGATAAAAATGCAATAATGATAAACATGAATGACTCATTGAATAGAGAGAAGAGGAAAAAGAAACTTCAGGGCATCAATGTATGACTCAACTGCATTTCAAACGTGCTGCTGTTCACTAAAATTCATTTCCAGTCTAAACAAACAGAAATATCTATGGCAAGTCAAAGAGCAAATCAAAATCCATACTTGGACAGCTGTTATTCCACCCTCTTAAATAATAATTAATATTTATAGTCTGCAACATTTGTCAAGGGAGATAATGATTAAATACTGATTGAAGTAGTCTCCCCTATAATTCTTTTTCATGAATGCCTAGAAACAAAAAAAAAGTTTATTCTAGTTGAAAATAAACAAGAAAATGGAGAGCAACATGTTTTTGATATTTTTCAAGTGTGACCACAATCTTCCATCTCTATGTAGTAACATATTGGATCTGATAACTCAATTGCATACTCTATATTTCATAGCAAATAAAATATGCTTACCCCTTCAACCATCAAAAATATGAATTTAATAAAATAAATATAATGATAATATTAAGAGCAAAGTTATACACTACTGTTATATTTACAGATATATGGCACAGACAATGATAATGAGTTGGGGTTTTTTCAAACTGAAACTGATCAGTAGATTAATACAGCTTATTTTAAAAAATAATTCTCTTAACTAATCTTTACTGACAAAAGCTTTATTACAATTAAATGTTATATCATATTTTGAGTGGAACTCGAATGGCAAACCATTTTTTTGTACCGAATGATTTAATCTAAAAAAAATGATCAAATGAAGTAAAGATTCTATTTAGTTCCCAATAGATATTTTGCCCTACTTTCAAATGGCTTTCATCAATCCACTTAGCACCATTGTAATAATGTAATTACTTGTCACTGCTTTAATGAAGGGTGTGATGAAAATCAAGACTGTGTACTTATCACTTGATGAAATGTATGTACCTCAGAAAAACGTTACACTATAATTTACAGATTATCTCCTCTCCAATGTACAGATTGCATGGTCCAGTTTTGGTATACACCTAGTTGTCTGCCTCATTCTGAGGATCGACTGTTAAAATATATACAACTAGAAAGAACACAGAAAATGTATACCTCTGCTCTGTCTATGTTACTGTTACTAAAAAATGAATGAAAATCAGTTTGTATATAGCAACGATGCAGGAGGGGTAACTGCGAAAAAATGCAATTGAAATTCATTGAGAATTTTTGGAGATATTAGACAGACAGATACAAATGAATACATATACCTCTTCCAACTTTGTTGGCAGAGGTAGATTTTAAAAATTAATAAATATAGTTTCTTGTTCATTTTTTAATGAAAATTCAAGGAAAGTGGTTAATATTCTGGTAGAGCAGCCTGAATTTATCAGGACAGCATGATCTAATAAGTAATGCAATTTTAGAGCACTTCAACTTATAGAGTCTCACATAAGGATTCTTCAAGTAGGTTCTCACAGTTTTCAATTAAACTAATAAGAGTCAACAGAATTCCACAACAACTTGCATTTTGCCATGCCTCAACTATGAGAAAAGGCATCGTTATGTTGCTTTTGACTTTAGCAAGTATATTCCAAACTCTCCAAAAGGTGTGCTCTCTTTAGGCCTTGTTTGTTATTGGATGTTAGGAATGTCAGTTGCTAATGGCCTAATTGGTAATAAGGTAACTTATGAGAGTATAGCCAATATCATATTAAGGGGAGAGTTAAAAGTGCTTTGTATACCGGCTATAGACATATTAGATGACTATGAACAAACATCTTAATAGATAGATCGATACCTAATGTTGTAAATTCCAAGAGAAGCTGACAGATATTACAATATTTTGTTATGTTTATTCATCTAGACTTCATATAAAGCATAAGGCCGCAACCACTCTGTTACCGTTAGTGTAGCAAGTAGGTTCTTGCAGGGTGGAGTTTCTAACCCCATACCCAACCTTCCTCATTTACAATTTGTAGGTCTATATCATTATCAGCAGCATTTGTCAAGGGAGATAACTATTAAATGCTAATTACCTGGACTTGGGACCAACTAAGGCATGCCAAGATGTAGGAGTATTTTGTTGGAGTAACCTTCTCACAGATGAATTGCCTAAAGGGGCTAAATGGCTTCAACTGCTCAGCTTTTTCCAAGGGCACTGGTGCAAAGTGAACATAAACAGCCTTGGAAAAGACCCAAACTTGGTCAGCCAATTTCATTTTTTGAACTGTTAACAGTTACACCATTCCACATGGATGGAACAAAGCAAGAGAGATTCCTTAAGGTATTTCACAAATCTGGTAATTCTTTCATTGTCTCTTATGAGCTTGTAGACCAAATGTAGGAGCATATTATTATCCAAACATCAACAAGTTGACTAGCCAAAAAATACCTCATATACAAGTATATAAGGAGGACATTTAATTTTCAACAAAACACTACGCAAATATAACTGCATCCAATGCACCAGTATTATGACTGAGGGTTGTCAACCAAAGCTTAATAGAGACAATTGTGGGGCCTGGATGAGTCGCAGAGGGCGTTAGTCCTCCTAATACCTTTGTAAACCATTTATATGATGGTCCAACATGTATGGTATAAATAGAACTTAGCTGGAATTTGAACTATCATTATATCTTTAAGAAAATCAAAGGAAAAAAATGAGTATTTCTTTTTATGTAAGAAAGATCATCTCTCTTAGAATATAAGGAAAAGATGATTTCATGAATGTCAGTCCTTTGTCTTTTTACATATCTACACATGATAAAAGTTATGTGGGAACTTACAAAAAAATATATGTCAAGGAAGAATGAAATCAAAAGAAGATTTGAAATTCTAAAAGTTGACTCCTTTTAAATAAGTTGCAGAAATTTGAGTCAAGAATAAAACATACAATTGATACTGGATTCATCAATTCATGGAAAGGTTGGACACAAAGCAATATAGTATCTATATAAAGTTCATCAGTGAAGGAGAAAATTGTTTCTATATATGATCATAGAAGTATTTAGAGATAAATGATGAAGCAGTAAGTTAAGAGGTTGAAATTTGAGCTGGGCAGCCCTTAACAGTCATTCTAGTCAAACTTAGGATTCTGATGTCACTCGAGCAACCTTACTCGGGGGAAACATACCGTATATGCTAGTATACGCCAGACATTTAATAATAATGAAAAAAAAAAATCTGCCAATATTACCGTATCCAATGTGCTGGTATTATGACTAGGGGGCCGTCCATCAAAGTTCGATATGGACAGTCATGGGGATTGGATAAGTTGCAGCGAGTCGTAGTCCTCCAAATACGTTTGTAAACCATTTGTCATTGTCCAGAATATACAGCATTATTAATTCACTTGTCCAACTCTTGACTGGGCTAAGCATCCGCAAACAATATTGATGTTTTAGGCCAAATTAAAAAGAGGAAGTGAATAGTCATTAATCTCAAATTAAGTAGTAAGGATATAAATGCACTCACCCATTTATCAAGCAAACTGAGAATAGATGTGATTCAGCAAATACAATTTGATGGCTGTATCAAACAAGAGGAGTTTGCAAGTTGTGTAAACTCACTTATCTAATTGAGATGACCTTTTCATATCATCAACATTGCTACTACTACCACGTGTGGATGTAATTACAAAATTGAAATATTCATTTGTATCATGAAAAGGTCTACCAGCAAAGTAGCATTTAAACTTTACTCAAGAGCTGCACATGAAGACTTTATAAGTATTCGCTTTTATTTATAGACAGCAGAGGTCAACAGTTTATGTACAGAGCAATGAATTTTCATTTCTATTTACACTAGTCCATGGTCCATCACTTGGTAGATGGTTATCATAAGTGTGCAACAACATGCTCAGCTGATGGCTACTACCAATAATATAAGGGTGACAGACAAGGTAGGGAAGGAGAGAAAATCAGGTAGTTTAATAAAAAGGGAGAGAGAAGAAAAGTTAGGGTAGGGAGTGAGAGGGGAAAAAGGTTAATTCAATAAGAAGGGAGAGGGGACAAAAAATTAGGTCGTTCAATAATAGGGTTGAAAGTGAGAGGGGCTGATGGTTGCAACTGATACAATAAGCATGGCAGATACAGATCTTATTACAAAAAATAATTTTGAAATACTTTTGTGAAATATACTAACTAAACAGATGCACTAGGTATACAATGTCAAAACGAAGGAAATTTAAATACAATTTGTTAATTTTTATAATACAATCAACAGTGGAATGGGTCAAAAGTAATCATACACTACTGATCAAAGTGTCCTTGTGAGGCTTACGAATTAATAATAGGAGTGTTTTAGTATAATGATAGTCTAACATTGTTCTTCCATGTATAACAGTCCTTATTTAGTCAGCTACCAACTTATCCCCGAACTATATCATATCATGGAAGTTCAATAAGAATATGCAAAAATCAGAGAATTCTTAGAAAAACACAATGAGGATATGAAATCTTGAGTTGTCACTTTATACCAGTCAAGACAATCACTTGAAGTTATCTCTAATTAACCAAAGCTCCTAAGACCATCTGAGCAGTTCATAGGCCAAGTTTGATAAGACTTTGAAGTACATACTTACCAAAATCAAGAAGAAAGTCAAAGAAAACGAAGAAGAACTGTTGAAAGAGTTACTGTCAACAAGCAGCAAAAAGACGAGCATATAGAAATGACTCAATACAAGGGAAAATGTCACTGTTGAAAGCTGGGTACATGAAGGCTCACTTAGAGATTGTGAATGATAAAAAGCAAAGCTATAGAAAAAGAAAACTAAATTCAAACTGCTTTAGTTTAATGATCAGAAATATAAGTCATGAAAACTAAGAGAAGCCTTCAAGCAAGAGACTACTATTCCTACAACAAGCATAATGGAGGCAACATTATGCTGTGAGAATGTTTTGTAGCCTGGAGTACAGGAAGATTGTCTGAAAATTTTAGAGGAAAACCTGGTCTTCAGAAAAATGTTTAAAATTGGGTCAAAATGATGACTTTCAAGACAGCAATTCAAAGCACACTTTGAAATTAGGGTCAAACTGGCTGGATTTGAACTGAATTAAAGTTCTAGAGTGGCCATCACAGAGTCCTGGCACTACAAAACCAGCAAATCTTACCAATTTAATGAAAATTTTCAGGAGAGAATAATTAAAGAGACCATGTGAATTCTTTAAAATCTGGTTATGAATCGCAAGAACAACTTAATGGCTATGGAGGCAAAAGAAAGAATAAGCAACCAAGTATTTAACTGGTGTATGGATATTTTTGACTTCTTCACTATTCCAATACAGAGAAAGCCGCATATTGTGATCCCTTTGGGACAGAGTCTTCAGATAATAATAACTAGCTGATAACATTAGGCAAAAGATATGAAAATAGGAACAATTTTCATTCATTGTAATAAATTTGTATTCTTTTTATTAACAACTTTACATAATAACAAGAACCGAAAGTTCAATGAAGCATTAATTATCGTTATTGCCAGATCAGGGGGCTCTGAGTAGAAAACAATTTTAGGTAAGAAGCATCTTATCAGGGGACACTTTCCTACCAAGTCTCAAGTTAATCTGAGTCAAAACAGCTGAGAAACAATATAAGGACAGACTGACCAACAGACAGGCATAGCCTCTCATGGGGAAGTCAGGATGCCACTAAAAATTATCATAATTGATATAAATAGAGTGTTTGCGACTGACTGATTTTGATAACAAAAACCATTTGATAATATTTTCCCCAATTATAACAAATGGCTTCCTCTGTATTGTTATTTTCATGTTTGTATTGTAAAACTTGAACAAATCATTTGGATTGCCTTTTTTCACATCATAGGTAAATCAATAAGTCTCTAGCTTGATGATGAAAAAGCATTTATTTTAAACTATGAATATTTTTCAACATGATCTTATTCCTCGTCAATGTACTTAATTCAGTAGGGAATAATAATCACATAGATTGAAAATTATACAATGAAAATTCCAAATCAAAATTCAACTAATTGCTACAAGTCAGGCTACAAGCTTATTGTCCTACCCCTTGTAGAGATCTAAACCCAAGTTTGTATAATTCATGAAAGTATTTTAATGTGTTGATAAAATTGAAAATTATAGCACAGTATGTATGATTATATAGAGAGACACAGGGATAATACTATTGAAGGAACGAGCCTTAAGACTACTGATTAACTACACAATATGCTTAAGTCTATAATTTAATCATTCATCCGTTTCTACCAGTTATTTTAAAGGAAACTAATGGTAAAAAAAGGGATACATTCCAATGTGACTTCATCTCAAACATCCCCACCCAAGCTGATCTTTTTGGGTATCCTTTCCAGGGTAAAAGTCTCGATGAAAAACAAAGCAAAAATACCTAGGAGTGATGAATTGTTTGCAGTACCCAACACTTGATTATTTCTTTCCAAAGAAACATCCCTGGCATTTGTGGTGCTTAAAAAGTGATGCCAATTCATCATTTTCTCTGCATTGGGGGGGGGGCTCAAAACTGTTTAAAGAGTTCAGGATGGTCTTCATATTTTTAATGGCTGTCATTTTGTAACAGATTGCAAACAAAATCCTACAACATAGAGTGTTTATTCATAACCAAAGAGTAAACAAGCCATCAATAGCCAAAACAGCAGAAAGATGACGGGGGTGGGGGTCTCAATAACAAAGGTATATCATTGTTTTTTTTTTCACAGTCAATGATTACAGTTTATATTATTTCTTTGAATCCAAAACTCATTGCTTGTATGTTTCCTAATTAATTTTTCTGGTAACACAATTTTGTATGAACAAATCCATTACCAAAGAATAAAACAATAAACACTAGATGATGATGATGATAGCAGGTCTATCAAAACATGGCCATGTGCCAATAATTGTTTTATGTTTCACTATTTCTCATGGCGGACACAAAAATGGACGTAATTTTCATATTTTTATCTATTAGGTAAACACTCCCACCCAGAACATCAGAGTAAATGAATGATACACAAAGGATTATGCTCAAGTATAAGTGCCAAAATTACAAAATGGTTACACACTAGAAATAAACTTTTGATGGTAGAAGGTAGAAGTTATATTTTTGATCTAATTTACCAAGTGAGGTACAAGGCTGATGGGTTGATTCGTCATTTTCATTCTAAATGAAGAGCTAAAATCTAAACAAATAATGGATTATGCTAATCAAATGCATTTTAAAGTACTCAACAAATTACCTCACCAACTGATAATCTAATCTCTTCTTCCCATATTTGATGTTATAAATGTTTTGGTATATCCATTCTATGGCCTTCTTCAAGCATAATATGCAATATCCATAAGGGAAAAAAGTCTCTTTTATTAGTCTTTTCCAATGGTGTACAGCAAAAAGAAAGGGTATCAAACAGAAAATTTAAACATTGACAGTAACAATTGTAAATGAGTTATTCTATTTTAGCTAGGCATGCACAACTTGTTCCATAATTACAGATATTATATATTACACCTGAAGAAGGCCATAGAATGAATCATCAGAAACATGGTATTAACATCAAAGATGGGAAGAAGAGATTGGATTGTTTGAACAAAAGTTGGTATGTTAATGACTCTTTTCAAAGTTATAGACAATGAATTACCTTGTTTTGCACGAACACGTACACCTTAGCCTCTGAGTTGTTCAGTTTAATTATGACTGCTTCCAACTTTTGTTCAGACAAATGAATCTCTTCTTCCCATCTTTGATGTTGTCAACATTGTTTTGGGCATACCATTCTTCAGCCTTCACCAGGCTCAAAAAAAGAGGCAAATCATTTTTTTTTCTCCATGCGTAGAAACTGAGCAAACTTTTTTCGCTGGTGAAGGAAATTGTTGTTATTGATACATCAACCGGAACAATCCATTTTTCAGTAGCGTTAGGTACATTGACATAATCATACTGTCAACCAAGTACTCAAGCGAATCCAAAATTAAACACGGGGAGGGGGTCTCCAACACCTGCTTTGCCAAGCTAAGAAAACCATGTGGTGTTGGGAGGAAGAGATTCGTTTGTCCGAACAAAAGCTGGAATGTTAATGACTCTTCACAAAGTTACAGACAATGTGATTTTTTGCATTTTCACTATTAATATCCGATGTGTTATCTTCAAATGTCCAAATAAATGTCCAAGTAAAGCTCCTATTTTGGACAATCCTATTCCATAGTAGGAGTGAACAAAGTAGGAGGTTCACCCGTTATTGTTTCCAGATTGGACAAAGCTCCCACATTGTCCTTTTTTCCCAGAACATGCGCAGAATTAGATCTTTACTTGTATTTGCAAACTTAGCTCAGCAATAGCGTCAGAGACTGTGAAATAAAATTCCATCATAGATGCCGAATCAGAGAGACTCATTACCACAAATTAGTGTAAGAGAAAGAAAAGCTTGTTCTAAAGAATATAACAATCATTCTAGTAATCTAAGTCTCTTAATGTGAGTGGCGAAATATTATGAGGACGCAAAGTATAGTGTCCTAACAAGATTGATGGTAAAGAAAAAAAAACAAAAAAAAAACAGGTCTGGTTGGTCACTTGATAGAAAACTATGATGCTACTAATGCCTTTTGGCAGCATGGGGATGATCAACTAAAAAATTGGAAAAAGGAGTGATCAATGAATAAGTTAATTCTCTCACCTTTTGTTGGGCAGTGATTACTTAAGTGGTCCAAATTTTCAAAAAACAAGTGCGAATCCTGTCAGACACAAACTGCGGGACCAGCTTAGTATAAACTTTCATTGCTAATTGAACCTATCACTAAAAACATAATGGGATAGGTAAAAAAGAAAAACTTTTTTTTTTCCCCCGAGACATCATAAGGAGTAAATGTTTAAATTTTCAGACCAACTTAAAAACTGTAGAAACCTATATGATAGTTGCTGATATGGCACAAGAGATAAATACAAAGAAAATTATCATGATAAATAATCAAATTTTGTTTTAACCACTTCAGATCTTCAGATAATTTTTCAGAGAATATCTAAAGCCATAGAGCAGGTTATATAAATATCTCGAGATTACATTTCAAACACTTTCCAATTGTTGTTCAGATCATGACCTATTCTTTTTGTTGTTATCATGTTTTGGCCAGTCCACCTTTCAAACTTCCTCAGTTATACAATCTGTATAGGATGAAGTGTCTCTCTCTTTTTAAGGTGATCATCATCAGTCTTTTATTGTCCGTCGTTGGACATA
The DNA here is from genome assembly GCA_963457665.1 of Thysanoteuthis rhombus. NCBI lineage: Eukaryota > Metazoa > Mollusca > Cephalopoda > Oegopsida > Thysanoteuthidae > Thysanoteuthis > Thysanoteuthis major. Next base: position 20,974,438 of record OY735218.1, read on the forward strand.
GACCTTCCCCAGGGTCCGCCACAATTCTCTACCATGGGCGTCGTGGAACCAGTATTATCTGAATTTGTACAAGAGAACTGGTGGCAAATATACTGATCAGATCAACCTATTAGACTAATGTGTTGACTTAGGTCCGATCGAGAATACATCTCCATGAGAGCTTAAAACCCATTCAGTGTCAGATGACAGGAATTTCAGTCATTGCACTTCTATGGCTCAAGTGCAAATGACGAAAATTTCTTTCATTATTGTTAGCTTGCTTGTTCTCCAACAGGGACGGTGAGTGGAAGATTTGATCTTGTTAATTTGAGCTAATGACTCCATGAAAGAAACATTTGCTCCTTTCTCTTCGGTAAAGTAAGGAAGATGTAAGTACAATAAGGAGGTTTAGGTAAGTGTGTATGCATCTTGGTATCTTATGTTGAGTAGCATAAATATATATTCATCTCTGCCCAAAAATGGTCGACTCATACCCAGATAGAGTTGCATTCATAATTCCAAAACGCAACCCGGACACAAGGAGACATATGATTGTATTTCAAAGCTCACAGTATCATGTATGACAGAGAGGATTTGGCATTTTATATGTAAGGTTGGTCTCCAATCCTATTCTTGTTGAACAAAGAAATCCACACTGGCCAGATAGACACAATTTTTCTATAAGGTTTATAATTTGGTCATCATATTCCTTCTTTTCTACAACATTGGTGGAGGCAAGCTAAAATTCCCCAGACCACATCTTCCCATCGCAGTAAGAGGGGTAAGGTCAAGGATACACCAGTTATAGTCGAAGGAACTGGGCAATTTTTTGGATGACTGACCATAAAATGCAAGTTATATACTGTATTGACTGGGTATATATATTCCCCTACACTAAAAAAAATGACCATAGATCACATTAAATCTGAAAAAAAATTTTTTTCTAAAAAGTCTTCATAATTTTTTTGTCTTCCATCCACGAAAGATAGTCTAATATAACATCATTTCAAAATAGCGATATGTAATTGGAGTTAGTTAGAATGTATGCATACCACACATGAATGAATCACTGTAGTCGGCATGTGTATCAGAACTCTTATCTTGAAAAAAAAAAAATACCAGCATAAGATTTGCACATTGATGTACCAAAGTGAACATACAGACCCCCAAAAAAACACTAAAAAAAGTTTTTAGATGGTGCCTAGTGGTGTACTCATGTGAATTTTCAATGATGTAGCCCCGAAAATGTGACATGGGGCACCTGAAGAGACACACACACACAGACATACACGAGAGGAGAATCTGTGGCCCATTTTGTTGTTTGGTCGGTTGGGCCATTTATGGTATTACAGTGAACAATAACCTAATTAGAAATTTGACAGAATTAATTATTGACGATGTATAAGCACTCAGAGAGTGTATGTCTGTCAGCACTACTGTCACTAAAAACTGAATGAAAATCAGTTCATGTATGGTTATGGTGCAAGGTGGAGGTAACTGTAAAAATAAACATAGGAACTACTGGATCCACCCCAAAATTTCATCAATCCTTCCTAACTCCATAGCCCATCCTTCCACAAAAATGAGAACTTTTGGAGATATTGCGTGGCAGAAAATGAGTACAGAAAAAAAATTCCCAGTTCCTCCCATAAATTGACCCCATTCTTCTATTTCATGACCTAGTAGAAATTTTCACTGAAATCCATGAAGAACTTAAGGAGATACTGTGTCGACGTGTAGCTACGATGCATGGGAGGTGACTGAAATTTTTTAAAAAACTGGATCCGCACCAAATTTTACTCATTAAAATCTGAGATATTTTGTGCACAAAAACAAAAAACAAACAAACATGAATACATCTTCCAACATACACAGTTGGCACAGGTGTAAAAACGTGATGGGGGGGGGGCAAACCGTGGTGCCTACACAAACTAAAAATATCATGTGGTTAAGTTTAAAGAAAAAAAAAATGAGATTATAATCGTAGGAGTCAATTTTTTTTTTCAAAAGAACCAAAAAGTAAATTATATTTTTCCAGTTTGTTTTTAGAACGGTAAACGACCAATTTGAAATTTCGAAGTACGTAGTACGTTCACTGAACATACCCCTCTCTTCCTCTCCCACTCCCATTACTGGTACAAAAAAAGTTTTTAATTTAACGCGGAAAAGGTAACAATAGCAAAAGACAAATTTCCTTAGATATCTTAAATCGGGCCTTACAACGATTTTATTTGAGTTTATATTGATTGATTTGATGTTATTTCTTTAACACAGTAAACTACGAACAATGAATTATACTATTATTTTGTTAAACGTTCTTTTTTTTAACTTTTTGTGTGTTGTAGGTGGTTTGGTTGAAGCATCTTGGAAATCAAAAAAAAAGTTCCCAACGAACTATAAGAGAAACAACCCATACATTCACAAAACAAATATTTTGTTTCTAAAGCTAAAAGAATGTGTTTGTTTTTTTTTTTCATTTCACTCATGATCAGGGAAAAAAGTCAAGTGTTTGTGTGCGTGTTTTTTTAGAGGGGGGGGATTTTCATCCGGAACCGATGTGTTAATTAGCGATCTCTTGGTTTAGTTTTCTGTCCTAAATTAACACAGTTCAATCAATGTGAGGGCACTCGGTCAGTTACAACAAAATACTAACAAAGAAACAAAAATAAAATCTAATTAAAGAATTGGTCATTTCTTTTTCTGTTTTTTTTTTTTTTTTCCTGGAAGAATCACTACAGCTACAAAATATTGATATTTATTCATCAAACTTTCTCGAAAAGAATAGTGTGCCCCCGGCTAAAAAAAATATACTAAGTTAAATGAGGGTGCTCAATGTTTTGTTTTACTTTTGGATTCTTTACACTTTATTTTTATTACATTTTATATAGTTAGAATTCTATTATAACTGACCGACTAGTGTGCCCTTCATTACGTCTAGTGATAATTTTAAGGCTGCTAAATTTACCAAAATCGTTTTCGAATCTCAACCGACTGGACCTGGTCATAATAACTCCCTTTTTTTTTTCAATACAAAAACAAAGTTAAGATTTTTTTCCAAGCTCAATAAAGCGTGCTGTCAGCTTAATAATAATCGGTTATTTGTTCACTCAGTCAATCAAGTCAGGTCTTCATTTATTTATTTTTGAAAGTTAATCTTGCAAACGAAAAAATTCATAACTTAATCAAAGGTATTTAAAGTTAAAGAGAAAATTGGAGAAAGATACAAACAAAGAAAATGAAATACTTTATTTATTACTCAGCTAGAAAATGGGTAATGTTGGGATAAATCGAAAGGGAAGTGTCAAGGGTACTTGACAATTTTTGTTTCTAGTCTACCCACTTATACGCGGATGGGTCCCCACCTTACATATTAATTCCGCCCTTGTAAATAGGCGAATGCCACCTCATTTGCTACGTTCATCTAATAAACAAAGAAAAAGAATCTGGTTAAATTATAATCAACACTTATTTTCTAATACACAGACAAACCTAAAGAACGAGGTTGTCTTATATAAACTTTTTTTTTCAACCAGCCACGAATCTATGAAATCCGAGCACATGCCGAGAGAAGAATGAAAGAAGAAATTATTTTCTCCGCTTACACTTCGTAAGCAATGAATTAAAAAGGTGAAAATAGATCTTATTGATTCATTCTACCAAATATATATACACGTTGATTGCAATTTTAGAATCAGCTGGAAAAAAAAACATCCCTGACACAATGATTTCAGGTAATTTTTAAAAGGAAAACATTACGAGAAAAGATTTTTAAAAAAAGACAACAAACCTTGCTTTAGATTTGAAATCATATGCCTTCCATATAAAGCTTTTATCCAAAGTTTGAAATATTGTTTTCGTTGTTTTAAAAATGAGTAAAAATGTGTTCGATGATCGTAAAGGTCAAAGGTATGTGTAATAAATAAATCAAATCCAAATTGATGGGCGTGGAACAACACAACTGAGTTTTTTTTTATCTCAAATGAAGCCGGGGAGTAAAAAAACAGTCAAAGTACGGCATTCGGCATTGAACAAGGAGTACAGACATGACCAAGCGTGGAGGAGAAACGGATGAGTCATCCGGTAAAGAACATGACGTCAGTTCCGGACCGCTCACGTTCAAATAAGAGAAATCATTTTTCCTTTTTCATTCATTCATCACCCAAGCAAAAAAAAAACGTGTTTATCTGTTCTAATAAATAAAACAGAGTTTTTTTGTTTGTTATATTTATTTTGCAGTTCACAAAGATGTTATCTTTTTACAGAAAGTGAAAGTTTATGGAGAAATTCTCTTCAGCTTTTTTCTTTACTAACTTTCTTGTGTACCTGTCGTTTTTTAGCAACGGTTATCATCAGGTGAGAGCTGAGTCATCGGGTCATTGCAAGTACGGAATTTATTTTGCATCTGCACTTTATGCAGAATGTGACACAAGGTCATTAATTTACAGAGAGTGCTTACAAAAATCGATCGTGAATTCGTTTTCTCCTCTAGTCGATGGTCTAAATGGGGTCTATAAAAGAATTACGGGGCTGGGGGGTCCGTGAGCTTGTTGAATAGGCGGACCTTCAGAATCCGGGGAAGGGGGGGGGGGGGCATGAACTTGTCATGGCAGACCTTTGAAAAACTTGGGATTTGAGTGAAAACTGATTTAAACAAGAGGGGTCCTTACTGATGAAAAGGTTGAGAACCACTGATTTCAATCTTTATCTTGTGATATATATTTTTCCTTTTTATTTGTATTGTTTTCCATGAACTGTTTCTATAGACTAAATCTTCTTTTACTCAATCATATTTATTGCACGATAGTCTATTTCAAAATCTGTATAAAAGGTCTGGTACGAAAATATCCAGCCATTTAGTATCAACAAAATAATTGCCTACTTAGAGCAATGGTACCTTAGTCCCTTCAAAGTACACCTCTTGGGATCTCACTCTCATCTTAGCATCCCACCCATTTTTCAAAACAATCTGCTAAGTCCTCTTTTAAGATTGTTATCAGCTGCCATGTCACATTCTCCTTAATCTCGGTCACAGTCGAAAATCTCTTTGGAAAAAGCCAGAAGCTGGAGGGAGCCAAATATGAACTATAAGAGTGGCGGCTGACAGATCTTGGAAATACAATGTTTTGCCTAAAAAACTTTCACAAGATGTGAAGAATGGACATTGTGAATGCAATGGTTACACAGTATACAAGCTTATTCAATGGTGTCTGAGTAACCTCAAGGGAGAATTCTGTTTACACCTGCATGATAAGATCCCCTCTGATCGGTTGACAAGGCATCGCAACCTGTTCTTGAGATATCCAAAATGGCTGAATAATTTCCAGAAATTATGTTGCTATGAATTATTTTCTTATATCTTCACACAAGCTGCCTAAATTTGAGAAAGTTAAATCACTATTTTAAATGGTTCTCTCTTTCCTGAATTGAAACATATGATTTACTTTGTGTTCTATCCCAAAATTGTAAAGATGCATCATAAGAACAGAAGTACAATACCTCAATGTTGGAAGCATAGTATTTCTACTTCTCAGTACAGCTAAAAAATGTTTTGTGAATGAATGATCTAAATGAAATCCACTATGATTACCATATTGTCCAGACTGAATGACTTATTCTTTGCAGACTGTTAACATGTTTATTGTTATCTTGAATAGGAAACTCTTGAGGGTTTGTTACTCAGACATAAGGCTTCGTGATAAAATAGATAAGTGGGGCAATCAATATCATTTCTGAGCAAGAAGAGAGTGAACTTATCTTTCTATTTGGGACAATTCATACAAAACATATTAAAATATCTCCGACCCAGATGAACAGCTGGTTGTTAAGTTTGTTTTATTCAAGAATAATCAAAAGGATGTTAGTATGAAGCATTTATTAGAACTAGTCCATGACCGATCGCTTTGCTAACGGTTATCATAAGTGTACAAAAGAAAATTTATGTAATATTAAGTGAAAAAAAATCAACAAAAACAATGTATTATTTATGGGTAATTCAAGAAGAGTTCTATTCTAACCCAACAGAATTTTAATGAAAACATGTTAGTTTGAACAACTATTATCTTTAATCAATACTGGGGCATACCCATGGGAAAAATGCCATAATAATCGTATAAAATAAATTTCCATCAGTCATATGAAACTATGGCTTCGAAGTATTTTGGTTACTTCTCTTCAGTGCTGCCAATTTAGATATTTTATGTCTAAAACTATATCAATAAATAAAGAATGTATGAACATACTCTCCCTCTACTTTTATTTCACTCTATTGTAAAAAGATGAACATCCTCACCCTCTCTATCTCTCGCTTTCTTTCACTTCTAAACATCTCTTTCCCCTTTCTTCCTCCCTATCTTCTTCTTTCCTTCTTTTTCCTACTCTCTTATTTTCTCTAAATACTCTCTTCTCTTTTCTTCTTTTCCTGTTTTCCTCTCTCTCTCTCTCTCTCTCTCTCTCTCTCTCTCTCTCTCTCTCTCTCTCTCTCTCTCTCTCTCTCTGTTCTATTCCTGAAACTACCTAGAATTGATTAGAGACATACATCATGTCAGTAAAGACTTTTTTTTAATTGGAAATGAAGCAACCCCCTCATATCAAGAACCGCTGACCCAAACGGCTTCACACTTGACACTGCAATGTCTAGTGCGCAGACTAACATATTTGGTGAATATCAGCTTCGTACAATGGCCAGTTGTCGAGCTATCTTGGTATATGAACACACAAACGCACACACACATACATACATACATACATACATACATACACATGGAGATTTGTCAAATTATAGTGAGATATATATGTATCATGTTATTTACTTACATGCTTACTAACCAATTATTTGATATCATGAATATCTAAATCGGTCAGGGTGAACACATTTTTATTTATGATGAATTAAAAATTCATATACAGGTGTGGCTACTCACTCAATAGAAACTGTCAAACGATCAACATCTTTTGGTAGCATGCCATGTTGGGGATGATCAATTTAGATATTGGAAAAAGGGATGATCAATGAATAAGGTACTCACCCTCTAAAAACATATTTAGGGTGAATTCAAGAAAAAAAAAAGAAGTTTTTTCTTGACATGAAAGGAGTAAATTTTGGATTTTTCAGCCTTCTAGCTCACTTGGTCCAGCCTGTGTGCATGATACATTCATACATGCATACATAGCCTGCCAGACCAACTTGAAAACTCAAGAAACCCGTGTTGATATTTTTGGTTGACAGTTTCAAATAAGACATAACAAAATGAATTTATAACTATGAATGTAAATTGTTCTAATTTTGAATCCTCCACTTAATACTATCAGCCAGCTATTGTTATCTAGAAGACCCTGTTCCAAAGTGATTACAATAAGTGGCTTCCCTTGTAGTAATAATGATCTTCTAGACTAACTTGCTTACCATTTTCCCACTGAGTTGAAGGTTTAGAACTGACTGGGTTATTTCAACTTACAAGTCCCAGGGTTATTGTGGTAGACAAATACATTGTTGAAAATTTATTTCTAGGCAAGGATTCAGGCAACTCTCCAAATACCAAAAGCAAAAGATCTAGTCACTTATATTTAACGCATCAAAAATAAACAGTAATGCACACACATATGTATGTATGTATGCATATTAGACTGTATACTCACACACAGAAACAGATGCACAAAGTTTTCATAAAATCCTTTATCAGTAAAGCTCTTTCAAGTCAGAAACTTTCCAAATATTGTTTTCCAGAGACTCATCTAATACTATAAAAACAACAAATCTTTGTTTGTTCATTTGCTTTTATGATTTTTTATAGCTGGCTACACGGCTGCACTCTAGGGTCAGCTAACTTGTGAACCTACGATTAACATAGGGTAGAGGGCGCTGACCTCCAAAGTCCCTACAGATCAATTTAGGGTTAGGTCAATTTCTGGTCAAAATTCTACTTTTAATAGGATAAATCAGAGGCAGACAAGTCATGGTTCAGTTAGCTCCCCTTTGCTCAGTAGTGAGTGTGGACTCAAGCTTTGCTCACAAACACACACCCTCTGCCAAGGAGTGAGTGCAAATGCAAGTGCAGTCCCACTGATTAAAGTTTGTGAAATATCATCTGAATTCCTTCGTTGTTATATTCTACATGTAAGTTTATTTTCAGCCAGTGAGCGCTTGCAGGCCTGACCTGAGGGGATTGCATCTGTGTACAAATCCTCACTTAGTTTTATGAAATCTCTATTCCTACGTGGGATTGTGTGCTGCCCAACTGAGGATGGGAGTTGGTATGAGCACTCCCTCTACTTAATGTTATGTAATCTCTATAAATTCTCATCCACTTTCCTATGTTGTTTTATTTCAAGTGTTTTTCCCCCAGCAATATTAGTTACCTCAGTTAGTCCTATACAAAATTATGAAAAGAAAATTGTCATTTTTATGAATAACTTTCATATAAATAAAATATGTCTGAAAAAGGACCAGCTACCTAAATATGCTATGAATGTGCGTGTATGTTTATTTATAAATTCAGGAATACACATACCAATATATATATGTATATATATATATATATATATATATATTTCCGACTCCAGAATAGAGCACTCTAGTGGATGGGGAATATATACATGAATAAATATACCATCCAGTTCTGCATGGAACAAAGGTAAGATGCCAGCCTCTGGGTCTAAATCGAGGGTTTCGATCCTACCTTGTGGTACTGGATGGGATAATGGATAGTCTATTGCCACACTGAAGAGTTGTAATACAACAAAACAGCTGTCTGTGGATGACACAATAATTATATATATTATATATATATATATATATATATATACATGATTGAATCGATATATATTCATATTTCATTTACATCTAACCATATAATGAGCTTATATAGAATTTTTTCATTTGCTTGCTTGTTTATTTGCACTCAGATGGGATAATCTCATCAGTTGATTTACCTCCCTGTTATGAAATAATAGAAATTACGTCATAGAAACTCTTAAGATTTCATGTCTGATAACACATTAAATCAGCTTCTGCTGAGTTGAGAAGAAACTTGAAATCAGGATGCTTGAATTATTAAAAATGAATTACCAAGTAAGATAGCTGTTGGCTTGTCAGTGCCGATCCATACATAAATAACTCCATCATTTTTTATGGGTATACGCAACTGGTGGTAATGATTTTCATAGTAATCTGAGAAAATCCAGACTAATTTTATGTCAATATGTAGAATCAGCATTAAAACAAAGAATGGGTTGATATGAGATTGTGTTAGCAGTAACCAACATTTTGTTTCAATGGTCAATACATGCTTTACATTGGTCAGTTATTTTGTATGCTTGGTACACTGTCTCCAGACAGAATTCTTGATACGTTTCTCTCAAATGTGTTTCTCTCTCTTTCTCTCTCTCCTCTCTCTCTATCCTCTCTCTTATTCGTTATTTCACTTTATTGATCAGACTCTTTAGTCTTTATTTATAGCCATGCATTACATTCTGTTAGTTCGGACGTAGCTTTACCTGGACGTAAGTTGGTCATAGTAGGGGTGAAGTGAAATACATGCACTGCATGATGTAAGATGCTGTAAAACATAAATATTTACCTATACTCACCTAAACCGCTATGCTTTTCATACTTCTGAAGAGAAAGGTACAGATGTCATCCATTATGTTTCTTCCACTAGGTCTCTTCTGCCTTCCCCTTCTTGCCTTCCCTGTCTAGAGAACTTGAAACAAACATATTGCATTCATTTTAGCAAGCTAGCAATGATACAATGGAAATTTTCTTCCTTCTCAGTTGAGTCATAAACTTGCAATGACTAAAATTCCCCTCATCCACAGTTAATGGGGACGTATCAGTGATTGGATGTAAATCAGTCAAGCATGTTAACATATGACCATACTTAGATTAAGATAGATTTGACTCAAGATTATATTAATGAATACCTCAGCCAGTGGCATAGCAACAAAGGGCAGTCCGCATGGGTGTACCTGTGAAGGGGCTCAAAATTTTCCTTAGCCCATAATGCCTTTTGATTAATAATTATGACTCTTTCTCTCAAAGATATAGCAAAACTACCCCCAGGTACTGTCTTTGCCCCCAGGTGCTGGGAACCCTTGCAACACCACAGCAGTGAGGCTCAAACTCACTTTTTCTGATTATCTCTCTTTATCTTTCTTGCTTTCTCTGCTAACATATCCTCTTCACTTCTCTTTCATTATCCTCTCTGTTTCTTTTATTACTTTTCTTCTTTTTCTGTACTTTCCAATACTTTTCTCTTTTACCTCTTTCAATTTTTCCTTCTTTCTCTTCTAATGTTCCTTCTTTATCTCCTTTCTCTCCCTCTCTTCTTCTCTCATTTTCTTTCATTTTTCTCTCTCAGATTTTGGGTCTGCCCTTTTTTTTTTTTTACTTCACTTCTCTTTCTTCCATTTTCTCTCTTTCTTTTTCTTGCATCTCATTTTTTCTCTTTTTTTTTCTCCTTTTTGCATTATTTCCCTTTTTTCCTCAAGTTCATTTCCTTTCTCTTTATCTCTTTTTTGTTCTCTCTTTTCTGGCTGGCTGACTATGTATGTATGTATCATACAGGTTGTATCAATGGAGCTAGAGGGCTGAAGCTTTCAACATTCACTCTTTAACATGTGTAGAAAAATTTTTTTTGTTTGTTTTTTCAAATTTTCCTTCCTAAATAAGTTTTTAGTGGAGGTGATTCAATTTGCATTGTAAGTTAATGCCAAATCGATCCCCTAATTTGTGTTCACCTTCGCTCTTTTGAAAATTCATTTTTAGTGATCACCACCAAGAAAAAGTTGAGTGAAGTAACATATCCACTGATCGCCCCTTTTCCAATTTTTAACTGATCACCCCAACACCACATACTGCCACAAGACACTGCTCATGTGACAGTTTCTATTGACTGACTAACCAGATCATCCTTTCTTCTTTTTTCCTTTCTTTCTTTCTTCTTTGCTTCTTTCTCTTTTTGACACTCTCTTATTTCTCTTATTCCTTTTCCTTGACTGTCTTCTCTTTTTTTTTCCTCCACCTGTTTTCCTCTCTCTCTCTCTCTCTCTCTCTCTCTCCTAATTATTACGTGTCCAGGCTCTATTTTGGAACGTATCTGTAATCTCAGTGAACGATTCATAAATTCTGTTTCTGTTCATTTGCTTATCAGGCAGCCATTGTTTAGTTTTCTAATATCATTTTTAGCATTTCCATCTTTGAATATAATCAATAGACTCCCAGACTTCTGAATTACAGCCAACTCCAAATTTCATACTTCCCGATTCTGTATCTCTTAAGAACAACACACCAAGATTATTAATGAAAAGTATTTTATAAAAGACCTGTTTGAAAATACTTTATTCTCAAGCCTAATCATTATAGTCTGGTCAAAATAACGAAAAAAAGTGTGTGTGGGGGGGAGGTCCCGGAAAGAATGTTCTCAAAAAGATTTGGTACCGTATGAACGGCAAAGTTGTCTTCTCTAAGAATCTGAAAAGTCTTATTTTGTCATCCCTGGGGTTTTTTTTTATTAGCGATACTATGCAGACCACATTGGCTTGACAGAAATGTGTGAAGAAAAAAAAATGAAAGAGAAAATATCTCTCAATCAAAAACTAATTTTTGGATCTATACCCAGACACATACCTAACTCACCCACAATATTCCATTGAAATTCATGGAGAACTTTTGGGGATATTGTGGAAACAAACAGGAGTGTATGCAGAAATTTATGAAATAAATGCAAAAACATCGAACAAACAAAAACAAATCCATTGATCCATCCAAAAATGTTATCACTTCCTTTTTAACCTGTGGTCCAGCCTTCTACAAAATCTAATTGACATTCATAGAGAACTTTCAGAGATATCATGTTGACAGACAGGAGCAAGGACAGAAATGTAGAAAGAAAAAACAAATGGAAAATATCTCTCAATAAAAAACGAATCCCTGGATCTTATCTGAAATTCAATAACATCTTCCTTATCATATGCCTCACCCTTCCATTAAAATTTTTTGGATATATCGTATGGACAGACAGGAACAAATACAAAAAATGTATTTTTTGAAAATGCAAAAATATCTCCCAATCAAGAATACATTCCTGGATCTGCCTAAAAATTTGATCACTTTTTAAGAATTTTGTGGCTCACCCTCCAATAAAGTTTCATTAAAATTTACTGAGAACTTTTGGATATACCCCGTGGACAGAAGTGAGAGAGAAATATATGAAATATTAGAATGGAAAAAAATATCTCACAATCAAAAACGAATTCTTGACTCTACATCAAAATTTAATTACGTATTTCTTGCCCACTGACCCAACTCTCCACAAAATTTCATTGAAATTCATAGAGAAATTTCAGAGATATCGTGTAGATAGACAGGAGTGAACATGAGAAAAAAATGCAAAACAAATTTATGTATTTTCTTCTCACTTTTCGATGAAGTTACCAACCCTCTATTTATCCATAAAAGTATCCATCCGTGTGATGTTAATGAATAAATTCTCTACGTAGAAGAATGGCACCTTGATCTCTTTCAAAATACTTCCCTTGGGAATTCACAAGTAATATAAATATGAAAAGGATATTCTGCTTCTATTCTTACCAAGAAATGGTAGTTCTTCAAGATCATGGATAATAACAGAAATCATTAACATTTACATTTTATCATCAGTCTCTTAACGTCCGTCGTTGGACGTAGACCATCCTCTGGAATTTCCACACTCCTCTATCGTGGGAGCCAGTATTAAGTGACTATTTTTATTTGGTAATATGAATAGCATGGCCATGCACAGGAGTCAATTTCTGCCTTATGGCACTAAACAGAGGACACGCGTCTTTTGTTGAGCTGTGTATTGCACTATCCCAAGTAGCAGTGGATGTGTTAACGTTCAAATTTAGGACTGACCTCAGATATCATGATCAATGAGTCCTATCAGTTGCAATGGCAACAACATATCCATTCTGGTCTCATGTCAAATTGCTGCTATAATAATTTTGTAGCAGAATTAAGCACTTAATTGAATATCTGACTCTATTTTTAGCTTAAGCAAAACCCTACTACAAATTGAAAACCGTCAACCAAAACTGTCAACATAGTTTTTTTTCAGTTTTTAAGTGATTCTGCCTGTTCTAGGCAGGCTATGTATGTATGCATTGCATATACTCACATAGAAACCTCACATGATCCTTGCTTTTATTCTTACTCAGAATAGAGCTAGAGGGGTGAAACCTTTTAATTTTTACTTCCGATCATGATATTGGGTTTTTTTTTAAATCCCCCCCCAATAAGTTTTTTCTAATGCTGGTTCAATTTACAATGTAAGTTTCTCTTAAATTGGTCAGTCCCTTAGTTTGTATTCAGCAACTTTCATGCTTGTTTTGGTTTTTTTTTAACTTGGAATTTGTTAGTGATCACTGATCAGCAAAAGGCAAGGTAACTTATCCACTGATCATACCATTTTCTGATTTTTTAATTGATCACCCCCAACATGACATGCTGCTAAAAGACATAGGTTGTGTACCAGTTTCTGTTGAGTGACTAACCAGACCTGTTGTTAATAGCACTTTTTTGCTGGTAACTGAAATTAAGTAGTAGCAGTCAATGAAGATAGGAATAACATTTAATAATGTTTAACAAAGAGGCGAGAATGATTTTTGTCTGAGCCCAAGTGTTTTCTAACTTGGCACTTGGTATTAGTATTAGCAGATGTGTTAATCTTCGATTTATGACAGTCCTCGGTTATTTTTTCTATGAGTTCTATTAGTCACAGTTGCGATTATGCATTCGTTTTGGTGTCTGCCCCGTCAAGTTGCTTCTTTAATAATTTTTATTGTGGTTTTTAAGAGTAATAGAATGACATTGATAGGAGTATGTCTGATACAGGATGTTAGATTTTTCAAGTAGGGTCGGACAACTGATGACACAGATGATATTGACAGAGTAACAAAATGCACATGCAGGAACAATCCTTGTTCAATCAAAAAAGAGTGACAGTTGAATTATCAAACTTGTTCTCTTCTACATATGTAGACACAAGTGAGGGATCTTTATTTCCATTACTACGCATACATATACACGTATAGGAGTACATACATATTTATCCGCCAACAACAGCATCTATTGCTACTTTTCCAGGGAAGGACAAAAAAAAAAAATTTCTGGGGAAGTGGGAGTTATATTCTGAATATATCTTAGTGACAAGCCTATTACACAATAGGGCTTCCACCTGCCATTTGTAGGGTAAGCAAGTACGACCTATTTTATGATCCAGGTGTCAGATGGTGCAATTGACCATTTACAACGACACATGACCTGACCCTGGGCCGGCATAATGGAGCGAGCACCAGCAAATAATAATACAGTCTTTTCTATATGGTAATATCTAGTTGGATTTATATAAACATTTATGCTGCACCATAATTGGTGAGAATCCCTGATCCAGAGGAGGGCAAATTCCCCGTTTGCCCCACCTGGCAAATGCCTATGTGCTAACACAAGTACTTCCCACCTAGAATTGACTTCTGAAAGCTTGGCCATTATTCACATGGGCAAATATGTTTTAATCTGAGTACAGACCATATCAAATTATTCTTAGAGTAGTTATGTCTAGGTATTGTAGATATCAGAAGATAACTGAGTGGCTGCTGGAGTAAAGGGCGTATTTCTCAGGCTTGAAATAAGTTTTCTAGTTACGGTCTGGCATCTAAGAAGAAACAGCTGTCTCAGTAATCAATGGTTTGTCTTACTACTTGGCTACTCACAAAGTAAGAGAAAAACTAGACTCCATTTTGGAACATATCCCCAGCATCAATGAATAGTTCATAAATTTTATTTCCGTGGATGCAGAGGGAGGTGCAGGTGGCCTAACGGTTAACAGCATGGAAAATGAAATCTGCAAACCAAGTTCAGATTCTGGCTGAGACAGTTGATGTTCATTGCCTATGAGAATCTACTCCAGCCCCCAGCTATGGGTAAATAGCAGGATAGACAGAGCTTTCTAATATTCCCCCCCTTCCAGTAAAAGCAGTATAGACTTGGCACTTTAGCCTTAGTTGGCAACAAGTCTAGAAGACAAGCAACTCTGATTCCAAAACCTTTAGAGACCCCTAAGGCAGACTGGTTCCTCTCCTTTGAAAAGTTTGGATCAGGAATAATTATGGTATATACTTGTGTAAAATTCACACTTTTTAGATAATATTTTTAGGTTATATTCATAGGGTTAAGTATTACATGGATGATACTTTCAAGGGTCTGAAATTCACATAAAATCCAAAATACTATATCAACAAGCAGAAGCTTAATTGTTATCTAAATGAATAAAGAACAAAAACAATGTATTGAAGTAATAATACCGATGTTTCTATACATCAAAACAAATGTTTTACTTACAAAACACATAAGTAAAACTGTGTAGCTCTTATAGATATTTGCATTTGCTCTTTTACTCCATTATGCTCAACAGATTAGCTAATTGAAAATTTAAAGCTCATAATTAGTGTATATCATAGTTACTTAATACAATACTGTGTACATGACCAGTACCAGGTAAACAGACAAAGCAAAAATGAAACATTTCCCAAGAAATACATATCACCACTGAATTCAGGAGGAATAGTTTATCAAGATAATGCGGATCAATACTGAATGTAACAACCAACATTCATAACAGCAACCTGGCCTCACTAATGATTTCTCAATGAAGTATTTTGTAATATTTGTGTTTTGATTGTGTGGAAAAATCAATTTCCTTATCATAACATTTATATTTAGGATTATACCTTGATTCATAAATGTTTATCTATTGTCCATGGAAAACTAGAGTCTAATTTTACATGAGTTACATGGAAAAATTCCAATTTCTGGGCAAAAAATAGGGGATCAACTTTTATATGAGGTCAGCTTCTTTACAAGTATATGCTGTACTTGCAGTCAGTATCATGTAACCCAGTACCACTTGTTGCATTGTTATTTGGAATTAATTAATTTTGGAAGTAATTCCCAACACCCTGAGAAATGCTAGGAAGAGTATAAAATCAGCACAGCATCCCATTGACCAAATAGATAATGGTTTGAACTGGAACAGGAAGATAAGAACATTGAAAAATTGTTCTGACATATCAAAGTTGAAGAGATGAGTAAAAAGATTCCTTTTGAATTCATGAATTAAATGTTTTCATAATGTGTGTGACATAATCCCATTACTTCAGAAATTTCTCAGTTTTTAATACAATTAAAAGCAATTATAAAAAAACAAGCTTTTTTCACTTCTCCGCATCAACATGGTATAGCAAGTCTGACACTTCTCTATCGCTATTTTCATGGAAAGTGTTTAGATGAGCTCTATCTCCTGGTTCTATCAATGAGAGATTTTCCAGTCAGAACACGATTTGCTATCTCTACTGAACCTTCATAGAAAGTGTTCAGAGACGCTCCATCACCTGGTTCAACCAGTGGAAGATTTTCCAGTCAGAGCAGAATTTTAGTGAATCCCATTCTCACTTTCTGATCATTCAACGTACCAATTTCTACTCAAACAGCTTCTTCCCCTGAACGGCTGTTTTGTGGAACAAACTTCCCTGAGAGTGCTTTTCTGCTGGATATAATATCCATCTTTTCAAGTACAGGGTTGATAAATATCTTGTGAACCTGAAATTACTTTAACCCTATGCCTAGATTTGCCCCTGGGCTTTGTATATGGTGACTCTGAGTGAAAAAAATTTAATTGCTCACCATTAGCATTGTATTCAATTGACCTGAAGCAGCAATTACATTCTCAATCCTTCTTTCTGTCATTCTTTTTTGGCTTTTTTTAAAACCTTTGTTATTTCAATCATTACCCATAATTCTTCAACCTCTTTCCTTCTTTCATTGTAATCATTCATTCTTAATCACGGCTACCCACAACAGACCAGTTTAATCACTGTTGATGGTTTTAGGTTATTCATGTGTTCTGACATTTATATGTATATTTCTATCTATCTATCTATCCAAATTTTGCCCAGTCCTGACCGTTCCCAGAAATTTTATAACCCCCCACCCCCACCCCCGCTTCAAAGAGTGGGGGAAAACATTTTTTTGTTCTTTGAAAATAAAAACAGTTTTATTTGAGGTTCAATTTACAATGAAAGTTTATGCCAAATTGGTTCCTTATTTTGTGTCCATGCTTTTTTTAAAAATCATTAATCTATGATACTAACTATACTGGTAGTATTTTCATCAAGGTAACTTGATTTTACCACCACCACCACCACTGCTTAACTTGTGAGGTAAAAAATAGCATATATGGATGGTGGTGATTCATAATTTCCCTGGGAATGCTAGTCTTCTCCTTTCTTTCTTTCTGTCTCTCTTTTTTTTCTTTATTCCTTTCTTTCTTTCTTTTCCTAGATTCTTCTTTTTTTTCTTCTGTTGATATTTCTTTGTTTTTCTTCATTATCCTTTTTTCTTCATTTTATCTCCTTCTTTCCATCATTCCTCTTCTTTTCTCCTTCTTAGTCTCTCTTTCTCTTTGCTTCCTTCCTTTCTCCCTTCCTTCCTTCTTTCTTTCCCACCTACATTATCCCTCTCTGTCACTCTTTTTTTCTACTTCCTTTGCTCTTTTTTTATATGGTTCACTTGGATTCTTCTGCTTTCACCCTACCCTCCACCCTATTGTTACAATATCCTTCCCAGAATTCTCCTGCCCTCCCTCCACTTTCCTTCCCTCCTCTAACAGAAAGCAGTAGTCAAGTAGCAATATGGTTCAGTCAATTAATTATCCCCAATAATCTCCTGAAGCAAGATTATCACAATTAGTTAATTACCAATTAAATCAATTTATTACTAGATATTTCTTACTGAGGTTGTATAGGCACAATTATTAATTGGATAACAAACATTGAAAAGTTCTTTTGAACAATGATGCTCCTTATTGTATTACCAACATGATTCAAAGATACATCCAAGCACGCACTGAGATACATGATCAGTGATCTTCCTGAGTTTATCAGGCCTTTCAAGTCTTTCAACATCATACACCGTCACTCACGCGATCCAGGCAAGGTTGATTAGACCTTGGCTTGTGTCCCAGCAACTTTGCAATTGTAATTGAATTTTTTTCAGATTCAGTATAAATAAAGGTATAATTTGATATCATTGGAGATTTTTGAGCCCTAAACAGTAATGGCTACCAAACAAGTTTGGCTAATTTTCAAGAATGATTTCAAATTTGGACATAATGCTGTACAAGCTGCTACTGATAGGATCAGCAAAGAATTTACATTGAAACGTTATTACAGTTCAACCTGTTCAGCATTTCTTCAATAGGTTTAGATCTGGAAATATGAATAACAATAATAAACCTTGACAGAGGTTCAAACCTGTTCTTAGTGGCTGACAGCGCATGAATAATGGTTTGAGCACTTTCTGGAGACTTTTTGACTTCTACTCTTCAACAGCAAACATATCACGTCATCTCAAGGCAATAGGAAAGGTTTAAAAGTTGGAAAAATCGGTATCATGTCAGCTGTATAAAGTGAACACATACCTCTCAGCTGACTGTGTCTCAGCTTTGAGGATTGGGATATGAGGTCTTGCCACATCCACTGTATTCATCTGATCTTACTACCAAAGAATTTCATCTTTTCAAGCATTTTGAACTTCATATCAATAATAAAAGATTCAATAATAGTGAAACCATAATTTGTGCTCTTACTGAATTTGCGATCTCTAAAACTAAAAAATTGTAAAGATGCCATATTATTGTTAGACGATCATTGGAAAAAGATTATTGCTTCAAATGGATTATATATTGATTCAATATTTACCATTTTTTTGTTGGTTATATCGTCCTTCACCTCACTATTCACAAATCGACATTTCATATGCAACAACCTGATACTTACTTTACCTTGGAAACAAAACTTTTTTTCAGTAATAGGTTGCATGCACTCCGGTATATTTAATTAGCTTTTTCTCGGCTGGGTGACCCATTATTAAATCAATCTATTTGATTTTTTTTTTCTCAGCCAATGGCTAATTTTTCCAGCTCAACTCTTTATCCATTATCAGACATTAGGATTAGTCAAGTTTCTTAACCTTCATTTTAACACGGTTTTCAGGTTAGATGTGCATCATTGCACTAGGCAGGCCATCATTCCCACAAACCCAACACATTCAGTCATGGACATCCACTGCTACTTTTCTAGGAATGGGTGGGGTATATTTCAGGTCGGGGGTATATATTTCCAGGGAGGGACCAAAAAGATATATTCAGAATATATCTTAGCAGAAACATGGAGTTACCAGCAAAGAAAAATACCATCTTTTTATATGGATACATTAAGTTGGGGTTACATAAAACAATTGTACTGCACCATTATCCTTTATTGGCTATAAGGTTGATACTTTCGAACCTCTGGGTGAAGAGTCCTGGACTAGAGCTTTCTCACAATGAATAACTATAACTCTTCGCTACACTCTGAAGTTGATGAGTTAATACAGGCCTCCGCCATTATAACAAGGTTCATTATAGCATAGTTTGCACGTACAATGCAGATGGATGCTTTACCTCAACAAATCAATCTAGCTCCAAAATTGATAGATTAACTCCAAAATAGCTAAATTGATTGTGGCTCAGTTATAATGTGGTATTGGCTTTCTTGGACCCCAACACCTATGTTAAAACTGGGGAGGCCTGTACTGTAATAACAGAATGATCTGGAAACTACACCATGATTTTATTAAAAGCGGAGGGAAGTGGCTATGCAAGGACAGAGAACAGGTAGTAGTTAACAGGTCATTCTGGACAGTCAAGGGGAATGGTGTCACAGAAGATACCCTAAGTGTCCATGATGAGAACACATAAATTACTATACTGCATTGTTGTTAAAAGCTGCCACCAACGGCAAGAATAGGAAGAATAAAGAAAGGATAAGGTATACCATTCTGACATTTTCTGAGGGAATAAAAAGCTCCTACAGGTACCCAAGGCTGAGAGATATAGAACAATATTGGAAGCCCCAAACTATTTGTCAATGTGAGTATCATTTTGCACGAGATTTTGTTATATTGATACATGTAGAAATTCATTATCATTATTATATACTAGCATGTACCTATTCAAAATGACGGGGTTATTTATGTATGGATTGGTACTAAGGAGCCTAAAGCTATTCTATTGGGTGATTTATTTTTTAATAATTCAATTATCCCAATTTTAATTTCTCTTTAAAGTCTCAACTCAACTCAAGCTGTTTTAATGTGTGATCAGCTGTTTTAATGTATAGTAAGTCTTGAGGGTTTCTATGGTATAATCTATGATGCAATTGTTGTGTCAAAATAGGAAATCAAATTGGCCAATGAGATGCGTTGGCAACAGAAAATGGACAGAAAAATTTGTAAATAAGCTCATTACATGGATAGATTATGTTATGTTATATCGATTGACCATTGTTCCAATGATGTCTGCAGCTGTGCAGAGATTTGGCTGCAGGAATTACAAAAAAAGGAAATAGTTTATCATCAGTCTGCCTAGAGAACCACTTTTGTTTTTTCATCAGAATAACCTTCTCTTAATTAAACAGCGTTAGAGTGCTAAAGGACTCAAACTGTACTGCTAATTCTCATAGCCCGGAGAAGGGGTGGATTCATGCCTTTCCAAAGGGCATCAGTGCAAAGTGCACATAAGCAGGCTTGCCCAAAACTAAAACTCAGGTCACCAAATCTATATTCTGTGCTGGTAACCGTTATGCCACCCCACACTTCCATTACAATTTATAACACTTGAATGTTATTATACCAAGAGTTGTTCTGACAATTGGACTCAATCTGTATTTTGCTTATGATATTATCACAATGTTTTGGCTAATTTATTCTACAGCCTTCTTCAGATGTAAAGTCTGTAAGGGAAGAGAGGGCTGTCTGTTTTTCTATACAAAACTTGATGATGAACAGATAATTGTAGTTCATATAGAGACCAGCTCAGTTCATTCTTAGTAACCTAATATTCTTACTCAAAGAATGATTTGAAAGACTTTTATTGTCAAACTGCACTGGCTGCTAAGTTGAGCAACATTGAGTCTGGTCAGTACCTAGATGGGTGACTAACTGGGTATACCAGCTTAGAATCATGTAAGCAGCTCAGAATCATGTGGATAATCTCCTATGGTGACCCTGTTAATCCTCCTAGGAAGAGAACGATCTCTGAGATACATTCAATAATGCAAGTCAAAGGCCCGTTTTCTCCATTCCCCACACAAACCTTTGACAGACCTGGCTGTAAGTGACAAAGAATGAATGAGTGAATTTGAAAAACTTATTTGAATGGAATGACTACATGAAGCTAGTGTGTAGTTCTAATTTGAGAAGTTTTCTGCTCAGGGTGAACTGGCCGTGTGATGAGTGTATTTCGCCTCTGGCTTTTTTCCAGTCTTTTCCAGCTTATTTTGGCTCTGGCTTGAGCCTAATGATGGTAATCCATCTTGTATTGATCCTAACTTTATTGTTCTCTTTCCAATTTGGATCTGAAGCAGATAAGTGGGGAGCAAGTGGTCAACAATTCAGGGAATGTCAACTGGTGACCTCTGTCCACTAAAACTGAGAGAAGGAGTTATTCCACCAGATCATTTCTATTATAGTAAAGAAGAGCTTTGAAATTGGAAGAAACAGATAGAATACTGAATTAGAAATCATAATATCTATCGTTCAGTTCAAAAGGATTGCTCATCAGATAGAGCATTCGATTAAAGATGAAATCTGGGGTTCAGTCCTGGTTGCATGGATTCAGCTCAGTAAGTCAAAGAAGAGAGAATACAATTGAAGACTATAAGCCCGCAAGTCAGTCCCAAGTATCATGTAAGTGAACTTTTAAATTACAGATGACTCAACAAATTCTTTCTGGTTTTGTTGCAACAAATATATTCAATTTAAATTCAATTCAATAAAAAATATCACAAACCATTACATCTATTGCTTGTTTTATTGGTCTATATACTTGATAGCTGGTTGCTCTATTCGGCAAAAATGGACAACAATGATGGTTGCAAACTTAGTAAGTATCTGCAAATAAAAGACTACACTCCTCAACATGAAGATATGTTTCTAACATTAGAAAATAAATCTTTGTTATTCTCATGTTGAAAAGTGATTCACTAGTTGTAATTCGAGGAAAATAAATATGTTTCCAGGTCAAATAGGCATTCAATGACATCACACAAGAAAACATATACTGAATATATACTGAATTTATAGATGATCAATTAATAAGCTTTCAGCACATGCCTGGTAAATTTGATATCTCTGATGAAAAGTTCCAACTGCTAAAGGATAAAAAAAGACATTAATAATTGATAAGGAGACAACTGTTCATTATGAACTGCTTTCCTATGCACACTGGGACCCACTAGTAAAAACAATATGGCTGACCAGCGCCTGGTCACATGTCTGCCAAAACGAGGGAGCACAGTTAATGTAAGGGCTATAACTCAATATGGAAAAAAAAATATTATTCGCAATTCTTTCACTCTTTCTTTTCTTTTGAGTTGATAATAATAGAAAAGTCCTCTCACATCTTATTGTATACTTCAAAAAAGAACCACACATTTTTCATCTGAAAAAAGAAATTGGAGAATGTAGATTTATCAATAACACAGAGGATTCTTTAAGCTCTGATATAAACCCAAAGATTTTAAAGGATGGCACCCTTTTCTTTGTCAAAGAGTCCGCAATTTGTGCATCTGTTGGTATCCAAGAGATCTTTGTAATTTCTTTTCTGTCAATCATTCCTTTGAAGATAATGATCTTTATAAGAAGTCTGATGTCCAAAATTTGTGTTGTTGAATGTACTGCAACATAGAGACAGGAATTGTCTATTTTGCAAATGATTTTTATATCATCAGTATTATCTTCTGACTGTAACAATTCCAATAATAAGCTTCTGCCATGTCAACAATTGCTAAGGTTTCTGCAGTTGGAGTACTCTTTACACCTGTTCTAATGCATTTAGATTGTCAAGCGATGGGCGTATATTTATTTTTACCATTTACCAAAAAGGTTATATAGCCTCCTTGAGATCCCCCATTTTGATATGAATTAATCTCTCTAGCCTGTATGAGTACCCGGAGTAATCACCTAAAAATTGTCTAAAATTTTCTAAAAGATTTTCTAAAGATATAGATCGTTTATTTAAAACTATCTAAACAAATGGATCTTTTATCTTAAATCATCTAAAAAATACTAGCACAAAATTTTGGAATTGTTTGTTCAAAATGACCACATAAAACCAAAAAAGCAGTTTTTTGAAAAATACAAAAAAAATAAAGCAGTTTTTAGATAACACCTGGTGATATACTTATGCAAATTTCCAAGGTTGTAGCCTAAAAAATGTGACTAGGAACACCCAAGAGCACACACACACACACACACATAGATAGGTACAGAGATACAAACACTCAAATAGAGAAGAATGTGCAGCCTACTTGGCTGGTTGGTTGGGCCATCTGTGAGGCTATGGCTATTTGATAACAAATGAGCATAAATAAGAGATTGCAATCTACTTTTTCCTTTCCTAGCATGGATCACTTTGAAAGTAATTTTTAACGTGATTAGATCATTAGAAAATAGCAGTATTAACCGTGCATAAGAGTTATGAGGTCTTCTTCATCAACCCTACTAAAAGCTAACATCCATAATTTTAAAGTAAGGAAGCTTATAAGGAAAGAAAAAGATTAGGTTGCATTTTTTTTAAAACCGCATGATCAGATACCACACAAGAGCTAACGAATCTGGTGAATTCAATACAGAAAGTAAGTCCACCAAATCGTAATTTATATCATAAAATACTATTGAATTGTTTAGATCAGGGTTTCTCAAACTGGGTTCTGTGGAATCCTTGGGTTCTGCATCATATATTTCAAGTTCTGTGATTGATTTTGAGAAATAAACTGTTCACAATTATAAAATGCAATATGTGGTATTCATGCAAAAAAAATAAAAATGCATCCAGACTTCAGTTATTGATTTCCATTGAGAAAGCAATGCATAATGTAAAATTGAGACTAACTTTATAGGTATAAACATCAATGTTAATGTATTTTTTATAAATTTTGTATTCAAAAATTTTATATTTTTTGAATTTCTTGATTTTTTTTACCATCGCTTTTGGTGAGGTAACTCATCCATTGTAAGCTTATGCAATGCTCTTCCAAAGGAATAGAGCACTCTGGTGGATGAGGAATTTATGCATAAATAAATATATCGCTTAAATTCAGCCTTACTGACTGCCCAGTTCTGTGGCTCAGAGGTAGGATATCAGCCTCTGAGTCTAAAGCGAAGGTTTCAATCCTGCCTCGTGGTACTGGATGGGATAATGGAAAGTCTATAGCCACACTGACGAGATGTAATACATCGAAACAGCTGTCTGTGGATGACACAATAATTATATATATATATATATATATATATATATATATATATGTCCTCCTGTATGTCTGTCTCAGTAATCTGCACCTATTTGATGGCTGTTGCACTTCACAATACCATGTCTGTTGACTTTGAGACTTTAGTTAGGGATTTTGACGCTCTTAGATTTTATGCTTGATAATCTGGTTGTAGCTGGGTCTTTATCTTTTAGGTTCAAAATTTTTTTGCTCAGTCATAGGGGTTCCGTGTGAAAGGTTTCAGATCATCGAATAAAGGATTTTGTTAGGAAATAGATGTGTTTATTTACAGTTTTCTCAGATCTCTATACAATGTACATCAGAGTGTATTTATGTATGTATATATGATCATAAATTGTGTTATACTATATTAAAACTCTTATTTGAAATGATCTCCCATTATTACAAGGTGAATGTATCATTTAGCCAAGACAACGTAAACAGAATGAATGATTAAAGAAAATGGAACTGCTACAGGAAACAAACCTGCGACTGATAGGTTAGCCACTCCAAAGTAGCATTGCTCTTACCATATAGCTAAATAGCCACCGGTAATGCAAAGGCCCAAATGACTGTTTCAACTCCAAATTTCCTCTTCTGTTCATCCACGGTCTATATACGCTCTATTTGTTTCTTTCAACACAACAATTATATTAAAAGATGGATGTATGATCAGACAGAATGATTATATGTATGGATGGTTGGATGGATCAGGTACATGATGAAATTCAAAGAATGTGTTGTAAGGGAAATAACTCTCTGTTTGACTGTGATAATAACAAAAAATTTTATTGCTACTCCTGTCCCATAATAGTTAGCTGTTATATTTAATGTATTAAATTCAGATGCAAATGTAAAAACTATCACAGGACACAGACAGTATTTTTTGAATACTTCATAAATTTGCTTTCTAATGTTAAATGTTCATCCAACGAACAGTTTTCATGAATAAGTATTGATATGTAAGTAACTTTATCATTATACTAAGATGATAGAAGTGGAACAATATTGACAGAATTTTGTCGATCTTATAAAGCTGCTAGTTCAACTGGATTTTTTCTCCATCAACGTTGCATCAAGGATTGATTGTCAGTCTCTCAGCGTTCTACTTTATATTCTAATAATAAGTGCAATTGAATCTTATTTACATTTTATATCTTAAATCATTGCTCCTGGAAACTTGAAATTAAAAACTAAAAAATTGTATTTGATGGCATATGAACCCCTCATCCTTATTTCAGCAGTGAGAGAAAAGTGTTAAGAAAAAAGAAAAACACATTTCCCTGAATTTTTCTCATTCATTATCATCATCATCATCAGTCTTTCAACGTCCGTCATTGGACATAGACCTTTTTCAGCATTCACCATACATCTCTATTGTGGGTGTCGCAGAGCCAACACTCTCTGAATTTGTCTAGTTCATCTCTCTATCCTGTATTCTGCCGGCCTTAGTTGCGCATGTAATCTCTGGGGATCCGAGGTTGTGAGTCATGATGTCCATCGGTTGCCAGCCATTCTTGCAACATGACCAGCTATTACCATTTGAGTTTTCTAATAGATTCCATGATGTGTCGGACCCCCATTTTCTTCCTGATATACTGTGCTGTCTTGTGATCTCTCCATGTAAGATTGAGCATGATTCTCTTATGCACACATTGTATGTATCTCAGTTTGTTGGTCTGTCTCTTGGTTAGGTTCCATGTTTCAGCTCCATAAGTGACTATCAGGAGAATGTATCGGTTGTATACCCTTATTTTTAGGATTAATGGGATCTTCTTGTTTTTCAAAGTAATGCTTATTCTTAACTACTCCCCAAGTTCTGGCCAAAGTGGAGCTGGACAATAAAGATTACATTTACCTTTTGAGTCATTTTAAAGGAAAAAGAGGGGTTATAGATCATCAAATACAACAAATAAAACCAAAATGAATTGACTTTTTTAGACCTTATAATTCTAATAACAAATAGTTTTAAGGTCTGAGGAAGATGTCTCTAAAGTAATAAATTTATTTTGTATTATTTAGAAATAATCAATCTTATAGAATCAAGCCTCAATACTAAGCTAAATCTTATAATTGAACAAATACTAATAGAAAGTAAAATGAAAATCAATATTAGACTATTAATACATATTATAATGTCTGCAAATTTTAGAAATATTCAGAGATGACCAGCATGGAATAATGTGTCAACAAGCTTCACCAACCTGGCACTTATAATCTGTGACTGATTATCTACCACTTGGGCCCCAAAGCTTAGCTTTAGTAAGGCTCCCCACGACTTTGGCGCTCTGTACGTTGAATACAATAAAGTGACATTAAGTTATGTTAGATAACTTATATTGTAGTAATTATAATGTACTACATGTACAATATATTCGCAAAAGTACCGAAGTATCATTTAAAATACTAGTAGACTCAATTAAACGATTTTTTTTTGTTAACTATTCCAGGACCCCTTTGTATAAGTCTGCTGAGCCTAATGGTTAATTCAATACTGCTTAGAATTGAACAACAGACTTAGCGGCCCCTAAAACTTTGCTATTATCTTATCCAGATTGCATGGAGATAGAACAATGTTCAGCTTGTAATGAGTGGCTGTCTGCCAAGCTGCATGAAACAACACAGACAGCAGTCTATGTGTTTTATGCTTACACAGATCATGTCTGTATTATATTTCAGCATTTGTTTTTGCTCTATTCAGCTGTAAGAATTCATCTTTATATCCTGTGCTGGGCATGACATACACTGACTGTTCTTGTTGCCCAAGGGTTTTTTTTTGTTTTTGATTTATCATGTAATATAATCGCAAACATGACTCGTATAATGAATGTTATCCAAGTCAGTATGTGCCTTTGCTCTGGTTACGACTAATAATGATGTTGCATCCTATCTAATCATTGTTTTAGGATTATGAGCTTGAGGTCTAGCAAGGTTACCTCCCCTGAATTTTATTAGCCACGATAGTTTTATCTTGAATAGCAACTCAAGGTTATTGTTCAGTAGTGAGAACATAAGACTGAAGGTCACAGAGTCTGAGGTTTTATCCTCAGTGATGCACGCCAAATATTTATCATGACCCAAAGGAATATAACTCCATCATTAAAGTCGATTGAATTACCTTTCCTTCTAAATGTCAGTCCAGTTGCAAACTCATTGACATCCATAGTACATAAATTACATATTTTTTAAAAAATTTTACTTGTGAAACATAGTAAGGAGTTTCCTTAATGGAGCTAACGTAAGCATATGTAACCAAATCTATGGGCATATAACTTATTTCTTCCTTTTATCATAATGGAGCTAATGTAAGTATATGTAACCAAATCTATAGGCTTATAACTTATTTCTTCCTTTATTATAATGGAGCTAATGTAAGTATATGTAACCAAATCTATAGGCATATAAAATATCTTCCTTTATTTTAATGGAGCTTATGTATGTGTAACCAAATCTATGGGCAGATAACCTATTTCTCCCTTTGATTATAATGGAGCTCATGTAAGTACAAGTAATCAAATCTATGAGCATATAACTTCCTTATACATAATACTATAAGTTCCTTCCTTTATCATGATGGAGCTAATGTAAGTATATTTAACCAAATATATGGGCAGATAACTTATTTCTTCCTTTATCATAATGGAAGTAATGTAAGTATATGTAACCAAATCTATGGACATATAACTTATTTCTTCCTTTATTATAATGGAGCTAATGTAAGTACATGTGACCTAATCTATGGAGAGATAACTTGTGTCTTCCTTATTATAATGGAGAAAATGTAAGCATATGAGACTAAAACCACTGGCTGATAACTTGTGTCTTCCCTGTTATAGTACTTTAAATAACACCCAACTGAGAGCAGGCAGTGAAAAATATATCTTTATGTAAGAATTTTTAAAATTATTATTGTGAAAAACCCATAAACCAATGAATTATATTTATTAGCTTTCCTCTTCCCTTCACTGCTCACTCTGTTTTTTTTATGAACCTTTAATAGACTTCTCCAGAAATTTTCTTCCTTCTCGAAGTTCCAGAGAATTCTATCCAAAAACTCGACATTAGATAGGCCCCAAGAAGAAGGTGCAAAGTTAAATCGTTGAAATTCAAATAAAACGTAATGAAACAAATAAGAATTAATTATTCACCAATGTTATACCCAGAACCAGAGTACAACTAGAATTTTATACCCAAATTCTGGGATTGCATCTTGCCTACGGATTTCTCCTAAATACATCTGTATGTGGCTCATGGTGTATAACACACAGACAAAAATACACAAAATGCATGCCAAAACACACATCCAAACACAAATCAAACCAGCAAGATATGCAGCCATTTTAACTTGGACATTTTAATCTTGGATACTTGAGTAGGCATAAATTTAATATGTCTTCATAGGTAAATTGCTAAAAATGAAATTATATTTTATTACAAAGTTCAATTCTTTTATTATGTTTTCTACTCATGCATACTGCTAAATCTTATACGATATTTAAAACAATACAATCTCAGCTTTGACTTTTAAAATTTAATTTTTAATCTCCAGTCTGGTGACCTATCCAAAATCCAAAATTATTTCATTTAAATAGGGCCAGTCATCCAATAAACTATGGTGATTATACAAGTTGGTAGATCAGATACTCTGACTATATTATGGGTCTTACAAATATGATATTAGGACTATATCTATTCATATTGAAACAATATCTATATAATTGATATATATTAAATGAATACTGATCTAAGTAGTTTTTGACTATTGCTATGAAGAAAGCCTGCAAAAACTGAATTTTGCATCTGTGACCATCTCAGCTAATACATTAGATACTTAGACTATATGATAGATAAAAAATCTGTAGTTGTCTGGAGTTGATGCCATGGGGGCAAAAAAACATCTTCATCAGACACGACCAGTTATAATGGACACCATTTGAAACCAATTACAACCAGCAACTGTGTTTGGAACCAAATATCAGACACACCCAAAATTGGATAGTGGACTGTACACATTTCAAGTGATCACCAAGATGGGTCATCGCCATCTTGATGGTCGGAATACACCCACACATCATCTGCAGACGGCTGTAGGGAACAATGGCCAGAATGTGAAATGAACCCAGATGAGGATTATACTCCCTTATCTAAAAAATTCATTAAAAAAGTCATTATCATCTTACAAATATGTATATTTTGTCAGTATATAAGTGAGTTCATCTAGTGAAACAAAGATGCTTTTAAAGTCAAAACAAAATAATTCATTTTGAAAATAAGGATTCTCTTCATGAAAATTTTTCGTCATTATTATTTCCCTTAAAATCCAATGGATGTAGTAATTTCTGGGCCAATCAAGTGAAATCAAGGGACATAACTCTCTACTTTTAAATGAAAATAAGGAAGAGAAATATAAGATTCTGATTTGTGGGCCCCAGTGACAAAAAGGAGAATATTGACTGCATAATTTTAAAACTTTAATAAATTATATTTGAATTAATTTCTTTTTAAAGCATAATAAAATCTTTTTTTCTGGAAAATCTATAAATGACGTTTTCACTCAGTGTAAGATTAATATATGTGTTATTGTGCGTGTGTGCGTGTGTGTATATGTGTGCGCGTGTGCGTATGTGGAAAAAATTATTGAAACCATTTTTTTTAAAAACTAGCAATAACCTAACGAGCTATTTTCACAAGGGTAGTGCAAATCTAATTTATTAAAACAATCAAGTCGAGCCAATAAAATTCAATTGTAATTTTCAAAAACACCTGAGTTATTTCCCTTGTATAAGAGATATCTACCAATCACCTGTAAAATATATATTTCCGCAATTGCATTTCGCCTAAATTGGTTTGAAAAGTTTAACGTTCAAATTTTTGAATAGGGTCGGTGAGCTGCGTTACCATGGTCAATTTTTGAAGCATTGATTAAAACAAAAATACTGTCTTGTTTGGGCTTGAAAGTTTTTCTAAGCTCAAAGAATTGATACACCAATAGCAAACTATAAGTAATATAACTCAGATATCAATTAGGGTTATATTATAATTACCATATTTTTCAGCGTCAGGGATGCTCTGGCCCCAATTTTGACTTACAGAATTTGAAACAAAAAGAATAAAAATACAATAGGTCAATTAAAAAAGTAAGATTTGGCAAGTAGTATACTTGGTAAATTTTTTTAGACATTTCGGGAAAAAATAGCATCTTCAACATTAGGAAATTCAGCATCTCTCAAAAATGATTTATTAAAAGAACATCCGTATCTAAAGGATTTTAAAGAATTTTAATTTGGCACTGATATTTTACTTTAAAATATGTTTGAGATACTAAAATGTTTGCTTGAAAGAAAGCAGTTATTCTGCACAATGACTATATAGTTTTCTTTTTATTTATCAGGTCATATTTTTGTTGCCCTTTATGAAACTGTAGATCAGGGGGTCACCAAACTTTTTAGACCATCAACCCTCTCATTGAATCCTTGATCCCTTAGTCACCCACCGGCAGAGCTGCCGAGAGAAATTCATCAAGCCTACCAGCATCACAGTCTAAAACATATTATATCATATTTAAAGAAAACCTTTTTTTTTTCATTGAGGACTTCTTCCATTTCTCTTTTTACTTTTTATTATAGAATATAAAATGAACAGAAAATAAAACTAAATATTTATAAATCTGAAAGTTCTTTTCTATTAATTTTCTTTTCTTACATTAATGTCAGCTTTTGACACAAAAAGATCAATAGAGCCCCCCACAACGTTTATCAACACCTCTTTGCCCCCACCCATGCATTTATTGACCACTTAGGTGACTGCTGCTGTAGATCAACTAAAATTTGTACTATAATTCCTACAGGTGTCACCATATTGAAAACAGATAGGCAGTAGAGCCATTCAAATTTGGAATGAAGCTTAATCAATCAAGGATTTATACTTACTGTTACCTTTCTCAACATTTGGCAGAACCATTTACTTCTTCATGGTCTTTTTTATGATATATTCAAGTATTATTTTGTCTGTAATTTACTTAAAAGCAGATTTATAGAACTAGTTGAAATCTAAAAAAAATCACTGTTTAGCTACAAATAAAAATGTGTTGCAGTCATTATAGTCAAATATTATTTTGTTTATAATTTACTTGAAAGCTGATTTATAAAACTGGTTGCAATCTAAAAAAATTACAATTTAGCTACAAATAAAATTGTGCTGCAGAGATGATGCCCTTCATGCAGTATCCGCATTCTCATGTATAGAAGATTACACAATTCAAATAGATTCATCTATTTTATAATTTTCCTTGTCATGATCTCCTTCCATTACACTCTCATTGGTCAATTTGTTAAAAAACTAACCAATCACGAAAGAACTTTTGAACCCAGATTTTTAAATGAAGCAGATGACAGCAACACACTATCTTTGTTTTGCTTTTTATTGAATTATGAAATTACCTGTTTGTAAAAAAATCTGGGTTGAGATTTGGTTTATTAAACTAGAGTGAAAATGAGAGGGGAGAAGAGAAAGTTAGGTAGTTTACTAAGGGGATAGGAAGAGAGAGAGGAGAGAAAAGAAAGTTAGGTTGTTTGATAAGTGGGTTGGAAGGGAGAGGGTAGAAAAAGTTTGGTAGTTTACTGAGAGCATATGAAATTTTTGCAGATGAAATTAATCCATTTGGTCTGTCTGAATTGTTTAGTTATACGATTAAAATTAGCTTGGTGCAAAAATAATTTTGATTCTTTACCATCATAAAAGATATAATCAAAATATAAAAAGCATTTAGAATCTACACATTTTTGCTAACTAGAAACAAATCCATTTATTCTGGAAGCATAGAATTCTGTGGTCCTGGAACCAATGAATTTTTAAAAGGGGTTTTAAGCTACTGCTTGGTTTTTGAAGACCTTCCCTTGCAGGGAGAGGTTGAAATGATTGAAAAGATGGTAGTTATTGAAAAGAGATCTGGTGAATAAGCTGGCTGAGTTTTACATTCAATTTCTGCTGATTTATTTGTGGGACATGTGATCGAGCGTTGTCATGGTGAAGAACTGGTCCTTTTCTATTGATCAATATTGAACGTAAATGGTGCAGTTCTCAAATATTTTATCAGTTTCCTTGCAATATTTCTTTGCTGTGATGGCTTCACTGGGACCGAAGAGGTTTTTGTGGATCATTTCAATGCCAACTATCAAACAGTGACCATAATCTCCTTTTGATCCAGGTTTGGTTTGAGGAAGTGTTTTGGTGCTTGATCTCTGTTCACTTAACGTGCAGAATGCCATCAATTGTTTTACATAATCTATTTTTAATCCAACTTGTTGTGAAAAAGAAGTGCAGAGCAGACTTTGTTACTGCAATTTTTTCATCATCCTTGTTCAGCCCCTGCAGCACCTATTTTTCAAGCATTTATTCTTTTCTTATTTGGTGCAAATGTTAAACAAATGTTTTATGGTTAATGTTTAGTTCCTCTGCAACATCTCAAGTTATTTTTCACATGTCCGTTTCAATAATGGCCCTCAATAGGGTTGTCAATTGTCAATCGTCAAATGTTGTCAATTATGGAAGGATGTCCATAACTCTCCTCATCTTCAAGGCTCTCATCTCAGTTTCAAAATTTTAGGAACCAATGTTGAGTTGTATGCTCATTGAGGGTCCCCTGGCCGAATACTTGGTTGATGTTGCAAGTAGATTCCACAGCGTTCAGACCCATTTTGAACTCGTACAATAAAATTGCTTGAATTAGCTTTTTTCCATCTTTGATTTGACAGCCTCAAATAAAACAGAATAAATAGTGAAAAGAAAATGTTCTGCATAAACAAATTCATGCTTTAATGGTATATCATATGAACATAGTTGAATAATAGTTTATTCCAAAATAAGCATCAAAGTTTAACACAATAAAAACCGCAATCATTTTTGCACCAACTTGATATTATGTGTAGCGATTGAGAATGCAAACCTATTGAGGCTGGGTCTGGAGAAAACACTGAAATGGAGATGTAGATTGCTTATGACTTGTTAAGTAGGATCGAGAGAAACTCATTTTTGGTGGACTTCACATCAGATTTTTTTTGTAGAAAAATACTTATTCTAGTTTTCTGACTGGTCCAAAAATTCACTAATTTTAGGTGCAGGTTAATGTGCCCCCAAGTTGATACGTTCAATTAGCTACGGGTGAAATATTTACTGGCTGGGCATGGGCAGTCCTATTTATGGTAACACTAGTGCTAAGAAATCTGTTTGGCGTTTTTTGGAAATAAAGCAGTAGTGATTTTTAGACCTTGTGTGTTCTTGAAATTACTTGACTGTGATTCAAAGGTTTTGTTTTGTACATTGGATTTAAATGGAGGTAAGACATATGTTTTGGATTTTTCAGACTATTATCCTCATCTTGGTTTATTTCAGTAGGGTACAACAGCCAGAATGTTGTGTCCAAGAAATTAACTGAGATAAGGACATTAGTAAAAAAAATATATGCATAATAATCTATTTTTTTGTAACATAAATTAAAATCATGAACTGGCAATGAAGATTGGAAGGGATAAGGGAAAACATGACAAGATGCAGGCATAGGGCGAGAGAGGTGCACAGGCATGAGATAATGAATGATCTTAGTTGTCAACAAGCTGATGGCAATCCTCGAGGAGGGGACATAGCAAACTGTTTTAAAAAAGAGGAGGGAAGGCAGGGATAAGGCTGTGAGGTCCCTAGTGGAATACTTTGAAGTGGACAATAGATGAACTAAATGAAGAGAGCAAGAAAGTCGGCCTACATATGAACTTCACTAAGACGAAGATTATGTGCAACAACCACATCGAAGATAAAAACACAAAGATCAAAATCAATGACACAGAACTGGAGAAAGTAGATCACTACATCTACCTAGGGCAACAAATCTCCATGAGACCCTCAAAAAAAAAAGAAATTAAGAGAAGAATCACACTAGGATGGCAAAACTTTCACAGAGCAAACTAAACCTTCAAAAATAAGAAGATCCCATTAATCCTAAAAAGAAGGGTGTATAACCAATGCGTCCTCCCAATAGTCACTTATGAAGCTAAAACATGGAACCTAACCAAGAAGCAGATCCGCAAATTGAGAACCATGCAATGTGCTCATGAAAGAATTATGCTGGGCCTCACATGCAGAGACCACAAGACAGCACAGTACATCTGGGAAAAGATAAGAGTCAGATACATCATGGAATCTATTAAAAATCTCAAATGGCAGTGGGCTGGCCATGTTACAAGAATGGCAGACAACTGATGGACATCGCAACTCACGACATGGATCCCCCAAGATCAAATGCGCAACGGAGGACGGCAGAATATTAGATGGAGGGACGAGCTTGACAAATTCAGAAAGTACTGGCTCCGCGACACCCATGATATTGAAGTGTGGCGAATCCTGGGGAAGGTCCAACAACGGATGTTGAATGACTGATGAAAGCACCATTTCCTCAAGTAGGCTAGTAGAAACTGACAACTAAAACTGTCACCAAAAATGTCAACATAGGTTTCTACAGTTTTCAGGTTGGGTTAGTTAACTGGCTGGCTGGCTGGCTGGCTGGCTATGCATGTATGGTCTGTACAGGCTGCACTACTGGAGATAACAAGCAGAAAATTGAAATGCTGATTCCTTATTATGTCTAGAAAAAATGTTTTTTAATTCTTTGATCCTGCCCCCGGATTCGGGGGGTGGGGGTCAATATGTAAGTTTTCTAGATTGGTTCCTCAGTTTGTGTCCAGCAATATTCACTCTATTTTTTCTGAAATTTCAGACTTTTGTAGTGGTCACTGCCCAACAAAAGGTGAGACAAGTAACTCATTGATTGATTGATTTTTTTTCAATTTTCTTAATTGATCATCCTCAATGCGGCATGCTGTCAAAAGATATTGGTCATGTGACAGTTTCTATTGTGTGACTAACTGGACCCAACTATCTATCTACATACATGAGTTTAAGTTTGTACTTCTATGCATGCATACATGCTTCAAGGAGCAGGCAAAGTTATTCTGGTATCTATTTTTTTTTCTTGCTGGAAAAAATCCAGAGGAGTCCGAAACAACAAAGAGACCATTAGGATACTCAAACGGCAGATCGTGTTACAAGAATGGCAGATAGCCGATGGACGTCATAGCTTAAAACATGGATCCCCAGAGATCAAATGCGGACCCGATACCTGCAAAATATGAGACGGCGAGACAAACTGGAGAGGTTCAAAGAATATTGGCTCTGTGACGCCCACGATAGAGAGATTTGGCAAATCCTGGGGAATGTCATTGTCCAATGATAGACGTTAGAAGACTGATGATGATGAACACAGTAAAGTTAGATCGATTGCTAAGATCATTCATTATTTTATAAGCCAAAAATTCAATGAACTTTCTTCCTCTCAATTCTGGTTAGAGTATTAATACAATCTAAAGATGTTGGTCACGAGACAAATTTTATTGAATGACCTTCTGAACAATGTTACACACACATTCAAATATACACTGAAAGCATCCATAGTAACAACCTCTTTTTGTAATGCTATATCTGCATGGATAACTGCTAGAATTTGGTTGTATTATTAGAGAGTGTTTTTCCAGAAATACTGAATTTTAATTTCCTTTGTAACAATGTTCTTTATTTTAACTTCCTGGTTACGCTGCAAGCAGTGAAAAATTCATTTTCTCTGGTTCAGTTGAAGATGCAGACAAGCAACACTAGGTTTAAGAATCTAAGTTTCAACCACTGACTGGAGTGTCCTAATAAAGGAGTAGGTCTTGTTTTGTTTTTATAAACAAAAAATTCAATGAATTTCCCAAAAGAATTGATCAAAACAATATTTCAGTGCACATATTTAGGCAAAAATGTAGAAATTATTTATTATTCCAGTGGTAGACAAAGTCATTCATCTCGATTCTGATCGGAGTTTCAATATAACCTAAATCTTTCTGATGCAGTTTCTTTTTTTATTAATCAGTTGGTAATTCATCCAGCTATTTGTGAATAAATGTTTTTATTGGATCACTTCATACCACATACTGAAGCTGAATGCCTTTTACTTGAAGTTAATGGTTTCATCTCTATTATTGTTTGGACTATCCTCATCTTGGTTGTTTTCCATACAACGTTTCGGCCGTTGTACTCTACGGCCTTCATCAGGTATCATCTGGTAGTAACGAACCGAACCCTTTATTTAACCCCCACACCTACCAGATTGTTTCTATTTGTAATATATTTTGCGGAGCTGGGAAAAAGCTTTCTTGGTAAGATCACACTGCCCTTGCAATGCATGAGTTTTTTTAATGTATGTGATTTTCTCAAAAAAGGGTGTTTTCTTCTTCTGAATATGGGATGAATAAAAGGTTCAAAATTCCCAGACGATTACCGACTATAACAGACTCCTGAAGAAGGCTTAAGGATATAACTGTTGAAATTATGTGACTATAATAATCAAGATGAGGACACTAGTCAGAGTAAATCAATGTACAATATTGATAATTCCTCATCTCAGAAATCTAGACAAAAAGTGTTGATCTTTGTCTGAGTTTTTTAGATGAAGTGTGATAACCATTGTATGGAGTGGCACAGAATTTGCAAAGAGGATTTAAACATAATTATCTTTTTCATTTTAATGATATTTTCATATTGTTTTTGACCAATGGAACATATTAACAAGGAGGATTCAAATAACCTGCGTATGGAAAACTATTTCTTTTAAATGCCAGTGTAGCACCCCTTATTCTTTTAGTTTGGAATTAAATACAAAACTCTTCTTTTAGCTTAAGAAGAGTTTTGTATTTAATTCCTAACTAAAAGAACAAGGGGCACTACACCAGCAATTTTCAATTTCACAAATCCTTGCTCAGTCAATGAAATTCTGCTCAACATTTCGAAGGATATCTGCTCCTCTGCACACGTACATGATTTTCAGCATTTTGGACTCAACATGGTCTCCCTGTTCAAAGGTTATCACTAATGGAGCCTAATAATCTTTGAAAACATACAAACAAATCAAATAAATCATGAACTCAAATGTTAAATAACGAGAATATGCTCCTCGGGTTAACATTAAAGGTATTCGAAGTAAAATTCGTTATTTTAGTTTGTTGCTCAGTTGAGTATTTTTCCATGATGAATTCCCTAAGGTTCTTTTATACATTTGGAAAAAGGAAAAACAAAAAAAATTCTAAAATACAGTGCATGTCAAATTATTATGCAAATACAATTTTTCCTGAAGTGGAAGAATTTTAATTACTTGCATAGCATTTTCAAGCAATGCCTACAAATAGTGAACTTATATGTACAGGTGGTAAAAGATACAAGGGATTTTTTAAAAAATTCCTGCAATTTTTATTGTGTCTAATGATTAAGCTTGGGTAGAAAACACAATAATACACTGATTATGTAATGATTAACTCATTAAATAATACACATTTAGAATTAAGAAAGTTGAAACAAGCTATAAAAACTCATAATCATGAAATACTAAAGTATATGAATCAACAACATGCAAGATGTAAACAGAGAATTTCAATTGGGTTGAAATCTAGGGAAATAGTGGCCAGTCCAATAAACTACCATTTCTGAAATCTATTTTAGTCAGGTAGTCGACAGTTGGACACGCCCGGTTTTTGGATGAAGACAAGTTCCATACATGGCTGAGAGACTTGTTCATAAATCAAGACTGAAAATTGCCCTTCAGAAATTCAATATAAGCCAGGGAACTCATTTGTACTGAATCAGATACACGCCAAGGTCCAACCCACTTGTCTCCTACAATTCCAGCTGAAAACATAACTACTCCACCACTTTGCTTATGGTTAGTTGTACAGGACACTTCTCTTCCTTTGGTCTGCTCAGGGATCTTTTTTTCTGACAATATTCTTAATTAAAGACACTTTCCGTTGTGTTATCCCTTGGTAGAACTTGTCCTTATCAGAGGTTCTAAACCAGAGTCTTTAATGTCATTCTTTACTGTTTGACGGTCACTGTTAAGCAGTTTCATCAAGGATTGCACTGTTTTTTTTTAGTTGTGTGATGATAGAATTCTTCTCAGCTGGCAGTAAATCATTTTTACGACTCATATTTCAATACTTTTCTGATAATCTGGCACTCTTGGAATACAAGGTCATAACAAAAATGGCTTCCATTTGTTTACGACTATGCAGAATGTCATAACTTTTGCTGTGTTGGCGTAGGTCAGTGTTGCCAATATTTGTGTCAAATTATTCTTCTCAATCTTATGTGGAATGAAATTTACAATAACATAACCCTTTTGCATGATATTTAGGCACATACTGTAGGAAATGTGATGATAGTTGTAAATCCTTACTAGCCTTCATGTATATTGATTTTTAAACTAATTCCCTTATCTTCACTGATTTTTATCATAGCATTTTGGACAGTGTACCTTCCAGCCTTCCTTGGGTATTTGTTGCATTTTGGAAACTTACAAGAAGATAAACTGAATATGATATCTTCAGAACGGGAAACACATGCTTCCTTCTCAGATCAAAGTTAGTCATCATAAAATACAACGTACACCTAATAAGGTTTGGGGTAATGTAGCCAAAAGATTGTAATAAAGAACAACAAAACAAAAAAATTGTCCAAATGAGCCTTATGGTGCCTGCAACCCCTCCCTCTGCAACATTTAAAAGGGAAATAATTCTTTAAAAGCAACTTTGGAGTTGCCTCCCTCAAATTTACAGTCCGCAGATTATCTGATATGCCTAGCGGTATTCTCAGTTGAGTTTCTTATAAAGAGTTACTATCCTTTTGGATGTTACATTTTTTATAGACATCCTGTATATAATGTACTTCATGTCACCATCAATTACATTTTATACCAACTTATTAAGAATTTATAACTAAACCACTCAAACCAATTATTCTTTCATCTTCTATCTTTATTCACTTACTATCATAGTACCCATAAAAAATGACATTTTTATTATGTATAGATCAGGACTTCTTCCAAGGATCAGAGTATCTGTGCACTCTGCCTAGAATCAGTGTTGCATTGGTGCACCCTGCCTAGGATCAAAGTGTTACTCTCTGGTATACTTCTGCCTAGAATCAGAGTGTATTATCTGTGTGCTTGTTGGAAAGTGTTACACACAAAAAATTATATACTTATAAAAGATGGACATGAACATAGCTTTTCACATATATTTGGAATTATATTAAAGAAGTGGCATGTGCAACAATTACATCGAATATAAAACAAAGATGAAAATCGAGGACACAGAACTGGAGGAAGTAGATCACTACATCTTAGGACAACGAATCTCCATGAGACCCTCAAAAGAAGAAGAAATCAAGAGATGAATCACACTGGGATGGCAAGCCTTCGGCAGAGCAAGCTATAACTTCAAAAATAAGAAGATCCCATTAATCATAAAAAGAAGGATGTATAACCAATGCATCCTCCCAATAGTCACTTATGAA
Source organism: Thysanoteuthis rhombus (assembly GCA_963457665.1). Taxonomy (NCBI): domain Eukaryota; kingdom Metazoa; phylum Mollusca; class Cephalopoda; order Oegopsida; family Thysanoteuthidae; genus Thysanoteuthis; species Thysanoteuthis major. The sequence continues at coordinate 21,014,245 of OY735218.1, forward strand.
GCTGAAACATGGAACCTAAGCAAGAGACTGATCCGCAAATTGAGAACCATGCAACATGCACATGAAAGAATTATGCTGGGCCTCACATGGAGATACCACAAGACAGCACAGTACATCCGTGAAAAGACAAAAGTCAGGGATATCATAGAATCCATCAAAAATCTCAAATGGCAGTGGGCTGGCCATATTGTAAGAATAGCGGACAACTGATGGACATCGTAACTCATGACATGATGACATGGATCCCCCAAGATCACATGCGCAACCAAAGCTGGCAGAATATTAAATGGAGAGATGAGCTAGACATGTTCAGAAGGTACTGGCTCCGCAACGCCCATGATAGAGAAGTGTGGCTAATCCTTGGGAAGGTCTATGTCCAACGATGGAAGTTGAAATTAACCTAATCCAAGTAATTATGTACTTTTTCCTATAATTGATTCTAAAGCATATTCTGAGGTCAGTTCTGACCTCTCTTTCTGTTAATGGTTAGATAGATAATTGACTTGGGGGTCAGCATGCTCTAGCGTGGTATTTAAGCCATACATTTGGCAAGTCTGAAATGTTCTGTATACTCTGTATCTTACTTGCTGATAGTTTAATATCTTATTGCTTGATGACTTGATTACTGGACAAATGCTGACAGTTCAAAATGAGTTTTTAGTCACTATCACTTCCAAGCAGCTATCATAAGTAAATGAAAACAGGATCTACTTCAAATCAGATATTTTAATTACTAGCTCACAAACACATGTAAAATCCTGTGACAGCAACATTTGCAGCTTCATGCTCAATGTTACCTTGGACTGGGCAACATATAACACAACAAAATAAACATGTCTCCAGCTTGGTGCAACAAAACAGAGACTAATACGAGCATGTTGCTGTAGTTACTTCATCATCATTATCAGTCACTTAACGTCCATTGTTGGACATAGACCTTCCTCTCTATCATGGGTGTTGTGGAACAAGTACTTTATGAATTTGTCTAGCTCGTCTCTCCATCTAGTACTCTGCCAGCCTCGGTTGCGCGTGTGATCTCTGGGGATCCATGTCATGAGTAGTGATGTCCATCAGTTGTCTGCCATTCTTGTAACATGACAAGCCCGTTGCCATTTGAGTTTTTTAATGGATTCTATGGTGTCTCTGACTCCTGTCTTCTCCTTGGTATATTGTGCTGTCTTGTGGTCTCTCTATGTGAGGTTGAACATATTTCTTCCATGTGCATGTTGCATGCTTCTCAGTCTGCACATCAGTTTCTTGATTAGGTTCCATATTTCAGCTCCATTGGCAAATATCAGGAGGATGCATTGGTTGCATATCCTTCTTTCTAGGATTAATGAGATCTTCTTATTTTTGAAGTTATAGCTTGCTCTGCCAAAGGTTTGCCATCCTAGGATGTTTCTTCTCTTGATTTTCTTCTTCTTTTGAGGGAAACCTACTACTGTTGTTATTTGCATTGCCTTAAATAAAACCATGGAATGGACTCACATGTGCATCAAAGGCGCTAAGCAACATGTCACAATACACATATATGCATCATTTGGCAATGAGTGAACCACCTGAAAAAGCCCTGGTATAACTAGCCATTGTTATATAATTTTTAAAAGTGTCATTATTCAATTTCTGTAGCCCCACAAATCGTCCAACCAACCAGCCAAATAGACGATAGATTCTTCTCTCTTTGGTTGTCAGTATGTTTGTGTTGGTGTGTATCTCTGTGCACTCTTGGTCATATTTTCGGGGCTACAACCCTAGAAAATCAGCATGACTTCACCACTAGGGACCATCTAAATTTTTTTTTTTCTTCAAAGTGCTTCTTTGGATCTCAATGGTCATTTGGACCAACAATTTCTAAATTGCTGTTTATTTTGAAACAATTTTAGATAAAAGATCAATTTTTTAGATAATCTTAGATAATTACTTCAGATAATCAGCTAGAATTCATGCTCAGACTACAGTGATTCATTTATTGCAAGGTACAGATATCATTCCAAGATTTGTTCAGACAATTGAACTCATTCTTTCTGTTTTTAATGCTGTTACCACATTTCAGTTGATCTATTGTACAGCCTTCTCCAGGTGTATAATTTGTGAGGAAGGTGATGGGGTCTCTTTTCTTTTTGAAAAAATCAATGCAATCATAAATTAGTGAATAACACTCTGATTGGCTCATTCCCAGCACTTTATTCAATTTCATGTAGCCACTGTCGTATGTTTATTCCCGTAGACCCCTGGTGGACAAAAGGGCTGCCTTTTGTAGTTTCAGTGGCTAGTAAGTTCCATAGGATGAAGTAGTAGCTTGTCCAGCACCAAAATGTGGATTTTTCTCCGTAAGACTTACCTTTTCTTTGATGAATTGCCACATAGAGCTAAAGAGTTCCAACTACCCAGCTATTTACCTATAGCTGGGGTAGAAGTGGATTCATGCCTTTTAGAACAAAGATTTCTTCCAGCAAGAAAAAAAAAATAGAAACCAGAATAACTTTGCCTGTTCCTTGAAGCATGTATACATGCATACGTGTTCAACTTACACTCATATATGCAGATAGATAATTAGATCCAGTTAGTCATTCAATAGAAACCATCATGTAACCAATGTCTTTCGGCAGTACACTATGTTGTGGGTGATCAATTAAAAAATTGAAAAAACGGTGATCGATGAATGATTTTGCTTCTCTCACCTTTTGTCAGGCGGTGATCATTAAAAAAGCCTGATATTTCAAAAATCAATGCTGCTGGACACAAACTAGGGGTTTTTGCATAAACTTACATCGCAAATCGAATCCCCCCCCCCCACTAAATCCTACTGGGGCAAGGGAATCAAAAAACAAAAAAGACATTTAAAAAAACTACTATTTAGGTAGTTGTTTTTAGAGGAGAAAACAAAAACATTTTTCTTATAATGAGTAAATGTTTGAATTTTCAGCACTCAAGCTTCATTGGTGTAGCCTGTATGTGCGATACATACTTACATTGCTAGCCAGCAAGACCCGCTTAAAAACTGTAGGAGCCTATATGGACAGTTGTGGTGACAGTTTCGGTTGATGGTTTCAAATAGTTGGGAACGGATTGAGATATTAATGGATTTTCAATAGTGTATATGGGATCAATCAAAAATATTTAAGTTTGAAATGTCAAAATAGAATTGCCAGTCAGACTTATTGATTTTTGTACGTATAAAGAACTTTATTTTTTCAACACCAAAAATAATCAACGTGAGCCAATAATTTCCTCCCCATCTTTGTTAATAATTTTTGTCGTTTTATTATACAATCTAAATCTATCTATATGATTCTTTGTTATAAAACTATATTTTTTTCATATTTCTTTCCTCATTGTATATTTGTAATAATTAAGTTTTTATTCATTCACTAAACTTTCTCTTGGTTTCTATCACTCTCTTATGGATAAATCATTAGGTGATCTTCAATGACTTATTTATTGTGATGGATGCTTATCATGAGGTGTTCTGTGTAAAAATTATAAATGCTAAGCTGGCCTGGGGGATATACGACTGCTGAAGATCCCATGGCCAGCAGAGGATCCCAACGAGTGATGAAGAGTCAAGAAGTGGTAGGGAGCCCCGAAGAGGTGTTGGGGGTCCCAAATTAAATCCTGCTCAGATCCCTTAAAGGCTTTGGCGAGTCCTGTGTAAAGGTCTGACAATTATATCCATGAAAGATGAAAGTATTAGGTAGTTACACATGAAATATTTTTACTACATGGAGAATAATGCTAAAAGTGGAAAATTCACTTACATAATTGTAGTTTTTACTCATTCAATGGAAATAGAGATATAATTCATTATTATAAGAGGTTTTTGAGCCAGCAATGGCAGAAATTAGAAGTTTCTAGTACGATTTCAAATGAGAAGGATATTGGTCAGGAAGAGTTTAATTATTCTTTCTTTCACTAAGAATAATTTATATACACAGCTAAATTTTTTTGAAGTTATTAAAAAACCCAAGAAGAAAGCACAATCTGCAGACGATCATGAATACTCCATTTTATTGGCGTGCCTACTTGGGCATGATTGTGGTACATGCATATGATGCTACTCAAGCTGCTGATAGCATCAACAAAGCATTTGTAATGAACACTACTACATTGCTAACTGCACTGCAATCGTTCAATAGGTTTACGTCTGAAAACATGGATACCAATAATAAACTTGGAGGGAGGCCCAAACACTTTCTTAATAATGAAGAATTATTGACAGCAGTAACCAACGGCCCAAAATCAATGGTTTGAGCATTTTCTAGAGACTTTGGGACTTCAACAGTGACCATATCAAGGAATTCTAAGGCAATAGGAAAGGTTAAAAAGTTGCGTTACCGACATTAAAAAAAGAATTAGTGAACTGAGTTCAAGTTTAGGCCAAGGCTGCTTAGGTTCACTTTTGCACTATACTCTTGGGAAAGGCATGAATCCATATCTTCTCCCAGCTATGGGTGAATAGCAGAGCTGTTGAAGCCCTTTAGCCCAGTATGGCAGCCTATCTTGGGTGTAGAGCTAGTAACCTCACCCGGTAAAGCCTTCTTGCTACTGAAACTGCAATTGCAGACCCTATACCTCACATGGAATTTACAGGGGAAAAACTCTTTAAAAAATGATATATTTGTAAAATAACAAGTATCCTAAAAGGTCCTTGAGATAGAAATTTGAATACCTTTCTCTGTTTCACCTGAGCTGTGCTTCTGAATATTTGTTAATGATACAGAGATGTCAACCAGTCAGACGTTATAAGTACTTTGAATACAAACAGACATGCAGCTGATCTGCCTGTTCACTTTCAGCAATCAACAAGTTTAATTTGCCAAATCAGATTAAGTTCCTGTTAAAATTCATTCATCCCAACAAAGACCCTATAGGCTAGAAATGACTGCTTACCTCAGGTGATATCCGAGTTTATAATAAAAAAAAAAAAATATTTGCTAAGCCTCTCTGAACAACAACTTTGCCTTTTGCTCAATGAGATTTGAGGAACATCTTTTATTGGGATCAAATCATCTGATTAGCTCAAGTGACTCATAGTAGTCTTTATCATAAAAAGGGCATTCACAGTTCAACTCTCTGTAATGGACTTGCTGGGGAGACTTTAGCATAATTAACCTATTAACAGTGGAAGGTGGTGAAGAGTAATAGTTATCCCTTGCAAGATAAAAGCTCTTGTCAATAACGAGATAAACCATTGCAAGTTATCCATCGCAAGATAAAAGTTCTGACTCACTGATAGAACTGGGTTGCCATCAATCACAATAAATCAGAAATTTTTATTGAGTTAACCATAGAACTGCAATGACGGAAATTCCCGTCATTGGCATCTAATAGGCCAATGACCTTTTTTTTTCTACACTACTTATTTCTTGTGCCTTTGATCCCTATTTTTTCTGATTATTCTCAAGTAATATTATATTATGATTCAGAGAACCATCCATGAAACATTGAAAATATTATCATCAATGTTCATTCTTGCACATCCTAATATTAATGAAACTTGGATCAAATCACAATAATAGAGTTGCCTTTAAAACTAATAATGATTAGGCGCTTCAAAAGATTGCAAAATGATATAATTTGAGCTTATTAAAGTGAAAACTATTTGGAGCTGAAATGGTGCAGGATGGTATAGATAGCAGATCTTGTAAAAAGAAGGAAGAAAAGTATAGTTCTCGAATTAATCAGTAATTTGGGAATGTTATTTAGCCAGAAACCCTGTACTTGTATCCAGAAGCACAAGGCAACCCATGCTCCACATAGAGTCTATAGGGAAAGCAAAAAGAAAAAAAAAAATGATACATTTGTAAAACAAATATCCTAACAGCTCTTTGGGATAGAAATTTGAATATCTTTATATTATTAAGCCAGAAGCCCCTTCTGAAGAAAATAGTATCCATCTTATTTGTACTTTCATTAGGCTGAAATGATACTCCCCAATGAAGTCAGTATTGGAGGTGTGGGTGGCATAACTGTTACCAGCAAAGAAAAGAGACTTTGCAAGACTGGTTTGAGTTTTGGCTGAGGGTGTTTGTGTTCACTTTGCACTAATGTCGTGAGGAAAGGCATGAATTCACTTCTCCTCCCAGTATGGGTAAATAGTAAAAGTTCTCCTACCGATCTTGAACAGAGGTAAAGGAAGACGATTCAGCGGGGGTCTAGCAACTCCAATCTGTAAGAACCTACTTGCTACTGGAACAACATAGCAACATTTACCAGCATAGCATGGTTGCTCTCCTATGCTCCACAAGGAGTCTATAGAAGAAAAAAAAATATAGATGAAAATATACTAATCGCTTTCGATGCATGAAAATAAATGTTTCAGGTTTGTCACATTTGTGGGTAACATTTTTTAATTACTCTGCATACTATTATTTACTTTGTTCAGTCAATATCTGGTTGGTACCAGCTGGTTAAAAGGGCAGAAAATGTCAACAGAAGGCGAGGTTTTTCTGGCTTTGTACTACCTTGACCAATTTTATTTGTACATCCATGAAATTTTTGCATGTAAGCAAAAGAAAATAAAAGCTTTTTACTGTAATTTAATTTTTATACTAATGCATAAATCAATAATTCTCAAAGCATTATAGCAGATAAAATGTGGATTTTATAGTTTGTTTTTTTATTTTTTGATAATTAGATGAATTATTGTAACCCATTTTCAATGAGGGTAAATAGTAATCAAAATTAGTACAATGAGATAAGATACTATTATTACAAAGTTTAGCAAAAACCATGCACAATATAACCTGGATATGTAAAATGGAGATCTGGGTTAGGCTTTTCATAGCATAACCAATTTCTATAATTAATGACTTTTTTAACAATCACATATATATATATAGTGTAGAAAGCTTCACAGCCTTAAACACTAAACATTAAAAACCTTTATCAAAATTTTTTCGTGTCACTTCAGTCACTTATTTCCCAATATCTGTCAATGCAATTCATGTAGTTTTCTTTTTTGTTCTTTCCGTTTTACATATACTCTGTTATTATGGTACTATGCATAAATTGTCTTTTATTGGGATCATCAGTTATATGATTATAAATGCATATTACTTTGAAACTCTATTTGAAATGCTCTCCCGTTATTACAAAGTGAATGTATCATTTGGTCCAGACAGTGTAAATAGAATAAACAATTAAAGAAAATGGGGCTGCTGCAGGAAATCAAACCGGCAACCGATAGCCGTTTCACCATAGCATTGCTCTGACCATCAAGCTACACAGTCACCTGTAATGCAGAGAACCAAATAACTGCTGTAAGTCCTAATTCTTATTTTTATTACCAAGAAATGGATATATAATCTTACACAAATACTTATGAATGCTGTCGAGGCCGAATGATATATTCACTGTGTAATATTGAAATATCATTTCAAGATGAATTTCAAAATAATATAACACATTTATAATTATTTCTGTTGGATTATATATCCATTTCTTAATATTGTATGTAAGTATATACATGTAGTGTTACTCCTGCTGCTGGGAATGCAAAGCCCCGAATAACTGTTTCAACTCCACATTCTCATTCTGTTTATTCATGGTCTATATCTGCTCTATTTGTTTCTTACAACATGGACAGTGATATTATTAAGAAATGGATATATGATTCAACAGACAGAATATAAATCGCTTCATATGTTTGTTTAAAAAGACATTGATTATGTGTATGTATATTTATATACATGAGAGTTTATCCATGTGTATGTTTTCCAATGTGTAATCTCCTTCTGTGTTGATTTGTATATGAGTGTATAAGTGCGTATGTGCATATATTTGTGTTTATGTGAGAGTATGCTTGTATATGAGCGTAAGTGTATGTATATATGTATGTATATACTGTGTATACACATGTGTTCCTTCTTTGTGCGACCAACTGAGACTATATATGAGTGTGTATGTGCATGTATACAATGCATATGTATTTATCTGAGTGCATTCTGGCATGTGAGTATAAATGCATGTGTATGTATGTATATTTATGTGTGCGTGTATACATGTGTGTGTTTTCCTTCTTATGTCAATAACAAAAACTGTATAGGAGTGTGTATGCGGCTATCTATATACTTATATATAGAAGTGTCTTTATGTACGGGTGTATATCTTTATGCAAGTGTATGCTTGCGTATAAGGTTAAGAGCATGTATGTATGTATTTATCTATATATGTTTGTATATACATGTTTCTGCGTTAGTGTGTGTATATGTGTTTCTCTCTCTTTGTATGTATGTTAGTGTGTGTGTCTCTATGTGTATGTTTGTTAGTGTGTGTGTGTGTCTCTATGTGTATGTGTGTTTGTGTGTCTCTGAGTGTATGTGTGTCAGTGTGTATTTGTATGTGTGTGTGTGTCTCTATGTGTATGTGTGTTAGTGTGTGTCTCTATGTGTATATGTTTTGGTGTGTGTGTCTCTGAGTGTATGTGTGTCACAGTGTATTTGTATGTGTGTGTGTGTGTCTATGTGTATGTATGTTAGTGTGTGTGTCTCTATGTATGTGTGTTGGTGTGTGTCTCTGAGTGTATGTATGTCAGTGTGTATTTGTATGTGTGCGTGTGTCTCTCTCTATTTGTATGTGTGTTTGTGTATGTGTGTCTGTGTCTCTGTGTATATGTGTTTTATCGTGTATGTATGAATGTATGTGTGTGAGTTACTTCTTTGTGTCACCAACAGAAACTGTCTCACCTGCCCTGTCTTGGTGATTATTGATAATCCTGTCCCTGGAGTTAAACCCTTCAAATCACGTGACCTTATCAAAGATTTGTGCCTTTCACTCAAGCTGAGCTGAAACAACCAGCTGTTGTTGCATTTATTCTCACTTTCCAGTCTGCTTTCTCGAAGCAAACAATCCCGTTTCATCTGCTGCCGATTTAGTGGAAAAGAGGAAAAATAAACAGAAATCCATTGAAGGAACACAAAAAGACAATGCAATATTGTCACACAGGACATCATTGGCTGTACTGACAGAAAAAGATAAAGGTATTTATTTGAAATTAAACGTGAAAAGAAAGACAGAAATAGAAGCTTGAATATTTATATTTTTTAATTATTCATGCAGATATGAATGTATTTTAATAATTTGTGGTAAATTCTGTTGTTAAATGATGATGATTTTCTGAAAAGTGAAGGTACTTACTTTAAATTTAACTTGAAAAAATGGAAAAGAACAGACACTTGAATATTCATATTTCACAGTCATTCATTCACATACATATAAATTTATATATGTGTATGTGTGTGTACATATGTGTATATATCAATATTAAGATAATTAATAAATGGTAAATTCTGTTATCAAATGATGATTTTCTGTAAAGAAATGATATTTATTTAAAATTAAACCTGAAAAGAAAAGAAGAGAAGAGAAACTTGAATATTTATATTTTACAATTATTCATGCAAATATAAATTTAATTAATAATTCGTGGTAAATTCTGTTGTCTAATTATTATGAAAAGAAATGTATCCACTTAAATTTGAACTTGAAAAAATGGGAAAGAATGAAGGTTGAATATTCATATTTTACATATATATATATATATATATATATATATATATATATATATATATATGTTGAAATGATTAATAATGTGATGTTAATTCAGTTTTTTAATGATGTTGACGTGTCAACTGTTAGGGTCTGAGAGCTGGCTTTTGTGTGACTGAGTATTTTATCCATAAATTTTATGTCTTGCTTTCATTCTAAAATTTATCATTTCATTTTTTATCTGTTTGAATATCGAATTCTTCTAAATTTTTCATTCATGTTGGAGACCTTTCAGATATTACACCAAATTGTTTTACAGAGGAAAGCATTTATCATAATCACAGATAACATTAACAAACGGTTATTGTTATCAAAATCAGTTAGTCTCAAACATTTTATTTAAAATGAATTGAGAATTAATCTTTTTATCATTAGTATTGAATTTTCACGATGTAAAGTGTTTTTTTTCTATCACAATGAATGTTAACGATGAATTTATAACAATGAATGTCAACTGTTCCAATTTTCCTTTTTGTTTAATGTTATCGGTTGTTAATTGTTATCAAAGAGACACTGTTCCTTAGTGATTACAATAAACAGCTTTCTCTGTGTTATTTCTTCCTTAGTTGATCCTTATTTCTTTTAATCGTTCTTTAATCTTTTTCCTTTATTTAATTCGTTTTGCTCTCAGAAATTTTGTTTAATTAAAATGAGACCATCAACTTTTGATATCAATACATTTGTATACGATTACATACTTACATTAAAATCAGTCCGGAAACACCAGGCTAGCCTTTTCAAAGAAATAGAAATTTTATTCATAGAAATACAAAAAAAGCCGCTTATAGTGATCATTTATGGATAGGGTCTTTTAGATAACAATAAATGGCCGATAACATTAATCAAAAAATACATAGATGAAACCACTTCTTATGATTGCTTTAGATAAAGTATTTTGGACCAACAGATTTTGATAATAATAACCGTTTGATAATAGTGTGATAATAATAAGCAGTTTCCTCTGTATATTGTTATTTACATGATTTGATACAGACTTATTTTTTTTTATTTTGCTGAGTGCTCTCAACCAAAGCATCAGTCATCCACGAGTTATGCTTGAGCAGATCTAGCTTGAAAGAGAACTAGGGCATGCCCATTTAGAAGGTGCGTGTTTTGAAGGGGCCGAACTTTATGGTGGGTGGAGCAGCCTGCTATAATCATCTTGTAAATCAATTTTCAGTCTCTCTTACAAAACCATGGCTTCGAAGTATTTCAGTTAATTCTCTTCAGTGTAATCAATTTAGACATTTTATATCTAAATTTAGATCTATTAATGAAAAGTGAGAAAATATATTCTTATTTATTCTATATGGACAAAAAATCATTTCTTGTCCTTTCTTTTCCGATGGAAAAACGAATCTGGAGGAAAATGTTGAAAAAATAGAAAAAAAAGCACATATATTTCTTGACAATCAAGACATATTGTTACATCATCCTTACTATAAATCAATTTAATCTCCTTCGACAGGAAAATTTGGCAGAAAAAACCCCCCCGACTCTCTCTCTCTCTCCAGCTCTCTCTCACTCTCTTTCTCTTCATCTATCTCTCACTCTCTTTTTCACTCTTTATCTCTCTAAATTTAATTTGAATACAACTTTTTTCCCTTATTGTCAACTTTATACATATTGTTTGATATATCATATCCACATACACATTATATATATACATGTGTGTGTATGTGTGTGTGTGTGTGTGTATATATATATATATATATATATATATATATATCAGCTGGCCTCACCTTAAAAATCTATTGCTCTGCCAAGACAGAAAATCTGCACTAGGTCACACTATCTATGGTCCTATATATACATATATATATATATGTGTGTGTGTGTGTGTGTGTGTGTGTGTGTATAAATATATTCAACTCATTTGTATTTATGCTACAATGCCAGGTAACCTATACATAGCTTACATTTACAGCTGAGATTAAAAGTTTACACATGGCAAAATGATCTTTAATTTTAACTACATTTTGAAATACTTTTGTGATGTATACAAATCAAACAGGTGCAATATACAATATTAAAAAGAAGGCAATTCAAATTTGCTCAAGTTTGACAATACAAGCATGAAAATGACAAAACTTGAAATTTTTTATACACCATCCACTAATGCAGTCTTCTATGAGAATTATTAGCCAGAATGCATCTGAAACATGGAACCTAAACAAAGGACTGAGAAGCATATAACATGCATATGAAAGAATCATGCTCAACATCATGTGTAGAAATCATAGAACAGCACAGTATATTAGAGAAAAAACAAGAATCGGGGATATCATAGAATCCATTATAAAACTCGAGCTGACCATGTTGCAAGAATGGTAGACAACCACTGGACATCACTGCTCACAACGTGGATCCCAAGAGATCATATGCGAAACTGTGGCTGACAAAAAAATAAGATGGCATGACAAACTGGACAAGATCAGAATGTATCAGCTCTGCAATATCATAGAGGGGTCTCGCAAATCTTTGGGAAAATATATGTCCAACAACAGATACTAAAAGGCTGATGATGATAATTAGTATAAGAAAGAAGATCTAACATTGCTTTTCCTGGTAAGACAGACTTCATTTAGAAAGAACAAGCTCCCAATTTGTTCCTTCTCCATATTATATATCTTTAAAAGTTTCATAGAAAGTATACCTGCAAAAACCACCATCATCATTCTTTTAACATCTGTTGTTGGACGTAGACCTTCCCCAGCATTCATCACAATTCTCTATCATGGGCGTCGCGGACCCAGTATTTCCTGAATTTGTCTAGTTCATCTCTCCCTCTTGTGTTCAGTCGGCCTTTGTTTGATGTGATCTCTGGGGATCCATGTTGTGAGTTGTGATGTCCATTGGTTGTCTACCATTCTTGCAACATGGCCTGTCCATTGCCATTTGAGTTTTTATATAGTTTCTATGATGTCTTGGACTCTCGTTTTCTTCCTGATATACTGTGCAGTCTTGTGATCTCTCCATGTAAGGTTGAGCATGATTCTCTCATGCGCTCGTTGCATGCTTCTCAGTTCGCACGTCTGTCTCTTGGTTAGGTTCCATGTTTCAGCTCCATAAGTGACTCTAAAGAAAACTGTGGGGATATCAGAATGTTAGTTGTTACTTCACACAAGTCTCAACTATTACTTAGAGCTATTTCTAAGCAACTGTAAGTTCTTTGACCATTTTTTTAGTGCAAAGTTAAGAAGTCTACTCGGACTGTAAGTACTATGTTAAGGTCAGAAGTAAGTAAAAAATATCTAGAAGAGCATACAAAAATTTGGTTAAAATTGTTAGAAAGAATTCGAGGATAACCCATGAGAAAAAGAAAAAAGTAGTGAAAGAGTTGAAGTCCACAAGTTTGAATGTATCAGTGTCCACAGTGAAAAGACTATTTGATTGAAATGACCTTTGGAGTTGTAATGCAAGGAAAAAGCTATTGCTGAAATCTAAGCTGAAGAGAAGCTCACTTGAAGTTTTTGAATGATAACTTCGACAAGGACTTAATTTGAACTGTTTAGGTACAATAATCAGATATATGTGTCTGGAAAAACTAGAATGCACTCAGAGTGTGCATACCTATGCGAATTTGATTGATAGGGGAAGTAATTGTGTATAGATCCACCCCAAAATTTAATCACTTCATCTTTAGCCCATTATCAACCCTTTCACAAAATCTAATCAATAACTTTTGGCGATATTATTTGGACAGACATGGAATTTTGGTGATATTATGTGGTGTGGACATATAGCTACGACGCAGGGGAGGTGATTGTGTATTGATCTGCCCAAAAATTATATATCGTGTGGACAGTCATAAGCATATACACAAAAGTATGGAAAAAAAAGTATTTCTGAAAAAGAAAAAAAATTCCTGGATCCTCCCCAAAATTTAACCACTTCTTCCTAACCTTACAGCCCATCTTTCCAAAAAGATTCATCAAGTGCTCTTGGAGATATTGTGTAGAGAGACAGAAAGACAGATTGATGTAACTAATTACATATACCTCTCAAAATTTGTTGGCAGACATGAAAAATAACTGATTATCTATTGCATGATTTTTCATGTTGATTCTTTATAGAGAGTTGATGAATGAGCACATGAGTAAACTACATTACAGCCCAAACTGTAATAAAAAATTTATTACATCCATTGTCAACCTTGACAAAGAATAGCACTTATTATGGAAAAGGTACTAAATTTGGTTCAACATTCATAGGATGTGTTTCATAGTTTTTAATAACTTGCCAAATCCTGATTATTGCTGACCTGCTTATTGTTTATTAAAGCTAATTAGGTTTATTGCATTGGGCAGTGAGAGGTGCAGAGTGGTGTAATGGTTACCTGCATGGGAAATGGTATTGGCAGTTTCATTCATACTAATGTCTTGGGGAAGGCACAAATCCATTTCTCCTCCCCCCCGATATGTGTCAGTAGCAGAGCAGATATAACCCTTTAGCTCTTCAAGGCAATCTATTTAAGAGAAGGTTACTCTGATAGAAAAACCCTAAGACTTGTGAATTGGACTTGCAACTCCACTACATAAATCCTACTTGATACTGAAACTGCAAAATGGCCCTATGCTTCATGAGGAATCTAAAGGAATGAGGACATTGAGTGATAATTCTGGACAGAATTGATTAATCAATCTTGTTTGTTTTCTGAAGTGGTCCCCTCCGGAGCCAAAAACACGATAATATTGAGTTACAATAGGAATGGATACATTTTTTGAGTCATATGTGTCGCTTTATATGATAATATTTTAAGGTATATGACTTTCCAAAAATCATTGATACTGATGGTCTAATCTGTAATCAATAACCCCACTCCATATGCTGACAGAGGCGTGGTGAGGTATAATGCTTCCTAGCCCAGAAAAGAGCAACTGATTCTGAATTTTGGCTGAGGTTGTTCCACTCTGCACTGATACATTTGGGAAAGGCTTGAATCCACATCTCCTATCAGCTATGGGTAAATTTCGGAGCAGTTAGAGCCCTTTAGCCCTGCAAAGCAACCTATTTAAGAAAAAGTTACTCAGACAAAAAAAAAACTACAGCTTGTCAGTTGCCATAGCTGGTCCCAAGCCTGGGTAAAGAAGGAGGCTTGAGAATGGGACTAGAAACTTCATTTCATAAAACCTACTTGCCACTGAAATTGTAGTAGGTTTGTTGTGGTCCTATGCTCCACTAAGAATCTGTAGGAATAAAAACATATGCTGACATTTTTATGTTAAGATTAATGCTTATCTCAATATGTATCTCAAGCATGACAATATTAGGTTAGTAAAGTCAACCTATCCAGTCCTATTGTTGTTTTGACTTTCTGTTCTAATCATTTTTTATTATTCAGTGTTAAAATTCATATCCAACCTTTTGGTATCTGAGATCATAATCTAAATATGTTTATGTTCGGAGTGGAGACTGCGGCATCTGATGACTTGTTCCAGATAAGAGTGGATCTGTCTGGGTAGCAGTGTTTTCTAACCCCAGAGGCTATTTGAATGTGTAGCTTCTTGTTTTGACCACTGGTTGCATTGCTTAGGGATGGCAATCACACGGTTGTTATCTGGACAGATGTTGCACTTACAGTCTTAGTCAATGGCACGTTGACATGAGACTAAGCTGTATATTTCTAGTAAATCTGCATGGCTCCTTCTGTAGGTTAATGTCTCTGGATCGAGATCTCTTAGTCTTTTTTCCATATGATAGGTGTTTGATGCTGGGGTCATCTTTGTGGCTCTTCTTTGTACTCTTTCTATAGAGTCTAATTTATCTTGGGGTTACCAAATGCAGGAGCTAAATTCCTAGAGTTTTTTAACAGTTACATTAAATCACTTGAAAACTGGAGAAACCTATTTTGTCTATGTTGACAGTTTTGGTTGAAGGTTTGTAATATGCAAAATACATCTGTAGATCTATCTCTTTAATACCAATAAAATAAAGTTGAGTTATCTATATTAGTAAAAAACCCACCTGTGAAAAAAAAATTGTGACCATAGATTTTAACAATAGATTTATTCAATCATACCTTATTCAAAAATCATTACTATTGTGAAATCCTTTATCATATTTGATTTGAATATCTGGAGGAATTTCATAAAAGATTTCAAGTTCTAATATTTTTGGAAAATCTAGATTTTTTATTGGATTTTTTATTTGAAATATAGAAATTTTAAAATCTGAGTACTTTGCAATTTTTTGTGAAATCAACCCTGGGAATCATCATCTTATTTTCAGGAGAGGACTTCTGGATAGATGGCATTGTTGGTTTTGAACAAAGAAAAAACCTTGGGGTGAATTTGAAAAAAAGCAAATGTTCTAAAAACATGCTCTGAGGTTCCATTAATAACCACAGAAAATTTGCTGACCATAGCTCTAGCCATCCTCGAGTTATGCAATGACAGAAAGACAGTCAGCAGGAGACGTAGCTGAGAGAGGAGATTGGGGTGTGGGTCATTTAACCCCCCATCTCCACGTAATTTTAGGGCCCCAAAACATTATGAATAGTAATTCACCTAATTCATTTGTACTAAGATTATATAATAACCAATTTCATTAAATGTTGTACGGGGGGGAGGGGGAGCTCCAGCTACGTCACTGCTTTTGAAAGGACTGTCTGCTGAACAAGCTCATTATTCTTAGGCTTTTGAAAGGTGTGACCTATTATCCCCAGTAATACCTTTGTGCACCCTCAGGGGTTTGCGGGCCCCAGGTTGGGAACCAATACTCTAAATATCGGAAGTGCTGCATCTCAGACAAACAGACAGACATTTGTGTGGATTATACTAAGATTCTTTATATCAAAATTGTGTTAGTGGTAAAAGTATATGCTTCTAAAATTCATTGCAGCTGTTATGCACGCTTGTCTGCAAGTGTAAAGTATGTACGCTTATTTACTTATATGGATGTAACCTGTATCCTTTTAATATAGTCGATAAACAATTCCCCAAGAAGGAGTCACCTTTCTCTATAATATATCTTTACCAAGAGACAAAGCATAAAAGATTAGGGAAAAGCCTGCAATAAAGGGCGGAGACACGTCAGT
Source organism: Thysanoteuthis rhombus (assembly GCA_963457665.1). Lineage (NCBI taxonomy): Eukaryota > Metazoa > Mollusca > Cephalopoda > Oegopsida > Thysanoteuthidae > Thysanoteuthis > Thysanoteuthis major. Next base: position 21,030,833 of record OY735218.1, read on the forward strand.
GACTCACAACAGCTGCCTCTTTTTCATAAATTTTTACTTGTTGAATTTGTTGTATCTGATCCTTTAGTCTTGTTCTTTGTTTCCAGTCTTTACAAAAGATCACATGTACGTGCACACACTCACATACATACTTTGAAAGACAACCGAGTACACTCATTGAGATACAGCTGCAAACATAAATATGTACTCATACATACACAAATATACCCATAAAAGCACATACACAAATGTGTGCATATTGGTTAATGAAATCTCTTTACTAATGTGAATGTGTATATGTCAGTCATTGTTAATCGGAGTCATATGTTCCCCTTAGAGGCCCTGGCACATAGGAGCCATAGACGAATTTCTATCTGTTTATGTCGTATCTTTATCTGACAGGGGGCCCTGAAATGAGAAGAGCTTATAAGGGGGACTGTTGCCAAAAAAAGTTGAAAATTTTTTTGTGTAGATATCATTCCTATTCATGAATTCATACACATTTTAGAATATTTGTTTTGACAAGCTTGAAAATCTAGACAGCCAAATCAATCTATCTATCAAATACATATATATTATTGAGTTTAGATAGATATATACAAATGTGTTTGCATGTTTTGGTGCTAATACTGACACATACTCTTATATAATCATCATACTTATGTCTGACACTGTATAGGACTAAGTTGAGCTTTGCAAATATATATATATATATATATATATATATATATATATATATATATATATATATATATATATATGTATATATATATATATATATATATATATATACACACACATACATATGTATATACATATATACATACATATATACATACATACATATATATATACATATATACATACATACATATATATACATACATACATATATATATATATATGTACATACATATATATATATATGTATATATGCACACACACACATATACATGTACACACACACACATACATGTACACACACACACACATATATATATATATATATACATATATATATATATATATATATATATATATATATATATATATATATATATATATATATATATATATATATATATATATATCCATGGCAAAACAACTATCTGGCCATGGCAAATAACCTCTGGGTAGAACAAGAAATCAAACTAACTTAAAAGTACAGCTGGAATATCAAGAAGGTCATTGTAAACTCTTAGAATCATGTTTCTTCACTATGAATGCTGTCTGCAAAGAATTATCACCATAGATACATTCATACTAAAATATGAACATGATTTATCCACACAATAATAATTCTGCATTTTTTATGCTAGTACTTAAAAGAATACTAATAATGATAATAATGATTATTATTACTCAATACATTATGATCTTAATAATATTATTTTAATACTCATGATTTTATCAATACTTCTAAAAGTAATTATTCATGTCTGAAAGAACGCCTTATTCATGTAAGGTGGGAAGGGAGCAAACATAGATTTTGACCCCCCTCTCTTGGATCAGGCTTTCCTCACCTCAGGTGAGAGGGTTTGAAAGTTGGAACCTTATTGTCAATTAAGGACGATGATGCAGAACAATAGTTTAATGTAACCTTAACCTCATATTCCCCTATAAAAATATGGTGTTTTTCTCAACTGTTAACAGGTTTGCCAATGAGATATATTCCAAATACATCCCTATGAGCCACCTGCAGGAAATAAATCCTTTAAACTTGGTTGATGCCCATGCTGACATTACAAGGCTCTCTACCATTTCTCACTTGAAGGCTGCCATTAGCAAACAATGGGCTCAATGACAAATGAGTTCCAATTTATAGAAATTATGATTATCTGCAAATAAATAAATAAGGGAAACTACTCTATGATTAGCATTGAATACACCTAGAATTATTTCCCTCCCTTGATAGATAGGATCTTCTACAGAGATCAGATAATTATTGGAAACTGTCAACCAAAACTATCACCAGCACTGTCAACATAGATTTCTTCAGTTTTTAAGTTGGTCTGGCTGGCTAGCTATATTTGCATGTATCATGTGGACAGGCCACACCAATGGAACTAAAAGGTTGAAGATTTAAACATTTACTCCTAATCAAGTAATAAATAGATTTTCATTAGGTGGCCAAATTTGCAGTGTAATTTTATGCTAAATTATGCTTAGTTTGTGTCTGGCAGTATTTATGCTTGTTTTTTTTAAAGTTTAGACTTTTTTTGAGATCACTGTCCAGCAAAAGGCATAATTTATTCACTGATCACCCCCTTTTCTGATTTTTTGATTGATCAGGCCCAATTTGGCATCCAGCCAAAAGACATTAGTCATGTAGCAGATTCTACTGAGTGACTAACTAAACCTGTAATATCATTATGTTAGCTTTTCCAAAATTTTATTTTTGAACATTATATTGGAAAATTCCTTCTGTTAATTGGGATCCTGGAATTCTTCAAATGCTCCCAGGTCATTTCAGTGAAAAAAGATCTGATAATATGTTTTGATCTTTCAATAAGAAAATAGAATTTTGTATTGCCTGAAGAGAGAAAATCAAACAAAACAGTTTTCTCTTTCAACATTGTCATATAAGAAACAGTCAACAAAAACTGCCTCCAGAACTGTCAACACAGGTTTCTTCAATTTTCAGGTTGGACTGCCTAAATGGCTTGCTATATATGTATCAAGTAAACAGGCTGCTCCGATAGAGCTAGAGGGCTGGAAATTCAAACATTTGCTCCATATAATGCTAAGAAGGAAAAACTTGTTTTTAGAAAAAAATCCTTTCCCCCTTAAAGTAGGTTTCTAGAGGGGGTTCAATTTGCAATCTAAGTTTCTGCTGAATTGGTCCCTTAGTTTGTGTCCAGCAATGTTCACGCTTGTCTTTCAATGATCACTTCCAAACAAAGGTGAAAGAAGTAACTTATCCATTGATCACCCTTTTTTTTTACAATTCTTTAATTGATCACCCCAACAAAGCATGCTGCCAAAAGATGTTGGTTGTGTGATGGTTTTGACTGAGTGACTAACCCGACCCGTTTGTCTATTTTGTTCCTTTGTCTTTTTATGCTGATTCTAAAGTATTTCTAAAATGGAAATGGTTGAAAAAAATTCTTTGAAGAAGATAAATTCTGATCCAGAAAATCTTTTTTCAATTCAATTAATGCTAATATTCCTATATGTACAAATAAATCAAAAATGTATGAAGAGGAGAAGTAATTTTTTTTATGTCCCTTCACTCTTTTAGTAACGTTACATGCACATGTACCCACAGATAGATACATATGTGTACAGGTCGATTAGTATACACATATAAGTCTTTGTGTGTGTGTGTGTGTGTGTGTGTGTGTGTGTGTGTGTACGTAGGCATACGTGCTCATCCACCAAGACATATACACACACACACACGCACGCACACACACACATACACACATATTGGCTCTGAGAAATTTTCATTTTTTTTACACCTGGTCGACCAATTATTATTTTTTTGTTAGAAATATTTTTTCATTTCCTGGAGCCATAATGGATTCTCCTTGATGTAATATCAGCCAAGAACATCAATTATGGCTGGTTTTGCATCATTTGGCTTAACCAAGTTAGTCTGCAACTCAGAAGTATATAATTTAATCTATAAACCTGCTTTTTGAATAACAAGATTCCTAATCATTTATTTATTCACTAGCATGATACTCGGGGTACTAGCAACACGGGTAGTCACGCAGGGCACCAAGTGCTAACAGCAGGGATGGGGGGGGGTCTGTCATTTGCATGAGATATAGGACCTTCCAAATTCAAATGGAAAAATGGGAAATTGAATAAATTGAAAAAAAAACAGGTCCATAAATCAAATACATGTAACAAATTCCAAAGGAAATAATGAAACACAGCCACCCATGTGTGCTTCATTTACCTTGTAAATTAAGCAATGCTGGTGGTAAAATTGAGTTACCTTGATGAAAATACTACCTGTATGGCTTGAACCATAAATTCCTGATCAAAAAATGGCAAAAAAACCAAAACAGATCTGGTTAGTCACTCAATAGAAACCGTTTTTGACAGGGGTCTCTAAAATTCCCTGGTATGATCAGATTTTCCAGGAATATCTGACTGCTAAATCCATTCTGTTACAGTGAAACTAATGGGAACAATTGGCAAATAATATTCTCATGACCGACAACAAGCTAAGTCAGACTTTAGAGGGGGCTAAAGTTCAGCTTGCCCGGGTGCTATAAACATTAGGGCCGGCCCTGATAGTGCCCATAAAAAATAACAAAATTATTTAGTTATGAATCAGAGTATCTATGTGCTTTACCTAAGATCAAAGTATCACTCCTTGGCACTTTTGTCTAGAATAAGAGTGGAGTATCTGTGTGCTCATTGAAAAGTATTATATACACATGAAAATCATATAGATGGATACACATTTCAACTTATATATGTAGATTTGTGTGTGCGTGTGTGTGTGTGTGTGTGTGTGTGTGTGAAATATTTTCTTTCTTCTAATTGGTCCTTTTCCTTCTAATCTTTGAACATCTTGTTCAATCCAAAATAAATATTTGCCAAGTAAGAAACACCTGTTTAAAAATGTCCATTTAGAATTGGATTCCATGTAACTTTTTGTTAACACTGAGATGTACATTTCAGGGACACTACTGAGCTCTTCAGTCCACTATCTCAAAACTTCTGAAATACTTTGTTAACTCAACAAGTTACGGAGTAGTACATATGAAATGTGTCTTTCTTGGTCTTTGCTGAGGGTTATCATTTCTGAACATTAGATAAGAGGAGGTTCCAGGCCACCATCTTAGTTGTCAACACACCCTAGTAATATGACAACAGTGACTAGATTATAGTCAAAAATTGCTAAAATGCCTTACTTGTTGAGCAAGAAAAACAAATGTTACCATGTTAAAAATGTCATGAGAAAAAAATGGTATGCAGGCACTTCTCGATTAATATTGTTTTGTTATAACATCATTTTGTTATAATGTCATTTAAGAAATTTCTCATGACAGTACTGTTTATGCCTTGTGTACTTTGTGACTCATTTGGCTATATTACGGCTATATATTTGACAAATCTGGTCTTTCTGAAAAGTGACTGGCCCACAAACTATTCACTTTTCTGAGAAAAAATGGTATACTTTTAACATTTTATTAATGGCTGTAATAGCAATTTGAAAAAAATCAATACCTATGGCTGAAGAACAAGAAAAAGCAGTATGTGGTGATACATGCTAACCCTTACACTGCTAAGTTAGCAACATTGCATAAGTATTTATCCCCCCCTCTCTTTCTTTCTATTTCAGCTTCATGCTTTTTGTTCTATCAAGAAAATGATAGAAGTTGAAATTAAGGACATATCGGATGAAGATCTTGAAACTTATTGGAGGACATGTCCGGGAAAATATAGACGTATGGCAACCCAACTTTTGCCTAAATACTAAAGTCTAAGATCATGGAATCCATTGATTGGAACCTGTTTAATTAAAATTAATTTAGAAGAGGTGTCATTTATCCATGTCAACTTCATAACTGGAAAATTGATTTTTAACCCCTTGAAAATCTGTTTCTAAAATGTTGATTTCTCATAAGTGTTCTTATTTCAAACTTTATCCATTATCTTTTTTGGGGGGGGGGGATTTTACAAGTACAAATGATGATAGTTACATGAAAGACAGAGATGGACCAGAGAGAAAATATTTTAAAAGTATAATTTTACATTCATCATAATCATCATTGGGCTTTCTCACTCCCAAAGGAGGAAACTCTTCTGTATCCTATCCAACAGATGTTTGGTGACACCATGGTTTGGACTATGGATAATACAGTACTAGCCATGCTCGGCCTGTTGATTGATAAGCGTTTTTTGTCAGACCCCTCCCTTAGACTGGTTGCTATAGTTGAAAGAAGAAGAATTGAGTTCATGCCTTTCCCAAAGGTATTAGAATAAAGTCATCATAAACAGCCTCTGTCAAAGCTTGAACTTGGCTCTCTCATCTCATTGTCAGCGCAGTTAGAACTCAAGAATAGGCTCAAGTAAGGTCTTATTCTGAATTTTTGTGTTTATGTATTCGATTTGAAACTAAGACAACAATTAATTCATTGTAATATTAAGCTTAACTAAGTCTGACGAATAAACAAAAACATGGTACATTCAGTGAGGATTGAACTCACAATAGTAAATGGCCTTCCAGACTACCTTGCTAACCTCTACTACTCAAAGCAAAGAGACCTTAGTCAGTAAATAGAAATATTTCCTAGAGAATCCACAACTTTTATCCTGCTCATTAGAGCAGAACACGAATATTGATAGTTTTTCCAATCAAATATTAATAACAGTGTTGTTTGATTCAAAAACTGAATTAGCTCTTCTTGGGTAACTTTTCACAAAAGAGTCGAAAACTCCATCACAATTGTCAACAGCACTATAAGTAGCAAAATACTGCCTCTTTCAAGCTGGGATCCAAATAAAATGGATGGCCAGAGCCGTTGCTCTGACCTGGCTACATCTAAAGCTTTTCGTGTCATCTGCGGATCTAATATCTTTATTTCTTCATAGCGAACACTATATTTCCAGAATTCAACAAAAAATTTTTGTGTAAATCACTCACATACATCACCTTTTCAGGTACAAAAAGAAGTGCTTGTGTCTTTCTGACATGTCTCTTAGCACGAATCTTCTTGGCAGAGCAACCTTTATGCCTATCATGCAATCGACTGCAGGAAAAAAATAAACTACGGTGTCTCATTCATGGCTGCGTAAATCAAAACCTAGATAGAGTTTCTTACATGACATTGAACTGATTCATTGTCATGACAACCAGGGGAGTAGTAAAGTGGGAACGTGTGGGGACAGCGCTCCCTAACTTTTGGGGAGAGGGAACAGCCATTCCTTTGCTATCTATGTACTACTAAATTTCTCTATTTGCTCATTTCACTGATAAGAAATATTAGTCAGTATATATCCAAATACTGATTCCACAAAACATCTCTGAAATTGGTTGAATTTCAAAATATTTTTCTGGTTAGGGGTAAGACAGGTTAAAACTTCCCGAGAGCCGGCAGTCCTGCATTCCCTCACTTCTCTTTTTAGCACCACACCACTGCGGGCAACTCATGACGACCTGCCACTTGGACTCATAGGCATATGAGCTGGGGGAGGGGATGCCTCTTCCCCACATTTGGGAAAAAACATGTTGATTTTTTTGCCAAATCAGTGTAATTTTGGGTAAAATCAAGCCCCCTGCCTCCCTTACTAAAAGAGTTCCCATACGCTATGCTATCTTTAGCCCCTTTCAGACTCACTTCTTAGCTCTGATTAATTTCCTTTTCTGCGTATATACTTATCTTTGCCCTTTATCTATATATATATATTCATAAAAGGACCTATTCCTTTCATAGAATATTTGCTATAAAAAACCAAGTCTCATCAAAACTAATGTTTTCTATACTTTTATGAATGTTCACCTCATTAAAATTCATTATTATGTAAATATAAACACCTCTTGTGTAGCTCATTGAACATGCTGTGAAATTGACATCCTTTCGAGCGTTTGCTCCATTTGATTATCTCACCCACATGTAGCTTACAACCAAAATAGACAAAGGAGTCTTATCTTTCGGTTCAGCATGACATGTTGCGCACGGCTCCTGCTGCTTATAAATCCATCCATAACCTCAAATTACCTCTGACTACTATGGTGACGTCTTCTAAAATACGTGACATCTTTTGCCAATCATAAAATAGAGTTACTCGCTTTGTAAACATGGTGCCTATCTCCAACCTGGCAATAGAGACCACATGTCATACTATGTGAAAACAAAGACATCAACAATGACATTACTAAATGGACACTTTACAATACATTACCTTATCATAAAATTGGTACCTCGACATTAGAGTATGGTTTTTCATAAAAAATGAATTATTACAACAGCATTGACCTTCAACGTTTAAAAGCTAAATCAACGTTATCTTACATATAGTGCTTCCGATGATTCAAGAAAGATTCTATGATAAGCTGGTTAATATATGGTTTCCAAAAAAGGTGCAAGCCTATTTTTGACAACTTGTATTTAAATTATTTTAAATCTAAAAAAAAACATTTTCTAGAACAGATTACAAAAAGATAATAATTACACATGCATTTAAACTTTACAATAAATGTTCAATGTGGTTTCCTTTAACCTGGATGCAGGCTCATATCTATTTCATTACAACAATATTTCATTACATTGGAAAACAGCATAGCTGACACAACATGGAATTGGTGCTCGAATGAAGCTAGTGTATGATGCAATCATTTCAACTTTCCAATACTGCTGTCCCCGTAAATTTTGATATATTATCATTAGGGTTGCATCCTTCATGGCGCACCCTGTATTATAATCTTAATCATAACATTTATTCAGGGAAAAGCTGTAAAGTGTTGGATTAGGATTAGGTACCTGAATCTTTGTTTGAATTTGAAGCTTCTAACTTTGTTTGACATGTAATATAGTGATTAAATTCGTTAGGTATATTATTATCTGATTCCATCGGTATTACCTAAAATTTAACCCTACCACGTTAACATTTAATACAAATTTAAAGTCCTTGTAAAAGCAACGTAACAGTAGCATTCATTTAAACTCAGCGTGCTGTCACCCGCTGCTGCTAGTTGTAAGTAGGGAGACTTGTTCTCCCTTTCTTTCTTTACAAATTGACGATACAAATATCGTACTGAAGCGAATGCAGGAAAAGTAGATATTCACAGTTGCATACGATAAAAAAAATGCAGATGCAATTCAACTTAAGAGACATTTATTATTAAATGCCCAATACTAGATCGATACAATTAGCTATAGAAAGATTAATAAAGTCCCCATGAGCGATGAAGAAGGAAAGTGTTCTTTTAATAGATGTCGGTATCAAGTTCGGATGGGTGAGAAAGAAAGAGTATTCTTATGATAGAATTACTATTTAGCAGGAGAATAAGATTTCTTAGTTGTAAGCACTGAAATGTTCGTTGGAGAAGTTGATGAATGTTTTTTCCAACAACCAGTACTGAGTATTCCTTTCGTTGGGTTTATATATTGGAATAGTTGAATATAGCCAAATAGTATGTGCTTATGTGCGTGCATAGAACGGTCCGTCCGAAATTATGTGTTAGTTTGTGCGTATGTGTATACGTGCGTACGTTGGTCGAAAGATGCGCGCTTGTGTTGTGCGGACAGAAAATACTTCTCCCCTGTCATAAAGATAAGTATTCCGAGATACTGCCCCAGAGTGATCTCGTTGTCGGCTTATGTTGAAAATGGTATATGCGAGGGATTTTTCTACCGAAAATCTGAAAGATAATTGTAAGTGAGGGATATCGCCAAGATCCATAAAATTATACCATTTAGTTGACATGGTATCTGCTGTCATTTTTCCAAGCAGGGGTTGGGGGCAAATTATATATTTCCGGGGATGGAGGCAAATGGATATATTCAGAATATAACTTGGTAGCAACCCTGCTACTGGTGAATTATAATACAGGCGTTTTATAAGGGAACATTACGTTGAGGTTACATGAAAAGGTTGTACTGCACCATGATCCAACTTTCAACCCCCTCGCTCTCTGTGACAAGGCCTGATCGGGGGTAACAAATACCCCGTTTGCCTCCTTGCATAGCGGACGCCCATGTTGGATTGATTATTTTGGAAAAAGTCTTACTTGGAACCAATTCTGTAATTCCTGACGAGTATCTGTTCTCGGAGAAGTGGTTTTGTTAAGAATCCCGGGTTGACTTGACCTTATTTTTGGCATAAAACTAAAATATGCGTATCCTTATTGTTTGGTTTCGTTTTTGATTAAGGCCCAAAAGGCAATCAGATTTTGGTCCACAACAGACATGAAATTTTTTGATGTAGGGCATCTGTTCCTTTTTAGAGATTTTTTATTTCTATATAAAAAGTGTCACCGGTTTGGGGACACTCTCTGTAGCCGGATAGATTCATGGATTTCCACTCATAAAATATTTTCTAACTTTTTTCAATTAAAGAAAGAGCTTGCTGAGGACAGCTGCAATGTACTTTGTAAACCTGTATGAGAAAAGGTACCAAGCTGTGCTTGGTTAATAGTTTACTGTACGTGCCCAGTAATTTGATTTTTCTCTTAAACATTGAGGATAGATATTTATGACTTGAAACTGCCATAGGGTCAAAAAAAGGAAAATTCAAAAGAAAATTTATTTTTATCCTTTATTCCTCATCTAAACCATTTACTCACGTTGACAGTCTAAAGCAACTTAAATCAAGAAGAAGAAGATAATAATAATAATAATAATAATAATAATAATAATAATAATAATAATAATAATAATAATAATAATAACAACAACAACAACAACAACAACTGGCTGAAGACCTGGGGAGACTTATTGTCACTCAGCCTTCAGCAATGACCACTGGGCAACCGGTGTGAAACTGTAAACTGCAGTATTACTGTGGCCTATGAGAACTAGGAGAGAAGAACTGGGGACTTGAAGAGACTTGCTGTCACTCAAACTCCAGTGGTTACTACCAGGCAACTGGTGTGAGATTGCAAATAATAATAATAAGGCAACTGGTGTGAGATTGCAAATAATAATAATAATAATAATAATAATAATAATAATGGCTAGTGAATAAGTTTATTACTGATATTTATGAATTCGTTGAAATAAACCATCTGTCGTCGACTGTGTTTTCGTGATAGATTCATGCGTAGGTCAGCACTGTATTCTGTAGGAGTCATGAATAGGTGACACTCTGCTGAAATGATTGCGGAAAACAACAGGTGCAGACAGCAGCATTTGGAGGCAAGCGATTGTCGATTTTGGAATCATTTCTATAATCTTGGAGAGAATCACAGAAAGAGCGAAGTGCAACGAAAACAGAATGGTTCGAAAATTTGTTTTTCTGTTCCGAGTTCTGATTGGCTTGAACGATGACGCGCTAGGATCTCCTTAAAGTAATAAAACTCTTTTTGGGTCGACACTCAGTCTCGACTCCTACTTAGAGGGGAGTACTTCACAAGCCCATAGATGTGTTGGCTTCATGAGCACGAACCAAAATCAATTGGTATGATAATGAATTGGTCTTGAGCTACTCTTAGTCAATTCTAACGCTGGATAATAATGTGTAGGCATCTAATTTGTCGTGAATGAGAATTGGTTGCATTCATGCTCTATGAAGGGGGCTCAGTGAGTGACCTACTCGCAGAGAACAAAACTGAGGTTATATTTTCTATTGTTGCCACAAGTGAGCAATGTATTGGAACTGCAGGGAAATTTCCCTTACGAACAAATTGAGACTTTGGGTTGATGGTGCCTCTGTTGATTGAGGATCCCCACAAGACCAGCAAATCAAGCCATTAAATGGTCGTCAACAGGCCAAAGAAAGAGAGGGTAGCTGAAGATGAGTTGGCGTCAGACAGCGGAGAGAGACCTCTAACTGGTCAACACTAGATGGAACACAGCCTGTAGGCTGCCTGTGGACCGTACACGGTGGAACGCTTGACTACCTCATACATTGTGTGAGGCGGGTAGTTGGTGGGCTGAGCCATAACGTGGTTATTTAGATATTTATTGAACGTTAGACAATACTTGCATAGGCAAACATGATGCACTCACTTGTAACAGCAATTTGTGTACCTTGTTGCGATGTGTATCGGATTATAAAAGTACAACAATACATATGATAGTATGTACCAACTTGCACTGAAATCAATAGGCATGAATTACAATGACATTAACAAATATAGTATGATGGTGTATCATCTGTAAGTTGCATAGAGTTGCAACTTCTAGCGGTATTGTTTACTGTTTAGGACCAAGTCAGGAAATGACGAAAAGATCTAGCAAAAACAATCGTTTATTTCCGCGGGCACATTGAACTAAAAAAGTCTGGTCCCTCATACAGAACTTGTTGTAGGGCTTTATTTCCGCATCTCATACTCCAACATTCCCAACATTCCCAATATCCATGTAGTGTCCTGCTGAGATATGGTTTGAAGGTCTAATTAGGCTTAAGGGGTGAGGGTAGTTTTGGTAATTCGGGACCGCAGTCATTGGGGTGTGAGACACAAAAATAAAGCAATACCATTCGCTCTGTAGGACGAACTGCACTTCTTTTCAGGGATCGAACTATTTAACTTGTGCCCGGATCGTATGTGTGTATGGAGATGAAACTAGATGGAGATGTAAGTTTGTTATTTTGTGATTTCTTTTTATCAGGTTATGGAAAATTTTATGAATCCTATACATTGTTCTGCTTTAGAGTGTGAGTGTCGCCTTCGCACCCTGGCTAGACAATACGACTCTCTCGTACCCACTCCAGACGCTGCAAAGCGAAAGCTACAGCTCCAGGTTTCGCGCTTCTGGAAGAGGGTGCTTATACTTGAGTGGAACTAAAGAAAATCAACCCTGTAACTGTCACTCATTTATTATTCCTCCTTCACAAGTCAAAGTAATAATAAACCACAGGAATTTAAACAGATAGTGAGAGTAATCAATGATAATAATAACAAATACATTAGTTTAATTTGCCTTTGTTTGTTGTTATGGTTGATATAGATACAAAGTCTGTTTGGAACGTATCCAGCCATTTAATATTGACGAATTATGGCGCCATAGTCCTCACATACTTATCCCGGCAACTCTTTCGGGGTTACTATTAGTTGACTTGCCACCTTGTCTTTAATCTCATATTTCGATTTGGAATATCTTTGAGGGGAAAACTAAAAAAATATAAGGGGTCAAATCTGGACGGTAGGGATGGGACCTGTGTGATTCGATATTTTTCTCTAAAGCCTGCGTTAGTATTGACGAATGGAAACGCTAATCTATTTGCGCAATCATGAATGCGTCGGTCGCGCTGTATATAAATCCATTCAATAGAGTTGCACTGATGACTGGGTAACCCCACAGGGGAGCTACTGGTCCAACATTCACATTAAAGTCTCCTCTGATTGGTTGTATCAAGGCTGCACAACTGGCTCTCGATATATTCAAAATGGTTGGATACTTTCTGGTTAAACCTCGAACATTCCATTGGTAATTTTTTTTACCAACATTTTGAAATTCGTTGTTGGACATAGATCTTTCCCAAAATCTGTTGTTGTAAGTGTAAGCCATCGGGAAGGGTCTTATCCTGCCACACTGGCCTATGATGTGTTGATAGGGGGAAGAGATGGATTCATGTCTTTCCCGAGGGCCTTAATGTGGAATGAACACAAACTGTTCCATCCGGGGCTTGAACTCAGCACGCCGATCCCATTCTCCATGACGTCAACTGATCAGGCACTGACACCTCTGCAGATAATGAATTACTTTAACAAAATTATCCGTGGTGTAATTCGAGAAATCTACCTCTGTGTGTGTGTGTGTGTGTGTGCATGCGTGTTAATTCGACAACTAGCCATTGTGCGAAGATATGTTGGTCCGTGCACCGGACATTGCAGTGTTAAGTTTGAAGTCATTTAGATCAGGATATGGGAGTGGGGTCGCTCGATTTACAACACAAGTCTATACTGAAATGAAAACATGTTTTGTGGCCATAAAAAGTGACATGTTTATGACGCAATGTGCGTCTCTAATCATTTCGATGCGGTTTTGGAATTGAATTGAGAGAGAGAGAGAGAGAGAGAGAGAGAGAGAGAGAGAGAGATTTTACATAGATGACGTAACGGTACTGAGAAAAAAACTGTTTTGATCGTTATTATTATTACTATTACTAAAAACGATATTTTGATGTTTTGATTGTTTCTATTGACAACATCATGAATAAAGAACGACATCTCATTATTTCAAGTGTGAACTTCCAGAAGATTTTCATGAAACTGGACGCATCTTTTGGACAGACATGCCCTTGAAACTGCAGAAATATATATATATATATATGCGAGAATAATAACGACATCTTAGTTTTCTGAATCCGTGGAATTTCTACAGGTTCGGGTAGTACAAATTACAAGACAGCAAAACTGTGAACCAGTGACGTAGTACTAAAAAAAGAAGTGAGGGAATGCAGGGCAGCCTAACCTCGGGATAGGGATTGGTGAGTGCAGCTTTAAACCTCCAACCCTGAACCCAGGGAAAACATTTGAAATTTAACCAATTTCAGTGACATTTTGTGGCCAAATAAGGTGAGCATTTGGACATAAACTGGCTTTTTTTCTCCAATCAGTTAATTGTTCAAACAGAAAATTTTAGTAGTAGTTACTGAGGGAACGCCGTTCATCTTCTCAAACAAAGTAAAGGAACGCCGTTCCCACGCGTTCCCAAAGCACTGCTAGGCCATTGCTGTCAACAGCAGTCATTGAAATGTGAATGTGCTCTTCCCATTATCTTGATGCGCTCTGATGGTCTTGAACTCGAGTTGTCAGTCGGGAAAAGTGTCTCCTATCAATGTTTTATGTTGTGATGAGCCACGACCGTCCAAAAATCGATAGTCAATCGTCGTCAGCCGACCTCTTCCTCACTATCATGACGACGGCGGCGACGACGACTACTGCTTTTCCCCATTTCTGACGAGCAGAGAAGAAGAGAAATCAGATTTTGCCGGATTGAGAGAGGCTGTCCTCTTCTCTGTCCTTCTTATCGCTCCCCGCAGGGTCTCTTCTTCTTGTCACTTTCGATTCTTGCATCTAAACAGATTTTCAAAAGACAAGTAAGTGGTCGAGATGACTCGTCATTTTTAAAAAAAATATCATTTCATAAAAATAATTGTTTTTTCGTTATGAATGAATGAATGGCCGCTTCTTCTTCTTCTTTCAACAACCCGTGTCACTGTCTTCTTTCATGTTTTACAGTAGTGACCCCTCTCTTTGCTTTCTTCGTATAATTAACTTGAACCGAACGGTCGATTATTATTTTTTTTCTAAAGGAAAGGGCTATCAAACGTCCACAAATGCTTATGATTTTGATCAAACTGAAGACGAATATATTTTTCTAATTCAAATACTAACTCATCAGAGGAGAAATATGGCTTGGATGACTTTTAGTTTCCAAGATTGTACTTTCTTTTTCCAGTTAAAAATATCATTTACAGAGGTAATGACAATGTCAGAAAGGTTGCTGATTTAATTAATTTTCAATCTCAGAAGGTTTGAACATTTGTCTTTGTTTTATTTGTTGGTAAATTTATCTATTTTC
The DNA here is from genome assembly GCA_963457665.1 of Thysanoteuthis rhombus. Classification (NCBI taxonomy): domain Eukaryota; kingdom Metazoa; phylum Mollusca; class Cephalopoda; order Oegopsida; family Thysanoteuthidae; genus Thysanoteuthis; species Thysanoteuthis major. Next base: position 21,045,970 of record OY735218.1, read on the forward strand.
CTCGCTCGGTGGAGCAAAATAATTATAACCCGACCGCCGTCTCTAAAAATGTCGACTGCTTCTCTCTCGTCAGTTTCAATATTTTTGTCATTTGTTTCTTTTATTTGGAAAAATATAACAACTTCCGTTTTTTTTAAATATCGCGAACCATTATTATTATATCCAGAGTTGATATTGGTATAATTGTGTTTTATGTTATCAATTATATTTTTCTCACATTATGACTCTTTTCTTTTAAGTTTTAAGAGAGTGTTTTTCCTTGAAAAAGAATGTCGTGTTTGTGGCCCTAAGAAAAATTCTCTGCATGTAAAATTTTGATTAAAAAAAAAAAAAGATTTATCTCACTCATTTTTATGCTTAACTTTGATTAATGATTCATTATACAGTTTTGATGTCATTTACTATTAAATGCAAAGTTGTTTGTTTTTGCGGACAAAACAAATTTAATAAAAAGACAAGTAGTGTGGGAGTTTGTATCTATCAAGAAGACTGAAGACATTCAATTTCAATTTTAATGTCTTAATTTTTGATGTATCTAAAAGTTCAAGTTTTATATGACCTCGCATGACAAATATCCTTTAATCTTAAAATACCAACATTAGTAATTAAAATCTTTTTGATGTCATAAAAGAGGAGAAGTTATTTTTTAAAGAGCTCACACGCGCACTCAAGAATTATAATAAGTCAAGTGCGGTATTTTCCAATCGATGTCTATTTTTATGTGGACATAAAATTTAATTATATATCTTAATTACACATATATATACATACACATACACACACACACACACACACATATATATATATATATATATATAGATAGATAGATAGATAGATATAGATATATATATACATATATATATATATACATATATATATATATATGTATATATATATATATGTATATATATATATGTATATATATATATGTATATATATATATATATTTATATATATATATACACACACACATATACACACACGCGTGTGTGTGTATTTGAGTCTGTTTGTGTGTGTGTGTGTATGAGTGTCTCAACAGAGAAGTTCAAAAGAAGCTCATGGACTTGAGAATTATAATAAGCGCGGTATTTCCCATCCAATCGATCATTTTGACATAAAATCTAGACTATCTATCATAATTCACATGTTTTTCAAACACACTTTACAGGGCCCAATTTAATATTGATGGGGATCAGTGCATAACATTTCTTGGGGGCCTTTCTATTTTTGCATTTAGCTGTTATTTTCTGTAACAAATCAAAACAAAATGGAACATTCATATCTAATCTAACATGAAATCTTTTGTAGATCAATACTCTATCTCTACGTAGCATAATTCCCCAAACAAATCCAAACACTGCAGTGAAAACAATGAAAATATTTAGGGGTGGGGTCTTGGGGCCCTGTGCAGCTGTACAGTTCGCACTGCCCTAAGATGGGCCCTGCAAACCTTCCCCCTTCTTAGTTCGACATTGGAGAAAAAAAGATTTTCCACTGGCCCTGAAATTAAAAAAAAATCTCCCACATTTCCCCTCTGGCCTTATTGCAATATAAGGCATGATAAAAAGAAAAAAATGGTATTAATTATCATTCAACGATTTTTCATAATTTTCCTCCCCTCTGACATTCATAGTATAAAACATTGTTACATTAGGGATCACCCGGCGGCTACTAGAAACCATCTCATCTACATCTGGAAGTAGTGGCATTTATTTTTTTCCCGTTTTTTTTTTTTTACTCTATTTTATGTTTTACTCAGTTTTATTTAAGTTCAGATTTTTGTTTACTGATTAGACTGAAAATTAAAAGTTCAGCAAATATTGTCATTTCAATTGCTTTTTTTTTATTTTTGTTTCCGGACTTGTTCTTAGTCAAAGTCATAGTCGGAAATCTTCATGATCGAAACATTAAAAACGATAAAAACAAGTAAAGTTTAATAAAAAAAAATGTTCATTTTGAAATTGTTGTAGACTATATCTTCTGAATCATAGAACAACTTTTAAAATATTTTCAAAAATCTCATGAAATTTTGAAAAGAAAGAAAAATTGGGAGGAGATATTGAATGAAAATTCTCTGGTCTTGGTTTTAAAAAATCACTTCGATTAATTTGCTTTCATGAATAAATAGAAAATCTTTTAAAATTTAACATAAGTTTTTTTCTATTAAAATCCATTAGTGCTGTCAAATATTTGAAATAAGTCAAGTCACTTCTTTAATGAGAGCATGCTAAAGAAACTGAACTTGAAATATATTTTAAGTTTAAGAAAAAGTTATTTTGCTTATTTTTCGCCTAGTTTTAATTTTAAAGATTTGTCTTAATCTTTCAAATTTGGTTTTTGTCCTAATTCTGTGATCTATTGATAAGAATTATTTCTTTTACAAAAATCTCTCTTTCTTCCACATCCTTACAGCTTCTCTTCTGTATTTTGATTCTTTATTTTCGTCAGTCATCGATAATCTAAAGAATGTTATAAAAAAAATCTTTTTTTCTATTGAAATACCAAAAAGAAAAGTAAAAGTAAAAGAAAATTAAGAAGAAGATGATTATCTTTTTCATTGGCTCGCATTGACTTCTTCGGCATTTTTCCATTTTTCAAATTTTTCATGTTTAAAAGAAAAATCCACAATTCTAAAGTTGAACATGACATTTTTTTTTATTAATGTTCAGGTCGTGTCACCTTTGTTGACATAAAAACTGAGCTTAATGTAAAATTTGATAATTGTATCTGGTTTCCCACGGAATTCGTTCATTTCACGTCATGACACCCCTTCCTTTGACCCTTATGATTCAAAAACTCCTCAATCATAATTCACGTGATATAGTGATATAGGAATTTTATGATTTTGATTTTTTGATTTTTACAATAATAAGTCGATATTTCTTTTCAGGTAGTGTCAGTCTTTTTGTAGATGTTATTCTAATTTAACATATTTGCTATGAAGAAAAAAAAAAGTACATTTGATCAAAACCCAGTTTATTTCCAGAGCAATCTGACGAAGGTACTCTCTGTGTCAGACTGTCTCCGATTGTTTTTCCTTTCGTCTTCTCCAGCAGTCATAACATTTTACGATACGCAGTCGGCTGTAGTAGATTTTTCCTAAATAAATGACGATTTAGACATTAAATGTTATTTGAAGTGTTGCACTAGTGTTTTTATTTCATTTTTATTTCTGAAAATGAAATATCAAGAAGATGAAAACTTGAACAATCAAGTGTCATCATTAAGTTACGACTGAATTCATTTTTAGAAAAGTACATCGGTACTTGGGTAATGGCTCTAAATATAACAATCTGCTGTTATTTTCTGACGTAATTTCTGATGTACTTAGTGGTATGATTGAATAATTCATATCTGCATCACATCCTTTCTGTTCTAATTGCTGTCCTCTATAAGTGATATATTCTGGCTAAGGTGCTATACTGCATGCTCATGTTCTACATCAGTGATTATCATTGTATGTAATTAATTTTCTTTCTACCATTGTTAACATAAAATTACAAGTTATAATATGCATTAAAAATCACATAGGTTGTTGTTATTGTGTGAAATGAATAAATTTATTTACAGATCATCACAGGTGTCGTTAACTTGGTTTAGTTTCTATATTCGGGTAGAAGTGATAAATTACACTGATTTTATTATTTACAATCACAAGGATATAATGCTGTTACTATCCAATTTTTATCGCGGATCAGTGCAGCGGTGTAGTGCTGAAGAAAGGAGGAAATGCAGATCCGATTGTACCCGGAGTTTTCCTACACATTCTTCTAGTTAACACATTTTAGAGTACCTTGATTCATTATGCATCGCTACAATGCACCATTTCGGCTAATTTGAGGCTACAAAAAAACCAGAGGAATGGGAATTTTAGTAATATACAAATAATGAGGGAACATCATTCCCCTCCTAAACAAAGTAAGGGAACGCTGTTCCTATGCATCCCAACAGTATTACACCACTGGATCTGGGTATAGATTATTTTTGCTCCAGATGACTCATTTAGATGTCAGTGTGTTAGAAAGTCAGCATCATATCTGGACTCTATAATGTACACAAATTTGTGAATTGATGGATTGTGTTTTATAAGTGTTGGATATTTATTGTAGTTATATTCTAACTAATTGTTTACTAAGGACCTTAATTGATGGCTAATGAGTTGAATAGTGATATATCCAGGGGTAGATCAAGGATGGGGGGGGCTTTTTTTCCTTCTATTCCATTTGTCTAATAAGATAATGGATGTTATAAATTTTTGTTTTCAAGGTTACTTTACGATTATCTGGGATTATTTAGCTTTTTTTATTTACGAAATTTCTTTATCAAGATATTTAAAAAGATTCTTTAGATTGTGCTTTACCAGTGCGGGAAAGGGGGGTCTGGACCCCCTACACATCCCCCTGGATTTGTGCCTGACCACATCATGCTTGGTACAGCATTACTTAAAGTTTTTTTTTATTCAGAAGCACGAAATACGGTCATTTTTTGAAAAATTAGTTCCATCTTATTCTAAGTGGTGAAATTGAGAGTGATTTTCATCATTGTGTATGAATACATTTATCAAATTTGGTAGCTGTAAGGATTGGACATAAAGCTTTAAAAGTCAAAAAAAAATGTGTGTATGTGTGTGTGTGTATGTATGTTCTTAGTGTATTTATAAATGAGTAAATGTAAGTAAAAGATTTGCTAAATATGCTTTTCCCAATAAATGTATATAGTGCAGTGGCTCTAAAACATTGTATGACAGCAAACTAAGAAATATAATCCGACTTACGCTGTATGCCAACTCTTTACTCCACTAAAATATGAATATTGATATGAATTCATTAACCATAATCAAGGTATGGAACTTAATATATATTGCATATATTTGAAACACTTTTGGAAATGATGTGTAAATTACATTACTGTATAGAAAAAAACATATTCCTGAATTATAGGACACATTGAAATACATATTTATTTATTGGGAAATATTTATGTGGCACACTTAGGAGATATTTGTGGCACACTTCTGTGCTGTGGCACACAGTTTGAGAACTACTAATATAGTGAATAACATTTCGTCTGATCAGAATAATAAAATATCTAATCCTGCTTTCAAGATTAACCAATTATGATTAATTGCAACTGCATTTTGGTTATTAATCTCTGATGCCGCCAATGGATGAATCAAAACGAATCTCTCTACGAATTCATGACTCATTATGGTCAAAGAGTTCGGTTGTTATCACAAAATGGAGGCTACAGAAAACGGGTACTTCGTCACCGATTTTGTATCCAATTTTGATTTCAAGTTCTCTGACATTACAATTTTATTGTTCCTTTTGCTTTAATTTCTATAAAAGAAAAATTATCAGAAGATACAAATCTAAAAAAAATATCCATAAATATTTATATCTTCTTATCATTTAAACAGATTAAATACTGAGGGTAATTACCTATAAAAAAGATTAAATGATTAAGTAACACTTGAATCCTATGAAATATCACTTTCATAGACATTTTGCCTAAAAGGATTTCATGTGAGGATATATTATGCACAAGAGGGAGGAGTTGACAAACAAAAAGACAGAATGTGTGTGTGTGTTAAAGAGGTATAATAAATGAATGTCTGCATCAACAGGTGACCAGTTGTATGATTAAGTCAGCATCTGCTGCCATCCGAGGTAGCAGACCACCATTACCAGTAAGAGTTCTTGCTGCTGCTGCTGTTAGCCCTCCTGTATGAATGCTTGGTGCAATTGGCATCCCTGACTCATCTTTATATCACCATGACAACAAGCATACTCCTCATTACTCCCTACTATATATTTCCAGACATTCAGTTGACAAAAAATAAAAAGGATAAATATTCCCTTGATCTTTTTCAAAAATAAAATATTTTCTCCAGAATTAGATCCAATTCAATATCAAAGCAGTATTTCTAGCGAGAATCTATCATTTCTATGGCAATTTTCCAGACACCTAAAAATTATATGCTTCGTGATCCTACTTAAACATAAGTATTTGGTATTTTCAGACTCTGAGCAAATATACCTTAACATGTCAAGACAATGACATTTTAGAAATCATTTATTTGGAATTGGAAAGAATAATTAATAAAAACAGAAACTAACAAAAATAATGACTTTTTGCTTATTCAGAATTTCTGCCATGATGTACTGGATTTTTATTCTATTTATTTAAAACATTTTTTTACGTGCAATTTCTATTTAGATTATTATTCATTTAAAAAAAATATTTTACTTTGTCTTTATAAGCAGAGATCATTCTCTTGAAGATAGCAAAATATTTATCGAGAATTTCAGAATCAATTTGCTGTACTTTTTAGTACAGGTACATTACCAATTTTCCGGCACACTTCGTTCGAGAAGTGTATCAGATTATCCATTTTGATGGGACAATAGCAGACGCATAATAATAATTCAATAGTACACCTCTGACCTATCAATTATGCACATTTCATATCTTTAAAGCAATGTGATCGTTTGAAACTTTAAATAGATATTAAATATGAATGAAGTGGTTAAATGCCATACATTGATATAAATGATGCAGTTTATTTATATGAATGAAACAGATTCAGGTTTATTAATTAAACAAATCCAGTGCTGTATTTGCAAAGATTATTTATACTATCTCTCCCAATAATGAGTTTTCTCAACGTTTCAACCTTTCTTGTATAGATATGGTCATGTGTTTGCATTTTACGCTAATGCTGATGCTTGCACTTTGCTTAAAAGCCATTACTTGGGGTATATGTAAGCAAATAGGCTAGGAATTTTACAAAATTGATGGAGCAGTAACATTCACTGCAGTATAAGCAATTATGAGATGGCTTCACTCAGAACAATGCCTGTGGCCACTCTGCAAATTGTTGTGAGTGCTGCAAAAAATTAAGGTGTCCACTTGTAATTTTAATCAGAAAAGCAACAAGATCATCTGTTCCCAGACAGTTAGTGGTGTACCTGTGATTTCTTGGTTAATGCTATCACTAAGGCATCACTTGATCTTGGTCTTGGAGTAGAGAATCTCTTCCACCTACATGAAATAATAGTGGGTGAAGAAAGTATTACCACGGGGTGTTTGTTTCTTCTAAGTCACTTATCACAAATCTAAAAAACTTTGATGTTTAGCTTGAAACAGAGGAGTGAGCAGAAACCTGTGGTATCTACTGCCTGGGCAGAGATAGATTGCTGTAGCCTGTATAAGGGCAATATTTATTATTTATACATCAAATAACATTAACAAACTTCATTTACAATCTACTAGGGTTTGAATATCACTACTCATAATTGATTGCTCTATTTGGTAAACTGACATATGGAAAATTCTTTATTTTATATGCAGAATTCATAAGCAAGATTTAAAAACTTGACCTAATTCATTTCACTTTTTTATTTTATTGAGATAGTTTTGATTTTTAACTCTGCACACATGTACAAATTAATTGGTTGAATTAGTGTTGAGAACTTGAGTTAATTCCTTAGTCATATTCCATTTAAGAATCAACAGCGTAGACTTTAAATCAATCTTTCAATATTTTTCAACCTGTATCAGTTCATCAGTCTTCCCATAAAGTCATTTAATCAAATGAATAAATATCTTTCTTTGTAAAGGTTTGTTTGACTATTCCTAGTTGTTAGCTTTACACCACAAGAAAGTCAATAGTCTCAATACAAATAAATTCACTTAACCAAGTGACTTGCTACGTACTAACTATATTTAGAGTAGCAACAGCATAAGTAGCGGTAATGGTAAACACAAATTAGAATGACATTATTTTATGTACATTTCTTCTTGAAAATAACGAACCATTCTTTCTTTATATAAAAAAACAACTGTGTGTCTGTCATTTATATAACGCTGAAACAGTAACTGCTAGAAAAATATCTTTAACATATGTAACAAGATACAGTATGGCATTAGATATATGGCTTCAGTGGCATTGGCTAAAGCTAGAATCTGAATTGGTGTCTCAATAAGGCTGGAATTTATAGCAGTCTCCCAGCGAATAATGAGAATAGGAAATTCAAATCAAGATTAAATCGAGTCTGACAGGGCAAAGGGAAGCACAAAGTTATTTATTTGGACTGACCAGCTAGATAGCAGCAGATTGGCAGCACATAGCCACAGAAAAGACCAAATAAGAGGAGAAAGAAAATGTGGATACTGACAGAGGCACATCCACACGTATTGCATTTTTTGTTCACTACAAGCATCGTTTCATGTTTTGAAAACTACGGGTCTCTCTTGTTCAGTATGAGAAATAAATGCGAGATGTTTATTTTCAACACAGCGTGTCCTATATTGTTGTTCCAGCTCCATGGTTTCACAGCCCTTTTTTTTTGCAGTTGCACCGGAATCCCCTAGAAGTTATCTCCAAAGAAAATAGGCAACGCAACAATAGATTCCTAAAGTTATATATTTACGTGTTCTTTCTCCTGATTGGGTTATTTTTAACCTTTTATAGTGAAAGACAAAGTTTGCTTTAGATGGTTTTCATTCAGAATAGATACTGAGCTCTGATTCAAGGACTGACAAAAAGTATCTCTTACAGTTTATTCTATCCCTAAATAGCTACTTATTGATTATTTGTCAATGTCCATAAGGTAAACTATCATTTGTATCTGATTTGCACAATTTTCTATGATAATAATTGATACTATACAGAACAGAATGAAAGGCCATGTCACAATCATTACTGTCATCATTGTAAATTGGTTCATTGAGCAATTGGTTTCATTGACATTTTTACTAGTCTATAGAAACAGAGATTTTTGTATAGACAAGAGAGATTGTAAAAGTGCCAATAATCATTGTACTCAACTTATTCCTTTCTTTTTTGATTTTTGTTGAAAGGTGATCTTCCCAAATGGGAATTCACCTGTAAAGGTTATCATGCAGTGATAGAAGACATTTTATCCGGGTTCGCTCATTGAATTACTTTTTCTGTTTTTATAAGAAAAATAGAATTGTAAATCAATCTGTATTTATCAGGTTTAAGAAAGGGACATATTTGAAAAAATCATTTTCATCATTCTTTTTGTATCTATCGATTATTTTATCTACACCAGAGAATTGCTGAAGGGATGCAGTACAGAAATAGTGGTCATAAGGTTTACAGTTAATCAATCAAGTTAAGGGCTGTTAGTAATTTCTTCTTTGTGAAAATTCATACATCCTCTAACACATGTGCACGCACATATACAAACAAACACACACTCCAGTGATAAGGTTGAGAATTAGGTGAATAACCCAGAACTGCAAAAACTACCCATGGGAAGGAGAAAACAAACACACTGAAGTTTATCTTATTGATACATCAAATGGGACCAGGTACAAAGAGCCAAACAGAAAATGTATACATACTACATACCTACAAACATGTATCATGAACTTTTAGCAGTACATAATGTACAAGCATATGTATTTCTTGCCATATGCCCTTCAAGATATAATATTATTCTGGCAACCTATTCACACGATGGAGGAATAACAACAGGTGTTACACTATTTTCTAGATGTTACCTTTTATATTCAATCGAAATTAGGAAAAAAATTGATGAATGTCTTTAATTGAAATATTAGAAACCATCAACCAAAACTTTCATCAGAACTGTATCTCAGTTTTCTGGCTGATTATATAGGTATCACAGAGACAGGCCACACCAATGGAGCTAGAGGGATGGGAATTTAAGCATTTACTCCTTATAGTGTGTAGAAAAAAATGATTTATTTTGGTTTTTAAAGTTCACCTCCTAAATAGGTTTTTTGTGGGGGGCTCAATTTGTGATTTAAGTCTATCCTGAATCGGTCCCTTACTTTGTACCCGGCAGCATTCATGTTTGTCTTTTGGAAATTCAGACTTTTCTTATGATCATTGCCCAACAAAAGGCGAGAGAAGTAACTTATTCATAGATCATCCTTTTTTCCAATTTTTTAATTGATAACTCATAACATGGCATGTTGCCAAAAGACATTGTTCACCAAAGACATTGGTCAAATGAAAGTTGGACAAACATATTCTTAATTTACTTTTACTTACTATGTTCTGAATATTCCAATCAAATCTGATCTTTATTCTTCTCACTAATTTAATTTGTTTAATTATCAAATGAAAATAATAATCATAAAGTCTATCTGTTCAGTAGTATTTTCCCTCTATCAGTAATAACTTGCAGCTTAATTATTGGCATTTATGCTATTATTCTGCTTGTTAGTATGTACGACCACCTCACTTTACTGTGAAAGTTCTACCTCCACCCTAGAAGATGAATCTTTTTTACTCACTCTTGGCAGAAACATACAACTTGCATAGCCAGTTTTGTTTTGTACAAACAACCACTGATTGTGTCAACGGACCATTACGACCATGGGCCCGTGCCAGTTCCTTGTTTCTTTATCCTTTCTCTCCTACCTCCCTATCCACCTTCACAATGTAATGAACAAGGGAAATTATGGAAGCATATGCTTATGCTTGAATGGAAGTTAGAGGAACTCAGTATCCATTAAACTGTCATTCATTCATTATTATTCCTTCACAAGTCTGAAGCCTAAAAATTAAGTTATGGTAGTAGCAGACCGCAGGAATAAAGAGGGCAAAAATAATCAATAATAATAATAATGATAACAGATATAGCAGTTTCATTTTCCTTTGCATCTTATTATACTCAATATAGATACATTTTATAATGAGTTACTTCAACAAAATGATATACTTTAATTGCAGAAATACATTATGTAAGAATAAGAATGATATCTATGTTGTCAATACCCATGGAATTTCTATGGGTCTAGCTAGTTGATAATTGAAATGCTCGTTAGTCTTTAGCAATTGTAAAAATTTAAAACTGGCAGCCAGGGACTCCAAGAATAATTTTATAAGGGGGTGCCAAAATGTTTTGCACACTGGCAAACCATTGAGTCAACCTATTACTAATAGACATATTCTATTGACTTGAAAGTTTCAATACTCAGCTCTCAGAAATACTCCGGCCCTCTAGACCCTAGAGCAACGCACTAGCTGCACCCCTCTCTCATTAGACCTGCTGGCAGCTAATGTTATATTTCTATTGTGGATTGTTTATTTTTAAGAACTGATCATTTCATATTAATAGAATGTGAACAGGTTGATTGGATCTATTGATTCAATGAATGTAAGGTAAGAGATGTTCAGTTTCATTACCAAGCCTACATTGTTAAGCCTTTTGAAATTCCACTTTACACTTGAGGTTATGTAGATGTCACTAGCTATATACATATATTGTGTGTACAAATATACACACAGATTATTAGCTAGCAGCAGGCCAGCAAATGCTCTGCACTACTCAAACAACAAAGATGTACTTATATAGCTTATACATATCTGTCTGTTAGTATAACTGAAGGTGCATCTGTGTGTGTATAATATATATGTATAGAGATATATACATCAGTAGCATTTGAAAGATTTTTATACTGGACTAGCTCTACCGTAATTAACACAAGCTAAAAATTTCCAGCTTATTTTTTGCTTTGTGCTAGATATATGTATACATATACATGTGTGTGTGTGTGTGCGTGTGTGTGGATGTGTGTTACTTGCAGATGTACAAAAAAGAGGAAGAATCAGTTGAATAGAAAAACAGCAGTATGTATATATGTATGTATATATATTTTGTTTTTCTATGCAGGTTGTCAACAGTACCACCTGTAGTAACATTGCATTGGGAATGAAGCTTTATCAATCTATATATCTGTAAACTCATGCATTCCTTTTATGCCCTGAATTTTGGTTTGATATTTCTGATTGGCAACTTGATCCCTTTCAAAACAAGAAATGGGACTCTCAAGAAACACATAAACTGTCCTGCATTGGAAGGTTACGAGATATTGTCCCAACCCCTTCTCTAAAACGATCCCTTTTTTTTCTCTATCAAACCCCCTCCTCCCTCCACTTCTCACATTTATTCCCTGAAGGCACTTTTTATTCCTCTCTTAGTGGATGGCAATTAGGTCTGCTAGAACCCTACCCAAAAGCCTGATGACATCATTTGGCAAACAAACCTCCAAATAACCCTGCTTCACAGAATTCCTTCCTTCATTGGAATCAATCTTGCAGTTGGCTGATCAGCTTGGAATTGTTTGCAGGCTTCCTCCAAAACTGTGGCCTCTGAAGTAAATCATTTCATGCATGAGAAGGGAAGATGCACACACTCTGTTGCTCTTTTAGACATGGAACAGTTTGTGTCTATTAATATTCAAGCAAAATGGTTTCAGAACATGAGTAATACTTTTAGCACCTCATCTTTTTATGAGAAGGAATAGATTAGAGCAAGTTGAGCAGACAAGGTTTTTTAGAAAATTAATTGGACAGAGATAAAAATGAAGGAAAAGCAAGGCAAAAAATATGTATTACTAAAAACACAACAAAAATACAGTAGACATTTAGTTTTGTCACTGAATACTGTTTTGGCACATTTCTTTTTTTGTTGTTTTTATTTAACCCTTTCCCTGCTGATCTTCTCAAACTTGCATAAAAAGAAAGTTGTTGATAGAAAGTTCAATTCATTATTTACAACGTCACAAAACATTCATTATATACTTATCCTACATGCTGTCCAAAATCTGTTTAAATTTCCTTCATCCCATCTGAATCAGTTTTATTCCGAAAGTAAATTCTGATTAGATTATATTAAACCAACAGTAACTATGCTATGATTTTGCAACAACTGTATTTTTACACTTGATTGAATTTCTTAGATGAAGTATTTTCATTTTTAACTTTTAAAAGAAGTAAACTCTGATGAGATTTGAACTCACATCCTGGGAGTTTGTTTGACATGGACAGTGCCTTTGGCATTTTGGCTAAGCGCAGTTAAATCTAGTCATAAAGCTACATCTTCCACATTCAGTTATCTGTGCTATATTGTCTTTTTTCTATCAACTTGTATTTATAGAAATGGTCTAAATTACCTGAAGTTTTTAGATGGAATATTTTTATCATGAATTTTCCACTAGTTTCTCTTTCATCTTCTTACCTTTTTCACTATGTTCAGCTCGTTATATTCTGCTAATATCTTTGAGTAAGTAGCATAGATTGGAACTGAAAAAGTAGTTTCTGATGTGATCTGTGCTGCTTACTTAGAAACACTTATGAAGTGTAACAACCTGAATATTGTAATAAAAAGCAACAATAAAAAAGAAGAGGAGTTCTATATTTTTAAAATCTTTTTCTTGTTCAGGCTAAAAGTTACAAGTTTGAGTGACTTTTACAGCTTTTCTTTACAAATCAGTTAGCACTTGCTTCCATGCTATTGATTTCCAAAATTATGATTTTTATTGGCAATTCTGTATGGTGAACTCAAACATACATGTAATTTATATATTTTTCTCTAAGAAAAGCATATACAAAATGAAGAGATGTTTTATCTTTGAAGGTTTTTCCATTAGTAAAGCTGATTTGAATAAAAGAGTGATAACAGTGATTCAGAATGTAATTCAACTTCAGGATTGTGAAATGATTGTTGATAGGAGGCCCACTGACTCAGACTTGAGAAATTATATTGCTTTTATAACTGCTGTGATGAATTCTAGGGCTAAGGAAGAGTTAAGGTACAATCATGCATCAAATGTATGCAATCAGGTCTAAAATCCTAAAATATTCTAACCCAATGAATAATTTATACACTATGACCTTGACAGGGGCCAGCTTATTTGACATTTATTCTCCTTTTTGGTGTATGACTACATTGAATAAAATGGAGTCATATATTTTGTGAATGTGTGTGCATACACACATACTCATACATGTACATATATAGGATAAAATTTTGCGTAATCCTGTCATAAACATGCCCAATATGTGTGCGTATGTGTGCATGTGTATGTGTGCCAACTTATGTTTATGTTTTATTGCTGCCAACAAAGTTGGAAGCAGTATATGTATTCATTCATATCAATCTGTCTGCCTGTCCCCATAATATCTCCAAAAGTTCTCTGTGAATTTCCATGAAATTCAGTGGACAGTTGGGCCATGAGCAGTGCAAAAAGTGGTTAAATTTGGAGATAGATCAAGGAAGTTTTTTTAATAGTAACATATTTTTTTATTATTCTGCAGGAAAAGAGTTAAAAAGGGAACAATTAATAAAAAGTTGGATTGGAATTTTGAGGAAAGTAACTCAATATTTGTAGATTTAAAGTTCTTCCTCTTGTTTTTTAGAATTTTATTTTCATTCAGTTTTTAGTTATTGTACAATTTTGGTAGAGGTATGCACTTCTTGAATTCTTGTTATAGTTCCTTATGAATTTTAGTTGATGTACTCTGGAGTTAATATCCTTGGGCATTTTTCCAATTGGCAGATATCAAACATTTCCAGCCAAAGATTGTTAAAAAAAAAAAAAATCCTGAGAAAACTCAATAAAAAAATAGTTTCTATTAGTGTCCATGATCCTCCCCCGACTAAATGTAAGACTAAAAATTCATTTGGTCAAAAAAAGTCTTCAGGTTTTGAAAGGAAAACACCATTAAGACATATTTGAAGTGTTTGTCATTTGCAGGTCAATTTGTTGATTATTAGGTCATTCACAAAAAATGATAATTCCATAATGATGTAGTTGAGAATCTTCCAATAAACTTCAACTACAGTCATTATTAATTAAAGAACTTTCTTTATATACACTACCAAATTTCCCATGCATATTTTTCTTTCCGAACAATCTAATAAAGTGGAAGCAAAATAACTTTCAACCTTTAATTCTTGACCTTTAAATTTAAAGTTGATAATTCATCTATTTCTGATGAAAATGCTTTAGTTGAGCCTAAATGTCAAATTTAATGGGGACCCAGTTATAATTTCATAGCTTTTAGTATAGCAAACATGTTATTTGCAGATTATCATGTACTAATTAATCCCCTGAAAAATTCATGGATATATTTCAATTCCTACAAGATTTTTTTTATCAAAAAATAATATACTAAACTGGTTTCAATAGATGAGTTCATTGTTTTAAATGGTGGGTAGGAGACTTTTTTATCAGCAGAATTGTTACCTTTAAGTGGAAAAGTCCATTGCTATTGACAGTAAATCACACTCTTCATTACATAAGTAGATATATGCATATGCTTCCTTATAAGGAAGATATTTATTTATGAATTGATCTCTGCATATAGCTTTGAAAAAATATCAAATCATTAAGAAAGCATACAAAGCATATGGTGTCCTATTCTGGATGAATCTTGATGCTCTCTGCCCTTTTCTTTGTTGTCAACCAAGAGAATAAAATCTATTGATTTAAAAAAAAGTACCTTCTAAATGTAGAAAAAAAGCATGTAAATTATTTATTTTAGAATCTATTGTGTTATTTTTAGTTGGTGAAGATTTATCATTAGTTCTTTGATATTCATATTCAAGACATACTGTTAAGTTCTATTGTAATCTATTGCAATGGACAGAACAAGAAAAAACCATTAATGGTTTTCAATACTTTATCTAAAAATGAATAAGAAAATACCATTTTCTATATTTTGCCTTTATAATGAGAATATTAATATCCAGGATAAGGTGGTGTTGCCGTCTGAGTGAACATAGATGAATATACAAACTTTTATGTATTGCACAATTGTCACTGCTTTCTTGAAAGCATCCTGTGTTTTATTGAATTGGTTATTCTGACTGCTATATATGACATCAAAAGTTGGCAATATTTATAGCTTTATAGACATGCCTCATTGATAAAAATGTTTTCATACATCAGCATTTTTCTTTCTCTATTTTTGCCTGATATAACTCCTGCCATTGTCTCATTCTCTTTTGCCCACAAATGTGCATACAGACATATGGTCAGAATTTTCAACCAAAACTTCCACCAAAAGTATCGATATAGTTTTCTCCAATTTTTAAGTTGGTCTGGCTGTTTACACTAGTGGTGCCAGACCAGGGCAATCCCAGGGATTGCCCAGGCTCCCAGCAGTGTTGCCCAATGCTCACAAAACTTAACTTTATTCTTACTAATATAAAAACTTTGCCTGTCCACATAGTTTTTTGCTGAACCTTGCTCAGGCTGGTAGGATGCACTGGCACCACCACTGCCACTTCAATGGAGCTAGAGGGCTGGAAATTTAAACATTTACTCCTTATCATGTCTACAAAAAACGTTTTTTGTTTTTTTAGCCAAATATTTTCTTAGTGTAGGGGATTCAATTTGCAATGTAGGTTTAAACTAAATAGATCTTTTAGTTTGTGTCTGACAGTATTCATGCTTGATTTTTAAAAAAATTTGGACGTTTTTGTGATCACTGCCCAACAAAATATGAGAGAAATAACTTATTCATTGATCACTCCTTTTTCTAATTTTTTAATTGATCACCCTCCACATGATATGCTACCAAAAGATGTTGATCACATTATGGTTTTTATTGAGCTTGTAAGCAGACCTTCATTTATGTTGATGAGTGCATGTATGCATATAGATAGATGCAAATAGGTCCCCACCTCATCTTTGATCACCCAGCAAAGGCTACAATGGTTTGGATACCTAAAAAAGGTTATTCTACAAATGATATCTTAGACCTTGATCTGAACAAGCTTGGTGGAAATGTCCAAAAAGGTAACAAAGAAAATGCTGGCTGAACACCATTACCCAGGACCTGGGCCATATTAATATGTCACTATATTAAGTCAGGAAACAGGTAATGAACAGGGACCAATCGAAAAAGGTCTGTTAATGATTGGAATCCCAGCAAGTGCCATACATAATAATAAATAGATGATAAAACAAGTAAATATGGCAATATATTTCTCAAAAAGAGTCAAGTTTCTGTGCTCCAATGACAAAGATCCAGCTTTTCAGTATGTATATGAATCTCTATAGTATAATGCAATTTGTAATCCATTCTCTCAGACCAAATATATCCATAATTCATAAGTTCGTATACATATATATAGATGTGTATGTGTGTTTGTGTGTGTGTGTGAATAAATATATATTTTGCATTTGAATATGTACAAAAATTCTTAAGATGGACCCTCAGAGTTTAGGAGTATGACTAACAATCAGTTTCCCCATCATGAAGTATGATATTCTAATGTTTGATCTTTACTTCTACGGCAGGCTATAGATGTCTCTACCTATAAAGGTTTTATTACAGTTTATACATTACATTGATCACTGGAGGAATTGAAAAGTACAAATATACAATCTCATGATCCATTCACTAAATGTAGAATTAAGGAACTTATGTTTGAACTAACTCTTTCCTTCTCTCTCTCTCTAACATAATCTCCTTCCTTGTAAATGCACTTAGTTCATTGATGAATACTAATCACATAGATTGAATAATATACTGTGAGAATTTAAGATCAAATATTAGCAAATTACTATATGCACGACTATGGACTTATTGATCTACCCTCAGGTATATAATCTGGTTTATGAAGATTTTATACTCAGTCGAATTTATAACTGCTCTGTAAACTATTTACATATTCAATACGCATATATTACTAGAACATTGACATAATCATTGTGATTCCGTTTTCAATAATTAATTATGAGACAATTGAGTCAATTAAAAAGATATAATGCAGTTTATTGAACCTCAAGTCAGCAAATTAAGATCAGTCTGATATTGATTTTCATATTTCCTTGTCATGTGAAGATATTCAATATCAAACCATGAAAAGAAGTTTCATATGTAATATAATCATATTTTATAAAAGCTGTAGTCACTTTTTTGTGTGTTTGTTGGTTTTTTGTCACACTGGAGAGAACAGAAAGAGAGGAAGGGGGTGCTGCAAACATGCAGACACAAAATTGGTTGTTGCTGTATCTGTATGTTTGCTGGAAGTATATAACTGCTACTGCTGGTAATATCACTACTATTACTGCTGTTGCTGAGGTCTTAGTTTTATTTTTTACCCTATTCTATTGTCTTATTGTTTTGAAATTATTCAAAAATGAAAAAACAAAAAATGTTAAGAGTGGAAGAAAATTGACAGAAAAATAAAGTTTGTTTGAGTATGTGTTTTTTTGTTTGTAGTAAGCACATTTTTGATTCGTCCAAAGTTGAATAATCCCCACATTTTTTATAGCGGCTACGCTAGTACTCTCATCAAATGCTTTTTGAAATAGTTTACATTTCATTGAACTTTTCACGTCTTTCTTCTTCACCTAAACTCAGCGACAAATAACATCTTAAACTTTCAACAATGCAAGTGTTCAACTCATAAAATGTATGAAGAGATCCCCCCACCCTATAAACCTTTCATTTGCCTTCAACTGTCATTTTTCAAATGTCTTTCACTACCTTATGCTTTGACTTCACTCCTTGTGTGCACAAGACTACTCACTTGGGCCAGTGCATATTAATTAGATAGCCTGACCTCTCCCACTTAATTCACATATGCACACATTCAAAATATGAATGAAAAAAGACACCCACAAAAACACCAGATTCCATTCAGGTGCAAATGTGTCTTAAAACAAAAGGTCAACTTGAGGGAAAAAGATCATCTCTATTTGTGCACAGGTGAAAGGGGTTAATCATGGCCAGCTAAAGCTACATGAATGTGACACTCCTCTCTTCAAATGTATTTTATTCAATGGACATTAAATTCCAGATAACATTGCTTTCGTATGAATTTATAGTAATTATGGGACAATTAAATTTTGAGATGTTGGAAACTGCTCGCTTATCCTGCACATAGCATTTGAGTTGATCAGTTTATTGTTAGGTTGCCTTTGTCAGCCTTTGTTTGGGCAATTTTTATCCGGTGATATTGGAAGGCACAGAAACACATTTTTCCACAGAGTATCTCATTATTTTGAGCTTATTTGAATGTATAATATACAAAATCTGTCCAGAAAGTATCCAGTTATTTGATATTAAGAGAAAAAATAGCCTACCTTGGGTGATGACACCTTAGTTCCTTTGAATGTACTCCCTTTGGAACATCACACACTCATTCTTCCCACCTTTCAAAATAGTTTGCTAAGTCCATTTTCGGGTTCACCATTAACTGCCTTGTTGCATTATCCTTAATCTTGTTCAAGGTCTGAAATCTCTATGGGAATAGCAAGAAATTGTATGGGGCTTAATTTGGACTGTAGAAGGGACTGATGGACCTAGGTGATGCAATGTCTTGCAAAAAATCTTGCTCAGGACGTGAACAATAATTTGTTTGGTTATTATGGAGGTGACAATCACAGCACACAAATTCAATCAATGTTGTCTCGCTGCCAACTGTGTAACCCTACAGGAAAGCTTTCATGCGTGTGCAGTGAGGTCGGCTCCTATTGGTTGCCAAGTCACATCAAGTCTTAGAGACCAGTTCTAGATTCAAATCTGCTGGATAATTTCCTGACAGACTTTATGAATGCATATAGCTTGGTATAATGAGGTTATAATGAAATAAGAGCTCTGTCCATCCAAGTATGAAATACTTTGTACATTTTGGGGATGATTAGTATTTTCTATTGATAGACTGCTAATTCATGGCTAGGGACAAAATAGTTCAGTTACTCTCATCTAAAACCATTTTCTAATTTACTATGATTTGTATCTTTTCTGTTACTTTTAAGAGAAGCATTCTCACAAAAGCCATCAACTGATTCTCCCATTTTTGACCTTTAATGTCAACAAATTTCTGGGCTCATTACAAAGCATTCATTTTACTTGACAATTCAGAGAAGATCAAGATCTAATTTCAAAATAATAAAATATCTTTTTTCTTATATTTCTCTTCTCTGGAATTCCTTTAGTGCTATGTATTGACCACCTCAATAGACAAAACCCTTTACCATTTGATAAAAATGTTAACTAATAATATTCCTAATCAGTAAATTCTCCTCAAATTTATAAATTATCTCAATTTTGTCTTTTAACTGAATTTTTGATCTCCATCTTTTAAGAACAAACTTTTTGTCCTTCTTTTAATATTTCAAACATTAAAAAAATCAAATCTTTTCAATGTTTTGATTGGTATACTTTCCAATAAAAGAAAACAGAACAACGCTTAAAATTCCATCTCTAAGGCTGAAATATGTGGGACTAATTTACCCACTTAAAAAGCAGTGCTGTTTTTTTAAATCTTTAAATTCAAAAGTGACACAAATAGCTTTTACTGTGATTACTTCACAGTTGCTACTCTTTCACTAATTTCTTGTATTGGCCAATAATTTGATATGACATGATAACTACAGTTTTTTTTTCCTCAGTCGTTCTAATCATGTCTGTCTTACCTCGATATCTTTCTCTGTATTTCATTAGGAATAATCGATTTTCCGTTGTGTATTAAAAGACTTCAGGCTGGTGACCACATATGATTTATGCTCTTCAACAGACTGTCTTCCATGTTTTTTTTCTCACAGCCACAGTTGTTATCATTTACTAAGTTGGGCTTAGTTTTGGCTCAAGGTCACAACAAATATAGGGCGCCCAGTGGGAATTAAACTCACCACTGTGTTGTAATGTTCTGCAAAATGAACTTGCTAACCATTATACAACAACAAGGCGCCCCCTACAACAACAATTTGACCCAATATTCTCCAGCTGTGTCCTGTATATATTTGAAACTGACAACCAAGACTGTCAACATAGGTTCCTTTAATTTTCAAGTTTTTCTGACCAGCTGGTGATATGTATATGTAACATGCATACACACCAAACCAATGGAGCTAGAAGGCTGAAAATTTCAACATGATCTCTAATATGTTTTTGGAGCGGGTTCAATTTGCAAAGATAAGTTCATACTAAATAGGTCCCTTAGTTTGTATCCGGTAGCATCCATGCTTGTTTTCTGAAAGGTGATATATGTAACTTATTCATTGATCACCCCAACAAGGCATGCTGCCAGAAGACATTGGTCATGTGACAGATTCTATTGAGTGACTAACCAAATCAGTCTAATTGTATTTTTTCATATCTTTGAAATGGTTTTTTGTAGTATTCTATAAACTAGAACCAACCGTGTTTCCACACCTCTCACTGTCCAGATAGGGAAATTTGCTTAAATTATTCAGCATTATATCAAAGATCAAGTAACTTTATGATGGAGTTGTATATTATTGTAGGAATTGGTTAAAAATTGAACAGGTGTTCACCTTATTTGTTGTGTTGTAGATTACAGGACAGTATCCACCAGATGGCAGCATGGATTTGGTTTAACATTTGTAGGAGAAAACAAAAGGTTGCTGAATGGCTACCCTTACAGATGCCTATGGTTAGAGCTTTGATCTAAAGGTCATGACAAGTATGGCTTAGTGCAGCTTGAAGCTACAAAAGGATTGAATGAAAAGTGCAACGCAAACTTGTTAATAAATTCTGATAGCTATATAGCTCTCCATACAGTGGTGTAGTGCTACAAATGAAATGAGGAAATGCAGGGCTGCCTGCTTGAGGGAGTGTATTTAACGCCTCTACTCATGAGATTGAACCAATTCCTGAGAGATTTTGAGGCTATATGGGTTGAATATTTGAACATATACTGAATATTTTTTCTTATCAGTATATTATTCAAGTAGAGAATTTTTGAAAGAAGCAGTTTTTCCTCAAAAAAAATATTGGAGGTCAGTTCCCTGTGTTTCTATAGCACTACACCACTGTCTTCATATACAAATATAATTCATTTGAACTAAAGGTTAACAGGTTTCAGGTTCAATTGCAGATGCCAAGGCTTGTTACTGATCTGATTAATCAAAGCGATTTCATACTGGAAAAATATCTTAATGGTCAGTCTTGTACAATGTGTAATATTCATATAAACATATAAATATGCACTATAAGTACAGCTGAATAAATACAAAGAATAAGTGTAATACACTGCTTCTATGAACTTATGGTAATGAAGTAAGTATGTATTGCCAAGGTCTTGCTAAAACATCTTTAAAGAAAAGAAATTGGTAATGTATATTGAATGCTGTTAACATTTCAGGCAAGATGCCATAATGTCTCTAATAGACCCAATGAGAATCAATGTTTTTTCTAAAAGTGCATCGTGTTGTCTAAAGAAAATAATGATTCCCACTTGGAGATTATATATTGAAAATCTTCCTGTTTAGTTTTTGAACTATGTCTAGAAGAATCATGTCAGGTAGGGTTTGGCAATTGATTATCCATATCAGTTCCTGAATATAACTTTGTTTATTTGGGGGGTCGACATCTTCATTGAAATGTATTCACATAGAGTTGGATGTTGGAAAAAGAAAATTCAAAAAATGATTTTTAAATACAACCATGCATCAGGGTTACATTCTAGTACTATGGATGCAACTCAACCTGGGCGTAAACTGATCATTATAGGGTGAAGTGAAAAAAAAACACTACAACGTACATATTTACCTAAACCTTGCTATTGTACATACATCTTTGCTTTTCACTTTGTGAAGAGGAAGGAACAAATGTCATCCCTCACCTTTCTTTCACCAAATCATTAGCTCAATCCAGCAAGTTGTCCACTCTTTTTCCTTTCTCCATACCTTCCCTGTCTAGAGAACTTGAAACCAACCTAACATATACACTGCATTCTCTTTAGCAAAATAACAATAACATGAGGGAAATTTTTGTATGGTAGAGCCATAGAGCAGCAATGACTGAAATTCCCATCATCTGCAGTTAATGGGTATTAAGCTCTTGTGGGTACATATCTGCAGTCAGGTGTAAGTCAACATGAGACTGTATTAAAATTCTTATTCAACGGAAAATTTAAAAAATTGTTCTGCTATATGACATTACATGGAATGGAGTAGACTTCATTATTTTGATGCTGCTGTGTACACTGCTTACACAAGTTTAATTTTATTTTTAGATATCTTTTCTGAGAATAAAATTAAATCTTTTTTATATTCAATATATTGAATATTCTATTCAATGTCATTACTGCATTATATGATTCGAGAATTATTTAACATACTATAAATGGACATTTACCTGAACAAAAATAAGATGGGCTAAACAACATCATTTATAAATGTTTTTAATTAAGCTGAGTAAGTAAGTAAGTAGGTAAGTAGTGTCCTCACGCTGGCTATGGCTTCAGTCATCTCTGCTTGAGCTCTACATGTCACATTACTATTTACTCAGCCCCATTTGTGAATTAATGTGTGAATTAAACTTAGAGACAACAAGCACAGAAATGGCGTTGCTCACTTGCGCTATTTTATCCATAGCTAAAGGGATAGATTGATTCATGCCTTCCCAAGGGCACTAATGTGGAGTGAATTGTCCCAGCTGGAGTTTGAATTAAGCTCTTCAAGTTCATTCTTCATGCTGTTACCTGCTTTGCCAGCACGTAACTCCTTTAATTAAGCTACGCATTGGTAATTGGCAGATCTACTTGTTTCTGTGGTTCTACTTAAATATTCAACAAAAAAATATAAAATGACTGTATTTTCAATCTTATGAAGTCAATAACATATTCATTGGTTGCTTCTTAAATAAACAGCTTTCTCTTTACACACAACAACTATGTTTGCTGGTGGCTGGCCAAATACATTTCCAATACTTTCAATGAGTTAACTCCAATAACCATAGTTCTGCTACTACTACTCATTAACATTGTTTTTGATTACTTGGAAACCTCATAATGGAGAAACTCAACCATATCTCTGTCTTCCTATCCACCCCACCACCACTCTTTCTCTCTTATCTACTTCTGCCACAGATACGATTGAATATCTATTATGAGCTTTTATTCCTTGCGTGGTGTGGCTTGTTATCTCCAACTCACCTGGGATGAAGAAAATTCAAATGTTTCTAGTTAGCAGTCATTTAGAATCAATGCCTAAATAATTCTGTGATCCTATTTATTGGGCTGAGTAATTGAATCTTCTTATCATACACACCATGGGAAAAATTCCTGCTTTCATCCTTCTTCTGCAAAGGTTGGCAAATATGAAGATTTTTGTTTGCTGAACTATCAACCTCCTATAAAGTATTGTAAATGTGATTGAAACCTTTCTCAATGCTCCCTGCTTGGTTTTATTTTCATTAAAAGATTTTTTAAAGAAATTGACTGTATTACAGTTCGTAGGACAAGAGACTAAAATTCACCTATCTATTTTTGTGTATGTGTTTAGATTAATCATCAATTGCTCAATAAAATTTACTAGCTGAAAACCCATCCTTTGGGCAGATTTTCATTTACATATTTACCTCATCAGTTAAACAAAAAAATTATTAATCTCTTATCTAACTTGATGGATACAGAGTAAGGGTCTAATTTAGGAAGATATGTACATTGTAAACCAGACCCCTTGGCAAAACCCCAGAAAGTTCGAGAATTTTCAAAAAATGATAGGCCAATAGCCTGCTCTGGATTCCATTAGTGACCAAAGAAAATTTAGTGGCCATAGATCTAACCATCCTTGAATTATTCAATGACAGATTGATAGACATACTTGTTTGTACAGAATTAATTTTGGTAAAATAAATATAATATGAAGTGAAAGGAAAGTATTTTGATAATACCAATTAGTCAATAATCATAAGCATATGTTTATGAGGATAGATGAATGATGAGGATTGATCAATAAGTCTGTCACTTGACTCATAGTTATTAACTGAATTTTGATCTAAAATTTACTGATGTTTGATCTATGTGATTAATGTAAAGTGCATTAACTAGAAAAGAGATTATGTTGAAAAACATTTGTGTGAAATGAATATTTTTTTTCATCATCATGATATGGATTTTGCTTGATTTCTTCTTCTTTTGTGGGTTTTGTAGAGATTTGTTGTCCTAGGTAGATGTAGTGGTCTACTTTATTCAGTTTTGCATCTCGGATTTTAACAATTGTGTTCTTATTCTTGATGTGGTTGTTGCACATGACCATCATTTTGCTGAAGTTCATATGTAGGTCGACTTTCTTGTTTTCTTCATTCAGTTCATCTAGCATTAGGTTGCGTAGGTTTCCTGTGAAAAGGTTGATGCCGTCTACAAATCTGAAGTTGCTTAGATATTGGCCATCTATTTTGATTCCTCTATTTTCCCAGTCTAGGTTTCAAAAGATCATCTCGAGGCATACTGTGGAGAGTTTGGGTAGGCTGGTTTCACCTTGTCTTACTCTCTTTTGGAGCTAGAAGGGTTCTGAGTCTTTATGTAGCCTGACAAAGGTACTGCTGTGACTGTATATGTGTTGCAGTTCTCTAATGTATACAGGGTCTACACCTTATAGTGATAGCCTTCATGACCATGGGAATTTCCACAGAGTCAAAAGTCTTCTTGAAGTCTATAAATACTACAGCAAGTGAGATTTTGTATTCTTCTGCTTTTGCTTTCAGCTGGTTTATTGAATGGAGATGGTCCATGGTCGAGTAGCCTCTTCCCGTGGTTGGTTTCTATCTAGTATTTCAGTGATCTGGTTGATGATGATTTTTGTGAAAAGTTTGTAGATGCAGTTGAGTAGGCTTATGGGCCTGTAGTTGTCGAGGTCTTTTGGGTTTCTTTTTTTTATGTAAAAGCATTATGATTACCATGTTCCAGTCTTCTGGGACTTGACTTTATATTAGACATAAGTTGAATAGAATAACTAGTTTTTTAGTGACAATCTTACCAGCTTTTTTCAGTAGATCGATGGTGATGTTATCTGGTTCAGGGGCTTTTCCTATTTTGTTTGTTTGATGGCTTGTTTTACCTCCCATGGTGTAACTTCTGGGAAGTCCTCCAACTGATTGTTTGCGTCTTGCAAATCCTGTTTGATGTTTTGCAGTCCATGTCTTCAAGAGCAGAGTTTTGGTAGAATTCTTGGGCGAATTCGACAATCCTATCTATATCTGATGTTAGATCTCCGTTTTCTTTGAGTATGCTAGTTATTTGTTTCTGTCCTATACTGAGAGCTTTGTTTATAGTTTTGAAGCCCCAACATTTTTTTTTTAGAGTTGTTTCAATGATTGCTGTTGTGGATCTTCTTTTGTCTTCTCCCAGTTTCTTTTTGATTGCTTTGTTCGGTTCGGTCTCCTTAATTTTTTCCTTTGTTATTGTCAGTGGTCTGAGGTATCTGCAGTTTTTAATGAGTTTCCTGGCTTTGTCTGAGATTTTACTAATGGTTTGTGTGTTCCTTGTTTTAAGCATAGTGGCAGCTTCTATCAGAGAGGTTGTTATTTCGATGTGGAGTTTGTTGATTTTGGTGCTGGTGTCGTTCTCTTCAGTAAGGACTTTATATCTGTTTTTCAATTCTAATTTGAAGGATCAGACGAATTCATTTGGTACATTTAGCGGTAGCAATTTGATGTGCAGCATTTTTCTGCATTCTTTATTGGTCTTTATTTGCATCCTGCATCTTACCAATCTGTGTTTGCTTCCTATATTTACTTGGTTTAGAACTTGAATGTCTTGGATGGTGTTGCTTTTGTCCATTAGGATGTAGACTATTTTGTTCTTCGTTTTGTGTTTTAGGCTCTTCCAGGTCCATTTTTTATTTGGTTTCTTTTTGAAGAATGTATTCATTATTTTGAAGTCATTCGCTGTTGTAATGTTTACAAGATCTTCACCTCTTTCATTCCTCATTTTGTATCCAAACTCGCAAATGCAATGTTCATTCCCATGTCCTACCTGTGCACTGAAGTCTCCCATGATGACATTGAAGTATTTTTTAGAATCTTGCAGTGGTGAGTTCAAGTCATCATAGAAGTTGTCTATTTCTTCTTTGTTTGATTGCAAAATAGGAGTGTAGAATTAGATGATATTCAGTTTGTACCTCTTTGAGAGTTGTATGGTGATACTGATCATGTGGTTTGGAACAGCTTTGAAGCCTACCACATTGTCTTTGAGTTCTTTATTGATGAGAAAGCCTACTCCACTTTGTTTTACTTTCTTTCTTGCGTTGTTTGTTTTCTTATTTCGCTAATGACAATAGAATACCATTTGATGTTTTTGATTTGATTTTCTAGATCGGTTAGATGAGAGTCTGTTGAGAGTATTCTGATGTTGTAGGTGCTAATGTATAATGTTTTTCTCTTGGTGAGGGTTTTGAGGTTTGTGCTTTGTTTGGGTGGTCTCTGTTAGAGCACATCACTCCCACCCAAGGCAAGTGATGCGGTTTGGCCTTTTGGGACTGATGACCCAGCAAAACGAGTGTTTTCCATGTATAGTGCTTGGGTAGTTGCTATTGGAACACATTACCTCCACCCAAAGCAAGTGATGCGGCTGAGCATTTTGCGACTGCTGACCCAGCAGGAATGGACAGTATGATTTTCATTGTATGAACCATGGGGAATGTTGGACCACACTCAGCCACACTGGCCCATGGCCTGTTGGCAGGGGGTTTTGGTGGATTGGTCACTGCTGGTGTCACTTGGAGTAGCTTTAGAGCTCCACTGGCCCTTAGCACCCATTCTGTCTGCTTTTGGTGGGTAGGCAGGCTGGCATCTTCCTGATAGTCACCTATGGAGCTGAAAGATGGAACCTAACCAAGAGATAGACCTGCACACTGAGAGGCATGCAATGTGCACATGAGAGAATCATACTCAGCCTCACATGGAGATATCACGACATAGTATAACAGGGAGAAAACAGGAGTCAGAGAAATATATTAAATTTAGTCGATTTTAGCCATTTTAAAAAGCAGTTCTAACTATAAATAATCATACTTTGCAACACTGATTTCCTTCCTTATTTAGCCTGCATGCCCAGTTTGTAGGAAAATTAGAGACCTGCAGCACCATCCTACCTCCTACCCACCCATAAAAAATCATTAGGTGTACTGTTGATGAAGCTATAGGTTAGATAACTGGGAACATTTTTTTTTACTAATAACATTATAAGAGAGAAACTTCCAGTTATGATGAGACCAAATTTTAACCTGCAGAAAATGTTTTGTGATTAATGTTTGATGAGAATGTTATCATATTTTCTAGCATCAAGAACACTGATCTTATGCATGCACCCCAATTTTGACTAGCAAAAAAAACAAACGTAAAAATTAAGGTCTCAATACTTTCACATACATTTTCATTATTATTTATGATACTGTAGTTTATTTACTACTTTGTATCAAGTGTAATACATATACTTCATTCAGAGATCATATAGAGGAGTTCAGATTACAGTCTAGCATAGATTACCTTCCTCTGGGTTTTGGATAGGTCTATGAAAAATGTAATCTTTGGCCTGTAGGATGCAGGGTAATTTTCCAAGACTTCTTTGGGGAAAAAATACCATCATAGATGATGGGAAATATTGTAGTATATGCATTAAGTATAAAGAATTTTGAGGCCTGTACTGACAGAAGGCCATCAGAAGAAGTATCATAGCAAATTCAAGTACTAAAACAGAATTTCTGAAAGTCAACCATTTCTTGCTTGTCTAGCCAACTATACGAGGGTAATTTCAAGCTTATTGAACAAATTTCCTCTATGTTTTATTATTTTTCTTTCAAATAGTATGCACTACTCAATGCCATATTCATACTATTTCTAAAAGCCGCTTCGTTTTGCTTTTTAGCAGATTAGACTTTTTCTTAATTTTTGCTAATTCATTTTCTATTTTTGACCCTGTTGGTGTCCCTCAATGAATGATTTATTGGTTTTAGCTCTGCATTCTTATTCAAGTATTAAAGTACATCAAATATAGATTTTGGCATCAGACAAGATGCACACTCTCCTCATCCTCTCTCAGTTGAATAACTGCATCATTTGTATCATTTCTGTAAGTTTTAAACCTCTATACACCCCATCTCTCAATCTCTTTTTCATTCTTTTTTTTCACTTTCTTTCTTTTATTCCTAACAATGTCAGAGTCACATAAATAAAGTAAGAGATTTTTCTATTTCCCTAACTTGGTCACTGAGAGTGTTAATAATGAGAGGATTTCAGATCAATGAAAAAAAAGAAGTGAACTCACAAGCAGTTAGCAAATATCACCGAGCAAATCTGAAAAAATACAGCAAAACAGGTCTGGTTAGTCACTCAATAGAAACCATCACATGAGCAATTTTTTAGCTGCTCACCATGATGGGGGTGATCAATTAGAAAATTAAAAATAAGTTACTTCTCTCACCCATTTTGGGGGAGAATTTTCAAAAAATAAAAAAACATTTTTTCTAGACATAATAAGGAGTTAATGTTTAAATCTTCAGCTACCCAGACCTGCTTAAAAACTGAAGAAACCTTTGTTGACTGTTTTGATTGATGGTTTCTAACAGCAAAATAATGAGGATGAACCTAATGTTTTCATTCACCACTGCCAATAAAGTTGGAAAAAGTATATGTAATCAATTGTGTCTGTCTGTCTGTTTGTCTGTACAATATCTCCAAAAGTTCTTAAATTTCAATAGAATTTCCTGGAAAAATAAGCCATGGGGTGAGGAAAAATTGGTCAAGTTTTGGGACTGATCCAGGAATATTTTTTTTCAATTCAGAGATATTTTTTTCTTTTTTCATACATTTATGTTATTCATTGTTTTTCCAAAATTTCTCAATGAATTTGAATGACATTTTGTGGAAGGATGGACTATAGGCAGAAGAAAAATTGATTTGATTTATGATGGATCCAGGAAAATATTACGGTTACCTCCCCTGCATCGTAATCACATGAAAACTAATTTTCATTCAGTTTTCAATGACAATATCATTGGTAGAGGTTATGCACTCTTACAAGCTTTCTAGTTATATTTCTTGGCCCTGATCCTATTGGTTTCACTTTGCTTATAAATTTATAAGATCTTGAATTAGTTACAAGAGAGTAGTAACCCATAGATAACATTGGTTACTATCTGATTACCAAATGCGATATATGGAGAATAATAAATAAATGATAATTTGAGAATGTCATGTACGGTAATTAAACAACAATTTTCCTTGGCATGTGTCCAATTTAGGAAAAGACCTTGCTATCAAACACCTTCTCATAGTTAACTTTTTTCATGAGTGGTCACTATAATCAAATATCCTATAGGTTACTCTTTGCAATGCTAAACTGGAAATCTATTGAAATAAAATCTAATAGATGAGTTATGTGTGTAACTATACTTTCACTTCCTAAACGTGATTTACAGATATTATTCATGTCATTGCTTTTTAAAAGTTTAATTTATCAACTGTCCCATAATATTTCATCCCCTCGAAGTCTCTGGACCTGGCCAGTTGATTGGTAGAAATACCTTTTCATGCTGTAAGCTTTGCTAGGAGGTAAAGAGGTAAAGTCTCCTGAGAAGAAAAACTATTGGTCTTCAAATAATTAATTAAAGCCTATTTTTCAATCCCAGAATTAGTTTTTTTTACCAGATGAGTTTCTAGTGACTAGTACAGGTCTCACCTGTCATAACACGGATATTAGGGCCCAAGAAAGCCAGTACCAAGTTATAACTGAGCCATGATCAATTTTGGAGCTAAATCTTCCTATATTATATTAGGGCTAAATCTATCTATTTTGGAGCTAGATTAGCATTATAATGAGGGGGGCCTTAATTTTCAACCATTTTCATTGGAACAATTTTCTCTGTAGTCAGTTTGATGAACAATTACTGAGGCGAATCTTCAAATGGTAGATTTGATGTGAAACTCATGAGACATAAAGTTGTACAAGTGTCCATCTCAAATGTCTGAAGATTGATTGAAAAGCAGACATTATCTAAGACTTTTGTTTATTGGCTGATCCCCAGAAAGATAGTAAAGGCACATTTGATTGT
This sequence comes from Thysanoteuthis rhombus, assembly GCA_963457665.1. Classification (NCBI taxonomy): domain Eukaryota; kingdom Metazoa; phylum Mollusca; class Cephalopoda; order Oegopsida; family Thysanoteuthidae; genus Thysanoteuthis; species Thysanoteuthis major. Next base: position 21,076,579 of record OY735218.1, read on the forward strand.
TCCAGAACTGAATTCTTGACATGGCAACAATAAAATTATTACTGTATGGCAAACCTCAGCAGCATATAGAAAAAGGCGTACATTCACTTATATATTCACATCCTCACACAATATTTCTGGCTCACATATTCTCCTTCTCTCTTTCTTTCTCTCTCTAAAAGCATAGCAGCAGAGGTGGGTAGGGAGGCTTTATTGAAAAAAGCTAAAAAGTAATGATTTATCTTGTTAGAAGTGTAGTGTATCTTCTTAAGGATCTCTCCTATCATTATTGTAGGTTTTATTTCCAATGAATTTCTGATGTACTTTGTGGATTGATTGCTTTTACAGAGAATCTGTCTATTTGCTTGCAGATGATCTGCTTTCTTTGCTTTAAGGCAATGGATGTGGGTCATCAATAGAATAATAGGAATTATGCCAGTCTTAGTGGTTTTCACATCCATCAGCATTCTTTAAATACATAAGCTTTTTGGGACGTGAGGTGGCATAACATTACCGGTATAGAAAATAGAGTTAAAGTTTCCACTGAGGTGTTTTACTCTTACAAAGGCATGAATCCACTTCTTCCCATCCCCACTTATGAGTAAATAGTAGCAGGGCAGTTGGAGCCATTTAGTCTTTGTGAGGAGGTCCATCCAAGTGAAGGTTACTGATAAAAACCTACAGGTTGGCAGTTGCCTTAGCCCTTCCCAAGTCTGGATAAAGGAGGGGGTTGGGGCATGGGGCAAGCAACACCACCCATTAAAATGCAGTGTAGTAAAATGAAGCCATGTCCAAAATATCATTCAAGGGTTAAATGATTCTTATGGATTTTGAACTTGTTTTAACATTCATCTTAGCTTTCAGTTGCTACTGATCATAATTTTGACTCAGACCATAATTCTCATACCCTCTAACCACTGGGTCAAATCATAGTTTGATACTTAACATATTGTTAAAAAAGATGTTTTTATCATTTTCAGTGCCATCGTTATATCACACATAGAAAATATCAAATAGATATTTATAAAAAAGAATAATCTCAAGGTCACATTCATAGAGCACCCAGTAAGAATGATAATATCATCTCTTTATCTTTCAGGCCTGTTTTGACATGGCTTATAACAAAAATAAATTATTATTTGTAAAGAAATTTTTAGAAATTCACTTTTATAATTTTTCTTATCTCAAAAGCTTTGCTGCTCTTTTCTTCAAGTAGATTAGAAAACTTGAAAGTTGTCAGTCCTTGTTAATTTTTCTGTCGGAAAATCATGTACACTTTTGATTGTTCTTATCCTTTCTCAGCTAAAATTGGCAAATGTGAAGATTCCTGTTTGCTGAACTATCAGCCTAACCCTATCAGCATTTCAAATGTTATTGAAAGATTCCCTAATGCTCCCTGTATGGTATTTTATTTACTTGTAAAATACACATTGCTTTGCTAATAGCATTGCTAGTAGAGGAAATCTAAAGTACTGTAATATATGAAAATGATTATGTGAGTTGCCTGAAGCAACCATTCCGGGCACTTGACCAAATCCTCCACTCACAGACTCTCTAAAGTGAATTTGATTCAACCTCATTTTATATTTTTGCCTTTCTTCTTATCTTGATGGCAGAATCAATCCTTTAATGAATATCTTTATGTTTCATCCCTGACCTTTTTGCATACACCTCTGTCACCCCACCCACTCAACTGTCTTTGAGTTGCAATTCCATTCTCAGAACCTCTCCTCTACGCCAACCCTTTCAACATATGATTTTTATTTCTGAAGTGTGACAGATGGAAGTTGTGGACATGCTGCTTAATATAATACAGATTATCAGATCTTTCTTAGATCTTAAGCTGACTGTACTATAGTCCATATGACCAGAAACTAAAATTTACCTTTTTTTTGACTACTTTTTATATATGTGTGTGTGTGTGTGTGTGTGTGTGTGTGTGTGTGTGTGTGTGTGTGTGTGTGTGTTATGCCTAGCAAGTATGGGTTTAACCCTAGCAATGGCTTTTGATAGTGGTGGGAAACATTGTTTTATTTGATTCCATCGCATTATATTATTTCAGTTTTGTAGTATAAAATTTCAACCATTTATATGACGTTTGGATTCCACTACAAGTATTTCTAAACCCAGCCACACTAATTTAAAATGTACATCTTGTTGCAATCCAAAGATCAGGTGACTGGGAGAGAAAGCAAACTTAATTTTCTGATGAATCCCAGCATGTGATGAATAAGGATAATGCTGATTCTTTCACTGTTTGACAGACACACACCATTATTTCCTGCTTCCCTGCCTCTATCATCCGTTTTATCTGGGATGACTGTTTATATCATTCTCTTCCTCTTGACAAGACTTCATTGGCAACAATGATGTCAGCATCTCACATATTATCTCTCCAAGGTTACATCTTCTTTATCCTATGAGAAGCTTGCTGCAAGTTGCGTTCGGGGAGAGTTTTTACAATATTTGACTTTATTTTTGACTCATTGTTATTATATGTTGAAAAATCAATGTAACTTCCTTCCAGTGAACAGGTAAATCGTCAAAACATATTTGTTCTCCTGTTGCTTTCCCATTTAAGGGGACAAAAGACTGTGTGTTATTTATTCCGTTAGTTTATGTGCAGATGTGTGCTTTAATTACTAGTTATAATTTATTGCAAGCTCTATATTGTTGAGCCTTTTGTCAATTTCATTCATAATTACCATTCAACTAAATAATGATATATTCAGTGCTTTTTCTTAAATAGCAAAGAAACAGGTCCAGTTAGCCACTCAACAGAAACCATCATATGACCAAGGTCTTTTGGCAGCATGTCGTGTTGTTGCTGATCAATTAATTGGAAATAAGGGTGATCAATGAATAAGTTACTTCACTCACCTTTTGTTGGGCGATGATCACTAAAAATGTCTGAATTTTCAAAAAGTAAGCATGAATGCCACTGGACACAAAAGAGGGACCATATTAGCAAAGAATTACATTACAAATTGAAACCCTCATTGAAAACCTATGTAGGAGGGGAATTTTAAAAAACAAAAGAATCATTTTTTCAAGACATAATATGGGATAAATGTTTAAATTTTCAGCCTTTTAGCTCTACTAGTGCAGCCTGTATGTGCGACACATACACAGCCAGCTAGCAAGACCAACTTGAAAACCGAAGAAATCAATGTTGACAACAGAGATGAAATAGTGTGAAAATTTCATATCTTGATTATAGTGACCAAAATTATCCCAGTTAACAGTATTATCGCGGTATTCATAAAATGTGCAGAAAATATTTTTTTAAAAGTACTGATTCACATGCATTGAAAACCACAAATTGAATTGACCACACTGCCCTTTTTTATAAACATTAAAATAATAACAATGATGATAAAAAATATCAAGTGTGATTGTGCATTAAATTAAAAGATGGCATCATGACACTATATTGCCATGAGAGGTTATTGCTCAGATCTAGTCTTTGGCAGATTTTGCAATACTAGTTGTACCAGATAATTACAGATGATAATTTTTTAAAAATTGGAAAATGATTTTCTTCAACTTTTCACGAACAAAAATTAAAAAAAAATATGTTTGGTGTAAATAAAACACCAAAAATGTTTTTAAAAAAACTTTAATTTTAAGTTAAACATTGAAGTTTTAAAAAAAAAATTCACAAATCAACAATTTCATTTAATTTGAAAAGTTTAAAATACCAAAAATTCAAGTAACAGGTCTGATAAAGGTTCTTTGGGTTTTTGTTAAAGAAGGTTATGAGCAATCATGTGCAAATATTCAATTTTATTTTCAAAACAATAGAAGCATTCGACAATTCTCTTGCAGTCCAGGTTTAAACATGGAAAAAAATGATAAAGTTCTTCATTCGTTCATTTTTATGAATGGAATTAATATTTCCTAGAATGAAAATAATTTTTAGGCAAGTTTTCAACTTTTATTTTTTGTCTCATATGGTCAAACATTCAAGAAGTACATGAAAATGGTATTAGCCTTCTCTGCCAAACAATTTCCAAATCTTTTGATACATTTTTGCTCCACTAAATTCTTTTAATTCTTAACCTTTTTGTAATTTCAAAGGTCTCGGTAAATTGTACATCTTGATAGATTTTTCATCGAGGTATTGATAGGCAAATATTTCTTTTATTGAGTATAAGACCTCCATTTCAAACATACACAATATCTGTTGGGTAATGAACAAGGCGCAACACTGTTAGGAAATTTTCGACATATCAACCAAAGAAAGCTTCACTTGACATTATTGACAAACAGGGCTCAAGAAAGTTCCAAGGCTCTCTGATCAAACGCAAAGCTCATGGGGAAAAATTGAGTTTATCAGATGCCAAATTAATGTGCGTTTCTGTACGTGGTCCCCGGGGTTGCTAAATTAGTAATTTGTTCACTAAAGGTGAATTTTTTCTCAATTTAGCCAATAAAAATGTATGTTAGATTCTGTAAGTGTTTTTCAATATGGTGGAAACATATTAAGTGAACTTACTGTCTTATTTTTTTGTTTTGTTTTCAGATAAGTTCATTCGACTATTTTATTTTTGCAGCATTTTGAAATAACTTGTCTGGTTAGCAAAGTGGATAATTACCTTGGTAACAAATTCATACGTAAATAATCCCGTCATTTTTTACTGGTACTATGCAAGCAAGGCTGCCAGTATTGGGTTCCCAAATCCAGATATGTCTTTTCCGAAACTTGTCTAGGTTTTTGAGTTTTTTTTACTTCAAAATTCAGTTGAATCTAGATTATCCATGTATTAGTTTCTTTATTCTTTTCTTTTTTTTCTCACTTCATTACCTCTCACGTTATGAAACAAACCACCAGTCATCACTTTCGTCAATTGAACTGAAAACTGAGGACATGGGTTGTACTAAGGCGAAGAAACCATGGAAGTGGTAGCCTTTGGAAATATTTGAGTGCGAATTACTAACAGCAACACTAATATTAACAGTCGTTTATCATTTTTTAAATTTTTTCTCCATTTTCTTCTCCTTCTTTCCTGTCCCCTTTTTCCCCGCTCCCTCTTTGTCCCCCCACCCCGCCACTTTCTTGAGCCGTGTTAACAAAAGATAAGCAAGTTAGACAGACCAACTACGAAATTTCCCCACTCCGAAGTTCCCACATCATGCGAAAAAATGAACTTACCTTGCATTCGCTAAAATCGTCATAATAATAGTCATCGGTAATCAAACGTCGCCACAGTATTACTGATAATTAAAATTTGAAACGGCAATACTAACTGTCGGGAATATTACTCTGGTTTACAGTAAACCGGTAACCGTTTCATCTCTAGATAGAATTGGTGACAGTTTTTGTTGATGGTTTCTAATATTCAATTACGAAGGAACTATTTTTTTTCAAATCTGCCACTTGTACCCAGGGTTTTTTGGGGGGGGGGGGGAGACAGCAGTTGCATTATTTCATTTATCCGTTTTTTTTATTCTTCATTTTACTTGAGCTATTTATCCTTTTCCGGTTTGCTTGGCCAATCGAAGTCTCACCAGAACTTTGTTTCAGGAATATTTCTCTATCTTTTGCCCACCTCTCCCAACAGGACAAGTAGTTGGACTTTCTCTGCTTGGAATCAGTTATCCATCTTCTAGACTGGTTGCCAACGAAGGCAAAAGAGCCCACTCTGTCCTGCTACTAACCCATAGCTGGGGAATGGGAGAAAAAAAATGGACCTCTGCCTTTTCAATGTTGTTAACTGTTAGGCCCCCCCACAACTACTTTCTTCAGTATATTTTTCATGGTAAGATCTTAGTATTAAAATTTATTAGTTTTTTTTCTTATCTTCATGGTCATATTTAAAAGATAAATATATTTTTTTTACTAAGTACACACTGAGTGAGTCAGTAAGTACATATGCTGCAAGCAGGCACATGAAGGTGGGGGAGAATGAACAGGAGCAAACAAAGGGAGAGGGAAAAATCAGAGAAGAAATCTCTCTAATAAATCAGAAATCAAAACCAAGCCAGCTTTTACCATTTACGCAAATGAAATTATAAAATTGCATAGAAAATATCGATAAAGTTATCTAGAAAAAGAACTGCATTGATCGAACCACCTTGTCAAGTTTGACAATAGGGGTAACAGCTTTTAACTGTTACAGCCTGGATAAATTAGGTAGTTATGAAAGAGTCATTTGTCTATCTTCCTCATATGTGGTTGAAAACATTGATGCAGCTTGGTGTGTATGTGTATGTATTTATGTATGCATTTACTGAACATACTTTTCATGTTTTATTTTTAATTTTCTTGTGAATTACTGTTATTTCTATTATTTCACAAAGTGTCGATTTTCTTAGTTATTGGGTAATCTCTGTTATAAACCTTCGTCATCATTAGCTATTTAAAGTCCATTGTTGGATGAAAGCCTTTTCCAGGGTCTGCTAATTTTTTACTTTTGAGTGACACAATGTCAAAACGTTCTGAACTTGTCAAGACCATCACACCATCTTACTTTTCTCTGCCGCATTTTTGCGCACGGTCTCAATAGGATCAATGTTGTTGGTCGTGATGTCCAGCAATTACCTTACATCTTTTCAAGATGGCCTGCTAACTGCCAATTAAATCTAGTAATTGCTTTTAGGATATCTCTGACACCTGTTTTTTCTCTGTTATGTAGCTATCTTGTGATCTTTCCATGTGATGTTTAGTATGATTTTTAGTTTGAGAGTCAGTTTCTTGGGCAAGTTCCATGTTTCAGCTCTGTTGGTGACTTTCCCAGTAGTTTTCATATCTTAGATTCATAACTACTGTGAAATCTTCAATGAATATGATTTTAAAAATGGAATTCTTTTGTGAATTAGATTTTTAAAAAATTTTGGGATACGGAAAAGTGCAAAGTAGATAACTTTAGTCAGAAGTCACCTCCCTTGAATAAATTGTTAAATTTGCTAGATTGAATTTAAGACGAGTCTTACACTTATTCAAATCATTGATTGACTCTATTTTCCTTATTTTGTCTTTTGCAGATTGTATCAATGACCTATTAACCTTCAATCTTTTCAATGGATAAAAAAAAGAAGGTTGATTCTCAGGATTCAGCCTATTACCGACGCAATTTGCAGACCACCTATGGATGGTATGGCTCTCCTGGCTCCAGTGCTACCTTAGGCCGAGCTGGACGTTCAAGCAGACGTAACATTGAACGGTTCAATGACAGACAAATACCAAGGCCCGAATCTGCAAATTACATCTATGATGGAGGATTCTTTACAACACCGTCATCACCAAGAAGAGATTGCTTTACGATCCACCCAGAATGGGTATCCGAAAGTAATACCCATGTCAAGGTGGCCCGGGAGAAGAAGGTCCGCTCTGGTACATGGCCCGGGCGTCGATGCCGAAGTGCTCCACCCCCAAGCTATAGGAATCCTATCACTTGGGAGCCAAGCTAACAGACAACAACAATGCACGTATGTTGACAGATTTCATCTGAGACAAACGGGCTGGAATCGGGGTTACGGTGCCTCCTCCCTCCCGAGATAATTGCTTTCTTTGCTTCTTAACATCAGTGGAGACGTTTGCAGGGAGACCAGTGTAAAAGACTGTGTTATGGGCTTTTCCTACAATCACACACAGACACACACACACAAACACACAAACGCACACACACATGCATTGTATGCTTTTTTTAAGGAAAAAAAAGAGAAAAAAAACAGAACAAAATTCAATTCGTTTCATTCATGCTTCCCCCAACCCCATGCACACTCTCCCCTCCTTCTTTCTTCTTCTTTCTGCCATCGTCATTTCTTGCATCCAGCTCCGCAATTTCTTTCACATCCTTAATGTTCCAATTCTTTAGGAGGATGAGGAAGGTAGCTTTTTTAAAGAGAGAAATAGACTTCCAATTGTTTCATTTTTTGCGATATAAAAATTTTTTTAGTTAATTTTTTTTAATTTTAAAGATAGGTTTATTTATAGATTTGGTTGATTCCCATATGATGCCATGTTGCAAAAAAAGAATTTTCATGATTTTTTGATAGCATCATTGGGTTTTTTGAATTTTCAATAAAACAACACAAAACACTTCACAAAGACCAAAATTCTAAGTGAAAATAAAAAATAAGCTTAAAGCTATCTGACATTGACATAAATTTGATCGTCCATCATAAGTGCCCGGGTTAGTCTGCTTTCACGAAAATAACAAAAAAAATGACAAAAAAAATGCTTTGCTTTACAGTGCAAAAATGGACAAAAAATTTGTTTCTCACTCAAAAAACTTTGCTAATAAATTTTCCCCTTGACTTTGATTGCCTTGCTTAACTTTTTTTTTCTAAATTTTATCACGCTGGTATTTTTGCTAAAAATGAAGATGTAAAATCCAAGCACTGGCTTCAGTTTAGGATTGTTCAAGAAAGAAGCAAAATCTCTGTTGCGTTTGACAGCAACTTGATTTATTTAACTTCTTGAAGTTTGTTTAAATCACACTAATACACTCATCCTGTATACTTTGAACTCATTACATTTCAGTCCATTCATCCTCTGATTATTTTCAGGTGATGCATTAATTGTGTATGGCAATCTGAATCCTGGCCATCATGCTTTTATAATTCAACTAGTGTACCCGTGCCGTCAATAATGAATCAAGATTCAACATGGTTGCATCTGATGGTGGCAGATATGTTTGTGGGACATCATCCGACACAACCATGTTGAATTATGTCTTGACAAACCACGGAATATGGCTCCAATCTTCCACATTCCAATCCATAATTTCTTTGGCAAAAAAAGAGGTTTTTTGCAAATGACAAGAAAAGATGAATAACTATTGTACTGCTAAGAAACTTCTTCAGTCTAGTAGCCATCCCCTTGCAGTACAAGATGAAACGGGAGGTTATTCGCCATAGCACATCTCCTTCAGGACTTTGGAATCTGTTTTGAAGCGGTCACATTTTGAGAAAATTTTCATCCTCCAGTCAAAACATTCACTAACCTTCTTTGGTTAGCCACAATGCTTTGCAATAATTCTGCAGACAGTGTGATCATTCAAATCCATCACGCAAGCAATATCCAAAGGCGATTAACCAGATTCAGGTATTTTGAAATTATCCTCCTATGTTGCAGTGGGCAACTCATTCCTCTTGTGAATTTTCACCAAAAACTACAGAATAACATCAAATAGTATAACTAATACCTGTCAAATAATGATTCACTTGTTTGTAGCGGATATGTGCGGAAAAACGAGTGTGCATTTAGTATGACAGCTTAGCCAAAAATGATGGCCACACAAGTCTGCATGTTTCATTGCATAATGACACATAAAACTATGAAAATGTTGAGCTCCTATGTTAGTTTTATACTCCAAGTACATTTACATAACATAAATGACAAAATCTTTAATTATATGTTCAAATAAAGGGCTAAAGCGTCAATTTTCCTAGACTGGACATGACTTTTGACCACCGCTGTATAACTTCTGAGGATTATCAGACGGTTGGCTAATGAAAATACCCAACCCGAAAGATGAGTATAATAATTTGAAGAAATAAACTTACAAGAACAATTTTAAAAAGATAAAAATCCTCACCCTCCCAAGTTTTTACCACATCACAGCAATTTGTGGGCAGTCATGTAACCTTATGCCGAAAAAAAACACCTTATCTGTGCATTCACCTTCTCCCCTCCTCAAAAAAAAAGCAACTGTCGTCTTTTTCTTTTCTTTTCTTTTCAAACAAAAAAGATTTCATTTTTAGTTATTTGTGATGAAGAACGGAAATGTTTGTGTCAGCTAAAACTAAAAGGCTTGAAGGGGAGGGTGTCTATAATATATATGCATATAGATAAAATCATACACATACGTGTGAATATATATATGTGTGTGTGTATTTATGATATATGTATGATATATATTTATATATATATATATCCAAGAGATATCTCTATGTTTCATTTAAAAAATACTTGGTTGGAAATATTGCTGAAATAAAAAAAATGCCTAATTTATGTACTGTCTTCTTGTATTTCTTTCTCTTTTTCTAATGAAAATCATTGATTATTTTTTCTAGTGCGAACGAGGTTTCTGCACTGGTCCGAGTGGTTAGTGTTCGAGCCTAGATGAGGGCCAGGATTTCAAATGCTGATTTTCAAGGCAGGCAAGTTCTTCCCACTTGAATGATTGGTACAACAATCTTCTTACCCTGCAATCCTCACATTTAGCTTTGTGCTAAACTAAGCTAAGTTTCCTAAATATCAAGGTCTCACATTGTATTTATTTCACTTTGTACCCAATATTTACTATGCTTAGCTTAGTACAGCACAAGGCCAAATTAGAGTATGAAGATGGTGTTATGTCAGTCTTCCGAGTGGGGAGGGCCTGCCTTCTCCCTGAAAATCAGTACAGGTTTCCCCTGCTATCTGAAAGTAGAGTGTTCCTATGAAAATCTTTCGTAAATCGAAATGAACATAAAGCAAAGAAGCAATTACCACTAATTCATAAATATTTTTTTAGAATTCCCAGTCTGAAAGAATGGTGATGATGTTATGTTAGGCTGAGTTATTGGCGATTGGGGTGGTGAGAGATACAGGAGACTGGAGTATAAGAGAGATAGTAAGAGGGTTGCACTGCCTCTATTGTGGCTTGCTGCAAAACAACCGCTGAACGCTATATTCGCTTTTCATCTTTTTTGTAAAAGCGAAAAAAAATGGCGTAAAGCAAACTGTCAAAAAGCTGGGGATACCTGTATTTGATGACCAAACAAAGAGTGGGATATTTTTCTAGAAGGACTAGGAACAAGTTAAAAAGAATCTCGGGGTCAGGAGTTTAAGACAGTGGTTCTCCCCCTTTGTTGCTTATGCACCCTTTTCACCCTTTTTCAGAATCTCATTCTCCCTTTCCAAGATTGTCTGATTCAAAAAGTGCGTTTCAAATAATATGTATATAATATTGAAAATTTTTCATCTTTTCTATATTAGCACATATATTGGATTATTTTTCAAAAAGAAAAGTAATTTAACTATACTAGCAGTATGGTCAAATCACGCTGAAAACACCGGTTCTCGTTCGATCGCCGAAGTTAAACAGTGTCGAGACTGATCAGTACTTAGATGGGTGACCACTTGGAATGCCAAGTACTGTAAGCATGTGCTGCCTGCTTATACGCGTGTGGGCCCTTCATCAAAAACTGACTTTGTGTCACATTCCGCCCTTGTGGAGAGGTAGTTGTAATAACTACTAGCAGTGTCAAAAGATCAATATTCCAACAGTTTGAATCCGCCAATCTGTGATCCCGATTCCCCCAACCTGAAACCCTAAAATTACCCACTAGTTGAGAACCTCTGGTCTAAAATATCCTTAGGAGAATATTTCTTTTTATTAATTTGCTTATCTTAACATGCATACAATGTTACTATATTACTTACATATTCGTACATACAATTTATGTCCCTTTGGCATTACTTATAGGTGAGGTGTAAGGAAGATTGTGACATACTCACTGAGCATTTCATGAGATTCAAATGAGAGCATGAATAGGGAAATGTCATAAAATGTGATATATCTAATGGTCATCATAGACTGGTGAGATGAAGTGAATAGATTTTGACAACTGGGATTAAGGTATCAAGTTTCTTCTCGGTTTTTATGTTCTGATCATGAACCCTCAATAAATGTTTCATCACTTCCTGTAATTCCTTGTAAAAGAAATTCAAACCTTTTCCCCGAACCGCATCAACAAGCCAAAAAAAAAACAAAAAAAACTGTACTCCAGGTCAATTACTACTAACTGCAGAGGAAGACATTTATTATAATCACAAATAATGTAATCAAACAGCTATTTTCAACAAAATCAATCAGTCCTAAGCACTATTTGAAATGAAAATTTCATATTAATTTTTTAAAATCTCATAATGATTTTCAATGATGTTGATAATAACAATGACAATTTATTCTTATGAATGTAAATTTATAACAATGAATGTAAATAGTTGAAATTTTCATATTCTTTGCTTAATGTTATCAATTAGTTATTGTTATCTAAAAGACCCTATCCTGAAGTGATCACAATAAGCAGCTTCCTCCGTAAATGCTTCCTCCACAAAAGTCTCACAACTGAACCCTGATTCCACAACACACTTTAGCAACAGACCTCTTCTGAGGCCTAAAATACCAATGGAAATAAATGTTTCTAAGTTTTAAACCTGTGTTCTCTTCATTTCCTGTGTTGGTCCTAAATCAATGGTTCTCAAACTTTATTGCATGACAGCACACTAAAGAATATATTTGACTTATGTGGCATACCAACTCTTTACTCCATCAAGTATTAATATACATTGATATATATCAAACCATATTTAGGATATGAAATTTTATATATCATATATATACAGTGGAATCCACTTAATAGAATCAACTGTTATTAGGACCAGCCATACAATAGGACAGATCTTGTAAGAACAATTTCAAACACATGTAATCATCACTAATTGGACTAAGCAGCAGTGCTACCAAATTAACATTTTATGAAACAAAATCTGATAGAATTTACTAAAAACATTTTTTAGTTCACAAAACAATTATCTTTCAAATATTTTAGATTGTAAGTTCAATGCAAAATTCTAAAAAGGAATAAAATGTTTAAAAAAAAAATAAAGAAGTTGTTGCGGTTTTTATGCAAGTTGTTACCTTTGAATTAAAAAATGACTCAAAACAACCTAAGGTGGTTTGTGTATAAAAAAAATCAAGTTTTGTGGTGAATCTAACCAGCTGTTTTTTGGGTCCAAAATCATTGTTCCCAATGTAGTCCTGTTAACTGGAATCCATTGTATATGTATGAAGCACCTTTGGAAATGTGTAAATTACCATCTTAGAAAAAATACATATCTGATTCATGGGACATGTGATAAATCACCAGATTAACAACTCTGTGGCGGAACTGGGACAGACATAATACCTATACTGGACACATTCAAGGTTTGGAATACATGTTTGCCTACTAGGAAAAATTCATGTGGCACACTTGGGAGAAAGTAGTGGCATATGATTGTGCCACAGCACACAGTTTGAGAACCACCGTCCTTAACATTAAACAAGAAAGTTTGAAATATAAACAAAGAAAACTTATAAGTCACCATGCAATATTTGGTATCATCATAGTATTATGGTGTAGTCTATTGACTAGGATATGCTTTGGTATATCATTCCATCTATTACAAGATAATATATTGGAACTATTTTTTTATGGTGTCAGGCCGTGTATGTGTCCAGTGAGAAGACATCAGGAAAGCAGAGGGCTTATTAAACTTATGGAGAAGAGATAGACATACAGAGATACATATATACTTGGATGGCAGAGAATTCAAAGGAAAGAGTGACAAACTGTTCACCCAGATTGAATTTAATCATGCTTATCAAGTTATATCATTTGCATTCATGATAAGGCTTACCAAGCCTACTTTCCTTGCAGATATGTTTTTCTCATCTCGACAATGATTTGTTTTCTGAAATAAGGGGTGCCTGGTTCTTGCAAAGAATAAAATGAGAGTTTCCATTTTTTTTTTTTTAATGTTTTTATTCCAGAAGAGAAAAATTATAACCCTGGTTAACAATGTTTTTGTTTACAGTTCTCTTTTTGAAGTTTCTTACTGAAGATTTTTTATGAACATGACATATCTATCACAGAAGACAACTCACAGTGTCTCATCGGACAGATATTCTGAAGTACCTCCAGACTTTAGAGCCTTCCGAATTTCAACACATCACCCACGAGAAGTACCTGAACCATTGTATCATTATAAGATAATTTGGTTGAAGCCATTCGGGTTTTCATTAGTGATATTATTGAGAATAATCAGTGATTTGCTTTTAAAAGACCCAAACCAATTAAAAACTGCTTGATGTCCTCTGACCTCGGTTATAGATGAAATCCTTAATATTTGAATGGTTTTAGTTGCAATATTATTCAAATTTCTTTGATGATGATTATTATTTAAAGTATACAGTCCATTTAGTGTTATTTACAATTTTGATAGAAAAATATGATCTTAACTTTGATGTAGTGTAAACTAGGCAATTGTATCTTGTGTTTATATGTGTGTGCCATTGTTATGTTATCAAGATCATTGCTATAAACAATTTCACATGAATTAATATGAAATTAATGTGAATTTTTAATTCATTTTTTAATAAAGCATTTTGGATCAACTGATTTTGATAACAGTAACAGTTTGATAACATTATCCCTGATTATAGTGAACAGATTCCTCTGAACAAATTTTTTCACATTTTTTTTTATTTAGTAAATGCTTTAAAATAATAATCTATTGTTGGTTTCCCCAACCTATAATAAGCAACGTTCTAAAAAGCCTCTGTCTATTTTACTGAAGAGAATCAGGCCCATTGTTTGTAGCGTAATTGCTGTTACAACAGCTCTATAAATTGTTCAAATTACATTCCTTTTCATCAATAATCATCATCATCAGAATCGTGGCATTGCTCTTTAAAAGTATTGGAACTAAAACTATCACTATTACTCCCAAAATATTTAGAATCACAAACAACTTTAGTAAGTTTTCTTTCTGATAAACATATTCTTATAATTCAATGATGTCAGTTCCTGAAATAAGATTCTGTTTAGTAGATTTTTTTAGCTTTAGATATTCTCGCTTTACTATAGAAATGCATTGAAAACCAGGAAGAAAAGTATTTCTAAGGGTCGGAAATTGATCCAAGCATTACTAACAAAATGAGGTTATTATACGTTAATGATTTTACTGTAGAAATGTATTGAAAATCAGGAAGAAAAGATTTTTGATAATCAGGAATTGATATAAATATCACTGAGACTACTGCTAAAATATGTATAATTCAAAAGCGCAGCTAATGATTTTACTACAGTAATGCATTGACTATCACAAAGAAAGGCATTGCTTGTTGTTGAGAAGAAATGCAAGCATTACTGACAGAATAGGGCCATTACATGTATGAATACATCACATTGTAATTGTTAAATGGTCAAATTTAAATAAGGTTGGTAATTTTGAGGCATACTCCTTACCTTATACTAGGATTGTTGAGCAAGAATGAAAAATTCAATAAGCAAGAAACTTGTTACAACTATCTTTTGTAAATAAAAAAATTTATTCGCTTTCAGAAGACTTGTCTACATTTTTTCCATCACTAATGGCTTTATGAAATTACCTGTCCCAGCCAAATGGTAATTATATCCATTGTCAGTCATAGCAGGTGACTACTATTGTGTAGGAGTAATTTATGATTACCTGTGTCAACTGTGTACTTACAGGCATGGCTCAGTGATAGAGAAAAGACCTGAACATTTAAGGTTCCGTTTCATTTGCCTATTTAGTAAAAATTCTAAGCTAAAAAGGTTTACATTAATATGCTGATTCATTGATAATTCTGTAGCCTAATGGTGCATTTATTTTATACTACAAATGTTTAACACTGCAAATGTTTATTTTTCAGCATAATCCCCTTCCTGGTCAATGTAAAAAACCCAATGCTTCTACATTAATCATGTAAATTGGACATTATAGTGTGAATATTCTAAATCAAAATTTAGCTAATATTTGTCAGGCTACGAACTTATTGATCCACTCTTGTAGAAAGAGTACAGAAAATTCAGATTCAAAATCAGGATAAAGATCCTTCCCTTCAAATTGGTATTATAAATTATTATAAACCAAATATTATCCTTCATGTTTTGACTTCAAAATACAGTGTATATCAGGCTATAAGAATATTAGAGGACTGAGCTAACTGTAACTCATCTAAGCCTCATAATTGTTCATATAAAGCTTTGATAGAGGCTATCTAGTCATGATACCAATGCATTGGATGCAGAGTAATATTTGCATATTTTTTTTCAAATTAAATATCCATCTAATATACTGGCATATATAGTAAGAAAATTTTCTTCTTGGTTTTTGTGAGCAAGTCTCAATCAACTAAGAGACCTTATTAGTACACGCTCCATATTTTAACAACTAAGCAATTACCAAACTCACAGCTGTGAATAGAAAAATGTTTGCATCCATCAAGAGAGAAAAGAATCCCATTTTGCAAAGCAAATGCTCGTTGCTATTAAAACCCGATTGATTTTAGCTTGAGTCAGCACTGGCCACTCCACCATCCCCCGTTTCCTGTGTTAACATTGAATGGCCATGTTACTGGTTGACATTATCAACTGAGTCATCTCCATCCAACTGGTCAGATCGTAAATCTAAGTCTGCACCATAAAATTCTTCCAGCTCGAAGGAGGTTTTCTTTTAAAGAGGTTTTGGGTCAATTCAGCATCTTTACTTATTGGATAAATTTTCGAGATGAGGATTGATAATCATATCAAATTTTAAGATGAGGAGCCACATTATATGATAGTTTATTCAGATTAGTATTAGAAACAGTCAATCAAATCTATAACCATACATTTCTTCAGTTTTCAAGCTAGTCTGGCTGGCTATGTATGTATCATGCATACAGGCCAGATCAATGAAGCCAGAGGGCTGAAAATTTCAACATTTACTCCTTCTTATGTCTAGAAAAAACGTTTTTTGTTTTTTAAAAATTCCCCCAGGAATGTGTTTTTAGCGGGGGTCAAATTTACGATGTAAGTTTATGTTGAATTAGTTGCTTAGTTTGTGTCTGTCTCCATTCATGCTTGTTTTTTGAAAATTGAGACTTTTTAGTGATCCAACACACGAGCTAGAGAAGTAACTTATTCATTGATTATCTTTTTTTTCCAGTTTTTCAATTGATTACCCCCAACATGGTATGCTGCCAAATGACATTGATTACTTGATTGTTTCTATTGATTGACTAACTAGATCTGTCACTCTCTTTGTTGCTTTTTCAATATTTCAGTTAATGAATTATTCAGCCTTCAACCTCAGGAGATTCAAGCATTCATTGGTGTAGTTGAAGATAGCTAGAGATTTGGATGTCCGAAGCTTTCGTGAGATGAAAGAGAAATTTGCAATAAATAGATATGCACTCCCATTTAATTGGTGAAAAACAACCCCAAAGGCTGAATTATTGCTCATGCAATTTGTGTATGCACAAATATATCCTTGTTATTGTATAATGTAATTAGAAATGCAGTAGGTGAACTAAAATTGGTAAAGCTTTTGAAAGGCCTCCCCCTACATTGCGCACCCTGGGGGGGGGACTGTTTCTAAATAGGCCCCTTCCTCTCAGCTACACTTTTCATGGCATCTGGTTGATAGTATTTTAAAGAAGGCAAGATCGGTCTACTGAAACACAGCGGAAAAACATGGTACTAATAAAATAAGAGAAGCAAAGCAAATGCGATTTTAATGAATAATGTTATTTTAAACAGTTCTTATGTAATCTGCATCCAGTCACGAGCCAACTCATTCGCTGACAAGGAAAACTGATCGGAAAAAACTAAACACACGATCCGTGTCAGTCTAATCCAATAAAACAGGTTTCATTGAAAAACTGCTGCCTAAAACACCTTTGATTTGATTATATATTCAATACATATATATATATAAACATAATCAAAGGTGTTAAAGCAAGCAGTTTTCCAATTAAACCTGTTTTATTGAATATATATATATATCACTTTACCGTTTTGCCTATCATGTCATGTTAAACTAAACCGATATATGTAATTAACATTTCCCTTCCATGACTATATGATTGGAAGATGGCTCTCTCACCAACTGAGCTAAACAGACAGTTTTTTATACCTATGAATTTATCTATTATATATACACTACCAAAGTAATTACCTTCAGTTGGAATAGAAGTGGGAGCAACTAGGCTTGTATATACATTTACCTTCCTTACCAAAAGTCTGGCACAAGACTAAAAGGTGATTCATCATCATCATCATCATCATCATCAGTCTTTTAACGTCCGTTGTTGGACATAGACCTTCCCCAGGATTCACCACACTTCTCTATCATGGACATCGCAGAGCCAGTATTTCTTGAATCTGTCCAGTACATCTCTCCATCTTGTGTTCTGTCGGCCTTGGTTTCTTACATGATCTCTGGGGATTCATGTTGTGAGACGTGATGTCCATCGGTTGTCTTTCATCCTTGCGACATGGCCTGCCCATTGCCATTTGAGTTTTTCTATAGTTTCTATGATGTTGCAGACTCCTTTTTCCTTCCTTATATACTCTGCTGTCTTGTGGTCTCTCCATGTAAGGTTGAACATAATTCTCTCATGCGCACGTTGCATACCTCTCAGCTTGCAAGTCTGTCTCTTGGTTAGGTTCCATATTTCGTAATTATCTCTTAAATGATCAGCTTAAGGAGACAAGATAAAAAAAGCATATCTTCTCAGTTCAGCATTCAGTCTGGGTTCAAACCGAGTTCAGTCTTTGTGAGTGAATATATAACATAATATGACAGTGAGTTTTGAGTTACATGTCTCTTCCAAGTACTATAGTGTTAAATGATTTTGATGTCTCATGGTTTTGTTTCATACAACACCATTAAACTCAAATGATTACTCATCATTACCTGCAACAGACCGATTTGATCACTGTTGCTGGGTTTAGGATAATCCTGTTTTCTGACATTTATATGTATCTATCTGTGAATCTATCTATCTAGACTTTGCCTAGTCTTGACCATTCATAGTAGAAACTTGAAATTTTGTGCACACACACCTCTCAAGGAGTAAGAAAAATGTTTGTTTTTTGAAAATTCCCCCCTAAATAAGTTCTTAATAGAAGGTTCACTTTACAATGAAAACTAATTACAAATTGTTCCCTTAGTTTATGCCCATGTTTGTTATATTTAAATCTAAATTTATGGTTCAAACCATACTGGTAGTATTTTCATCAAAGTAACATGATTTTATGATCACCATAGCTTAATTTAGGAAGTAAAAAGCAGCATATTTGGGTGGTAGTGATTCATAAATTCCCTTGGAATTCTGGTAATTCAAAAAAAAATGTCACAGCCAGTTTTCTTTCTCTTTATAATCAGGGGTGGGAAAGGGTGGTGATGTGGTGGTATGCTGTATACCTACTTCTCAATTTCCAGAGTTTATATCACGGTTAACCTAGTTCCCAAACCCCAGCCTTACCGTATACCTAGTTCCAAAATCCCCAGCCTTACTGTATACTGAATCCCCGAAACCCATTTCCATCACTGTCTATGATATCAAATCAATAACGAATTGATCAAAAAGTCATCTCTATAGGATTTGCTCAATACTGTCACCATTTTTTATTCAACATCTAAGATCGCACTTTTACAGCTGTTAATTTATGCATTGAGTGGTAAGATAAAAGCTGCAATTTAAAGAGAATTCCCAATTATCTACACCTTTCCACAAACAAATAAAAATAAGGTGAATTAAAAAAATATGTCAAGCAAATAAAAAAACACAGCACGCAAATCAAAAATATCTGTTAAGGAAAATGAAGAATAAGGCAAGCAAATTGAAAAAAAGGTCAAGCAAATAAAAAATATGGCAAGCAAAATGAGGAATAAGGCAAGCAAATTAAAAACACATCGAGCAAGTTGTGTAATAAGGCATGTGAATTAAAAAAAAGGACAAGCAAATCAAAAATACGTCAAGCAAATTAAAAGATGTGGCAAGCAAAGTAAGAAAAAGGACAAGCAAATAAAGATATATCAGGCTAATTTTGAAATATGGAAAGCTAATTAAAAAATAATGCAAGCAAATCAAAAATATGACAAGCAAAATGAGGAATAAAGCAAGCAAATAAGAAAAAAGGACAAGCAAATTAAAGCTATGTCAAGCTAACTTTGAAATATAAAAGCAAATTAAAAATAATGCAAGCATATCAAAATTTTTGCCTGTGTTTTGTTTTCAGTTCAAGAATTTGAAAACTGAAATTTTCAAGTTGGTCTGGCTGGCTATCTATGTCTGTGTGTATTGTGCATACAAGCTGCACCAATGGAGCTAGAGTACCGAAAATTTAAAAATCTATTACTTATGTCTGGAAATTTTTTTTTATTTTTTGAAAATTCCCTCCAAATGGGCGAATTAACAATGTAATCTTATTCTAAATCGGTCATTTAGCTTTGTGTCTCTCAGCATTCATGCTTGTTTTTTTTTAAAATTCAGACGAGGTTCCTGTGACTCAATTGAGTAAGGGATCATCTATAAAAGATGAGCTCAAAGCTCATGGGGAGCTGCTTTTTTTATTCCTATTTCACATTACTTACTTTGATCTATGGGAGGTATTTAACCTAACAATTTGAGATAAAAACCAAAACATTAGGAAAAAACAGGTCTAGGAAGTCCCTTGCAATGTGACCTATGACTTTTGGCAGCATACCGTGTTGGGGATGGTCAATTAAAAAAATTCAAGAAGGGGTGATCAATGAATGGGTTAATTTTCTCATCTTTTGTTCACAATCGTGAATGCTGTTGGACACTAAGGGACCAATTTTGCAGTAACTTACATTTTAAACTCAACCTCCCACTATAAACATGAAAGGGGATTTTTAAAGAAAAAAAAAAGGGACCTGAGGAAAAAAAACTTGTACAAAAGTTAATTTTATCGTCAAAATCTGTGTGCCATT
Organism: Thysanoteuthis rhombus; assembly: GCA_963457665.1. Classification (NCBI taxonomy): domain Eukaryota; kingdom Metazoa; phylum Mollusca; class Cephalopoda; order Oegopsida; family Thysanoteuthidae; genus Thysanoteuthis; species Thysanoteuthis major. Next base: position 21,097,067 of record OY735218.1, read on the forward strand.
AGTGAGTAGAAATATTGGATGAAATGATATAAAAATTGTGTATGCTCAATAGAACTAGAGATATATTTGAAAATCGATTGTGTGAAAAATTGTTCAGCAGTAAACAAAAATATAATTGTACAAATTTGATTTAAAAAATTTTTGGCGAAAAACACCTTGATGAAAAAAAACGAAAATTAACTATATTTTACAGCATAAAAGACACGCTTTTTTTCTAAGTTCTCTCTTGAGAGATGAATGCTTTATCATATATTTACTAACGTTACTGCATTATGCAAATAATGTAAACAAACAGCCACTGTGGGGTTTGATATATATTTGAATAGATACGAGCAAAATAAAATCACCCAATAGAATGGCCGGCCATGAAAATAAGGGAAAAGAGGGTCTGTTTCTTCTAAATTTTCAAAGAATAATCTAGAAAAAAATGTGTGTCTTATATGGTGTTGTGTCTGATATGCTAGAAAATATAGTAATTATTAGATTTTAACGATGACATTTTATCTAGGTTTTAACATTGAGGTAGAAATACTCAAAAACTATAGCCACTAAGCATCATCATCAGTCTTTTAACGTCCGTTGTTAGACATAGATCTTCCCTAGGATTTACCACAATTCTCTATCATAGGCATTGCAGAGCCAGTATTTCCTGAATTTGTTTAGTTCATCTCTCCATCTTGTGTTCAGTCAGCCTCGGTTTCTCATGTGATCTCCGGGGATCTATGTTGTGAGACGTGATGTCCATTGGTTGCCTTTCATTCTTGCAACATGGCCTGCCCATTGCCATTTGAGTTTTTCTATAGTTTCTATGATGTTGCAGACTCCTTTTTTCTTCCTCATATACTCTGTTGTTTTTGTGATCTCTCCATGTAAGGTTGAGCATGATTCTCTCATGCACACGTTGCATACTTCTCAGTTTGTAAGTTCGTCTCTTGGTTAGGTTCCATGTTTCAGCTCCATAAGTGACTATCGGGAGAACACATTGGTTGTATATTCTTCTTTTTAGGATTATTGGGATCATCTGGTTTTTGAAAGTTGAGCTTGCTCTGCTGAAGGCTTTCCATTCCAAAGTGATTCTTCATTTGATTCCCTCCTCTTTTGAGGATATCATGGAGATTCATTGTCCTGGGTAGATGTTATGGTCTACCTTGCCGAGTTTTGCATACCGATGCTTATTCACCTCAGCCAACGAATGTGGAAGGTTCTAGGTAAATTTGTCAATTACTCTTTGTCTACAGTAATTCATAATTCATCTATGATTTGAATTTATCAACAAAATTTTCAGTACTTATTTAACAAGGAACAAAAAAATTATCGAAAACTAGTAAGCTGAGCAATTTTTATATCAGTATCAGTAATACGATTGAGTATATGCATTATTTTGTCATTTTGTACCCTAAGCATCACTGGTTCTGAAGATCTGCCATTCTGGCACTTGTCTGGTCCCGGGCTGCTGCATTGGTGAGATTCAACCTGTACCAATTTTCTAGTGAGTCACACAATAGCATGATGAAGTAGAAGAATTGGTGGAAGGGGGAGAAGAGGGCTTAATCTTTATTCAAGGAAGTGACTCAAAAATTGTTCAGAAATTATCAGATTTGTTTCCAGAATAGCAAAGACAGCCCTGGCATTCCTAGCACCCTGGATTGATTGAAATTCAGCACCCTTTGAAGTGTAGTTTTATCTCATCTATTTATTCATATTTAACAGTGGGGGAAAAAAAAAATATATATATATATATATACACACACACACACACACACACACAGAGGTACTATGCTATATTGATTGGTACTAATTAAAATTAAAATGCATTAATTAAACGTGAATTTCTATTGGCAATTGCTTTTCTTATTTCAATACTTTCTTTTGTTGTGAAACAGATATTCCAGGAATCTGACTTACCGTCCGAGAATTTTCTTATGTAACTGTTGTCATTCTAATTTATTTGATTGCCCCCACGAGTTTTTGTAGGGTCCTATTGTTAGGGACACATGAAAATCATTCCCCAACACTTGGCGCCCTGGGCGACTGCCTGTGTTGCCGGTACCTAGGGCCAGCCCAGCAGAAAGAGATTGGCCAACCTTAGAGAAGAATACCTTCACCTTGACCTTTGCTTTTACTCTTCAGCAAAGAAAAACAAAAAAATTCTATCTAGGCTTCTTGCTATTGATTTTCTTTGCCACAATTTAAAACGGATATTAAATTTCAATATTAACAATTCAATTGTTGGTTTAACATTGCCAAGAGATTTTATGATGTTCTGTTGGAGAAAGTTGAGAGGTAAAGAGAATTCCCATAGATTTTTTTTTTTCCATATAGGAAAAGTTTAAATACCAAACATTTCTCTATCAATAAAACACAAATTGGGAACAGCTTCCTAAAATGTATTGATCAGCATTCTATTTTTGGTTTTGCAGTAAAACAACGGAGGTCAGAGTGGCATAACAGTTACAGGCAAAGAAAATGGATTTGACCAACTGAATTCAAATTCTGAAGCTGTCTGCACTCACTTTGCACGAATACCTTTGGAAAAGGCATGAATCCATCTCTCTTCCCTCAGAGATATGTTAACAGGGCAAACCAGGCTCTGTAGCCCTGGTTGGCAACCAGTCAAGAAGGACAACTTTGAATTCAAAACCAAAGATGGATCTATGCCCTTCACAAGGGTATTAGTGCAATGTGAACACCAACTGTCAGAGTTTGAACTTGGTTTGTCGATTATATTTTCGCTGCTGTTACCCATATTAATAAAGCTTGAATTCCACATAACTTCGGAAGATGAATAAATGATCACATGCACATTGATTTGATGAATGCCGTGATGTTTTGTGCTCAACCAAATGACGGAGTGGAAAATGGAATTGGATTACAACGACAGACATCAACAATTTTACCCAAAATGTTTATTTTATATTTATTTCATTTAATTTTCTTACATCTCACAAAAGCTTAAAAATGTTAGTACATGCCCCCCCCCCGTTATAACACAGTTCAATGTTGGTGGATGATAGACCCCCAAAACATTAATCTAGCTCCAAAATAGTAGACCTTCCCACCAAATAGCTGTGGTCATAACGTAGTTGGGTTTGTTGGACCCCGATAAACATGTTATAATAGGTTTGGAGAAACCTGTGTTACTAGTTTAGCCTTCAATGAAGGAAAAAAAGAAAAAAAAAAAAAAAAAAGAGAAAGAAACAAATAAATAATCTTCTAGTTTATGATTAATAGAGTAGTTATGACAAAAAAGTATCTTACAAAACCAGTTTGTTTTTTTCCCTATCTCAAAGCATTACAGCAGTACTAAAGGGTGTAATCAAATTACAATCGAAGAAATATGGGTGTGTGTATGCACTGTGGTTACTCAACAACTGACCATTGTACAAAGTTGACAGGCACCAAATATATCAGCCAGCACACAAGGCAGTGCAGTGTCGAGTTTGAAGATTTTGGGAACTGTCAAGAAATCTAATGAAAACAAGTAAAAAATTACGTATTATAGATCTTTTATCTAAAAGTACAGATATGAATTTAGATGTCATTTTACATGACTATTTAAGGGCAGGCTGCTCAACACACCATGAAGTCCGGACTCTTTCAAACATGCACTGCCCTACAAACTATAAACTATTCATTTATTTGTAAAGTCACCGGAGATTCTATTTTTTTATGACTAGTAGAACAAAAAAAATTATTTAGACCCCAAGAAATGCACTTCATATGCAAAGCTTACTGTAGGAATATTACCAAATAGTTTTCAGAAATAATAGAAAGGCCTTTCTGCAATATGGCACAAAAAAAAAAAAAAAAAAGAAAAGAAAAGAAAACATTTTTCCAAGATTTCCATTAGTAAATGTTTTATATCAGATGTTTGTTTAAATCTTGATAGAAATTATCTCTACCATAATTCTCATGATTTATAACTGTTATGCTCTGTTAATTATTATTATTTCACCTATATGCTGGATAGGGCAAAGCCATTCCTGCTTGGGCATCAGACATTTTTGTTCATCAGTCTCCTTCATGTTCCTCTGTCTAGTCTTTGGAATCGGTTTCTTTGGCATTAAGTCCAAAGTATTTCTGTCAGAGCACTTTCAGTTTGACAATTGTCTGGTATTCAATGTGAAACACAGTGGTCTGTGTTCATGGATATTAGCACTGATCCCTTTGGGAAAGAGAGGAAGAGGTAAAAAAAAAAAATCATATATATATATATATATATCTCTTTGCTACCCACAACAGACTGGTTTAATCACTGTTGCTGGGTATAGGTTATTCATGTGTTCCGACATATGTAGCTACCTATATATCTGACTTTAGCCAACCCTTACGGTTTATAGTGGAAACTTGAAATTTCACACACTTCAATGTATAAGGAAAATGTTTCCCCCTAAAAAACTATTTTGGCAGGGGGGGGGGGCTTCAATATGCAATGTAAGTTTATGCTAAATTGGTTTCTGCCTGCTTATCTTTTGAAATTTCAGACCTTTTCTCAGTGATTCCTGTCCAACAAAGAGCAAGAGAAGCAAGTTATTCGTTAATCACTTTTTTTCTCCAACTTTTCAAACGGATCACTCCCAACACAGTTCATATGGGTGGTGGGGATTCAATTTCCCTTGGAATGCTTGTTGATTTCAGTTACTTGAAGGCCGATAATACCCATGTTACATGTCTATAGTAAGTTCATGTTTCTTTACTAATGTTAGTCCTTGAACATTAAATGCTGCTGGTTAAAAGGATTTCGGAGTCATGATGATATGTAATATGTGAAAATAGACTCAGAGGTAATAGGCCCTGAAGCAACGTCACGTGTTTCACAGACATTGTTTGAATACCAATAGAAATTATCTCTTCTAAATTTACTAGCCAATTCCAAACCGAGGAGAGAAGAAAAAAAAAAAAAAAAAAAAAAAAAGCAACTCACCTTTCAGAAAGTCTTATAGCAAAAGTAAAAATTTTTTCCTTTAATCTTAGATCTTCTGGAAAAGAATTCTAATTTCTTCAGAAAAAAACAAAACAAGGTGTAGTAGGGTATAAAGACTTCAGGAAAGTCTTTCACTCACTGTGTTCATTATTATCTGAATCTGTGTTGAATTTGTCACTTCAACTGTTGAGACTCAAATTAAGGTAACTTCCCCCAATCTGAAATTTGCGCCGTGTCTTCATTTTGTCCTCAGCACACTTTTGTGCCTATTACCTGCTTTCCAGCAATGCTATTTACTTTCTTAGGCAGTGGTTATTGAATTGTGAGCTGCAACTTTTTTCCAAATGTGTCCTGTTAATTTTTCCAAATATACACACACATTTTGAGCTTCAAACATGTCCAGTACAAGTATTATAATCGTCCTGCTGCTGAGTTGCCCATCTACTGGTTTTATCCCAGGATTTTGTGAGATCTGAATCTTTTCAGTAACAAATGAAAGGAGGGGAGGAATATTATCTGCATACTGATATAAAGTTTCATTCATTTATTCGTTCGTCTAATTCATTCAATTTTTAATCAGGGTATCAGAAGAAAATCTGTTTGAAACTATCAGAACTTGACAAGGATTATATTATTCATACATTTGATCATTTGGTATCATCATCAGTCTTTCAATGTCCGTCGTTGGACATAGACCTTCCCTACATTTTGTATAGAATATCTTAAAAATGAGACATAAGACCATAATGCAACAGTGCTGTGGATCAAGTTTGTATCTAATTCACCTCTTCCAACTGAGTTAAAAAAGGTACATGAATTCACTACTCTATCCAAGCAATATCTCCTAAAATTCTCAATGAATTTCAATGAAATTTTCTGGAAGGGAGGGGAGGGGGACACGAGAAAAATTGATCAAATTTATAGATGGATCCAGGAATTTGTTTTCGATTGAGCAATAGTTTTTCATATATTAAGATGCATTGTGGTGGTTCTTATTGATTACATTGATCAACTGAGCTCAAGTAAACCAAGAAATAAACACGGATATTTAATTACATATTTAGTTCTCATTTGATCACATTTTGTTGACACAGTAATGAGAGCAAAACAAAAATCCAGTAGTAAGGGCAGGGGGTTAATCTTGAGTTGATAGTCTAATAATTACCCTATGAGCTTTGAAGGCTGAAAAAAAGAAAAAAATGGCAAACACAAATAGAAAGCTTCTAATTTAAAGTAAAAATTTGTGCATCATTCAAAAGTCACTTTCTTATGATTCCCATTGTCAGCGGTGAGTGTCTATGTATCGCGAGAAGTTATAAGTAGTAAAAATCTGTTAAACTAGCTTGCTATTATACCATGATGCGGTACTAGTCTTGCTACTTTTATAATATATCAATGTTCTGTACCTGTGCTTTCATTTAAATCAATAATTCTGTTTTGTTTATCATTACTATTCTAACTAGACACTAATTTTGATTCAAAATGAGAAAAAGCTCAATTAAATTTTACAATTTTTAAAAATCAGCTGGGAAGAACTAATCTACTTATATAATAAACCATGCGTAGGTCTATATTTTTTGTCTGTTAAATTTGTCGGATATCATTAATAAAGGCCAATCAGAGTAGTCTCCCTTATTTGGGGGGGGGGGTCAGGTTTATTCTGATTGAGCATGAACAAGAAAATGTAGAGCAACATTGATACCATTCTAAGTAGAATGCAATAGCAAAACTATTCAAATACTGCCAATATTTTTTGATGGCATGAGGAAACTTGTATTATTTAAACATTGTAAATTCTATTTCTAGTGTTGATAAAATGATGAAGTTAATCTTATACAGCGACAATATGTTAGAAAGATCTTTTTTCAAGGTTGAACATTTTGAAATTTCTCAAAGTTATTTTTTGTTTACTGTTGGCTTCCAAGAATTTCAAGTGACTTCAATTGAAAAGAAAAGTGCAGGAAAACAATGGATTAAAAAGGAAAGAAATGAAGAAATAATTCAAAACCAAAAAGATTTTTTTTATTTTTGTCTATAAAAAAGAGGAAAGAAAAAAAAAAAGGAAAAAAAAAAAAAAAAGGAAAGGAATCAATTCGTTCACTATTCATCAATAAAACTGCAAAAATGGAATTGTTCAAATTTTGTCAAATGAGCAATGTGAGTGAGTGAGTGGGTGAAGATGGGGAACTGACAGCCCTCCACCCTAAGGGATAAGTACAGAAGGGAGGGGAGAGAATCCTTCCTCCCCAGCCACTTTAAATAGAAGTGAGAGTGAATAAGTGGAATAAAGAAAGAGAAGGAGCAAGTTAGAGTTGGGCGGGGGGAGGGGGTCTGAGAGAGAAAAAAAAAAAAAAAAAAAAATGGGGGAGGGGTGAAATAAGAGGGAATGGAAATAGGGGGGCTGCTGTATAATCCAGGTGGGCAGGAGATTACTGGCCACCACTGCTATTGCAATGTCTGCTTCCACAGGAAGGAAGAAAAAGGAAAAAAAAAAAAAAAAAGATGCAGAGTGACCGGTCGTTGCCCTGAGGGTCTCCAGAAGGCCATTACAAACAAAAAGTCTCCTCCGTCTAACCTTCTGCAATTTTTTCTAAACGATCTCAGGCACTGGCTCTGAAGCAAAAAGAAAGGAGGCAATTTTCAGTTAAAAAAAAATAGATTTTATTTAAAGAATATCTTCATAAATCAAACTATATAACTACACTATTGGAAATTTCAGAAAATAAAGAATAAAAATTTGTATAAGAAAAAAAAAAAAGAAAAAATCAATTTTAAAAAAAAAGGTCCTTAATTACAGTGCATTATCATTTCTGATGGCATATCAGACCTCCGCCTTATTTCACAAGGGAATAAATGAAGAGAAAAAAAAAAAAGAAAGTATTTGCCTGAATTTCTCATTCAGTGTTTCAACCCCTTAAATTTTGGCTGATGTGGGTCTAAACAACTGAGTCATTTTTTAGAGAAAAAAGCAGAAGGAGTGGGGGTCACCATCAAATGCAGTAAAGTTTTCAGGGTACTCAAATAAAACATTTCAGTTAGATCAACTAATAAAGTTTTCAAGTTGAACATTTCAAAATTCTGGTATAGTTCAGGAGAAAACCTTAGATGTACCTATAGGAAGATAACCTGAACTCAAACTGATGAATAAAAAGTAGCCTTTTTAGCAAAATATCTTGAAAAATGTTTATAAAGAACAAGTTTGGGTGCGCTAGATTCTGACTTCCTTGCTTCTTCATTCATTTCTCCATACAATATTATTCCAAAACTATGAGTCCCATTTAGTCCCTGTTATAAAAGTCAATCTGCATTGAGAGAGTGAATTCTCCATCAGTTCTTGCATATGAAACTCTTATTAGTGCTGTCATGACATCAAAGGTTTTTGATGGGGTCATTATTTTTGTATGTCACACCAAAACCTCAACAATGGCGGCAGTTTGACAACAAAGATTAAATATGAAATTAACCCTTAGCTGTGAAAAGTGAAAAAACATTTGATACAGAAGGAATTGTTCAAATAATTGTCAATATTTTTACCTCCAAGTGGAAAAATCAACCCAATACTTTTTTCTCAGTGGTGTTTCACTTTGTCTGATACTTGGGCATAGACTTGAATAAAACTCAGGAATAAGTGGAAATTCTGAAATGAAAACCAATAAAAAGTCAAAATAAATTTATTTATTTCATACTTTGTGCAAACATAGAAGTTTCAGAAACAAAGCTGATGCTTCGGAAAAATAAAATGGTAGTAAATATGAAAGTATCAAATTAAAGTATAACATAACAGCACCAACTAAATTAGATTTCTTGAGTTTTTCTAATAAAAACACTTTCTAACTTAGCACTGCTGTGCTTTGTGTCTTGACTAATACAGCTGGCGAATGTCAACCTTGCACAACGGCCAGTTGTCAGAAAATCATGGCAGAGAAATTTCTTTAATTGTGGTAACACCATTATTATTATCATCATCATCACCTCTTAAATTCAAGGGCCACTTGGAAATGGAAATGATGGGACTCTGAACTGTAAATAAATTTTTTTTTCCGGATCAACCAAAGGGGGATAATTTCAATTAGGAGTTATTTCCCTTGATAATGATATTCATTTTTAAAAAATTGAATATAAGAATTATTATTATTAGATGACTTAATTTTTGGCTCGGATTCTTCATTTTATCAGTTGTTTTTTATCACAATTTTTCAGAATGTTATTTTACAACTGTCAACAAGTAGTGTATATCGGAAATAGAGAACAAGCCAATCCAAGCTGTAAAATGAAGACCATAGAATGACGGCCTGAGTGTTGCAATAAAAAGCAAAAGTAATAACAGTAAAAAATGAATGATAATTAAAACTATGTTCTGAATTGAAATTCTACACTGACAATAAATATTTGGTAAGATTTGTATTTTTGTCAATTGGAAAAAAAGTAAGTGAACCTGTTAGAATGACTTACTTGTGCAACAAGGTAGACAACAGCCAGATAGGCCCCTATGCCAACCGCAAGAAATAAATCAAATACTGCAGGTTTTACACTGAAAGATAAATAACAAAATCAATGATTAGGAGAAGGAAAAAAAAAATGGTAATTCTTTGTTGTAAATCTATAGCCAAGTCAATGACATTCCAGTTTTATAAAGATTGATTGATGCTACTAAATTTGAAGTGTAGATATTGGGAAAAATAAAATTGAAAAAAAAAAAAAATTGTATAAAAAAAGACTGCTGATCAACAATATCATCAAAAACGTCAAGAATACAAAGGGAGATAATAAATGAAAGTTGATATTCATGAAGAAAAAAAAGAAAATTTATCTATCTATATCTATATAACAAACACACACATATATATATATATATATATATATATATATATATATATATATATATATATACATATATCTCTCCTATTGTCATAAATTATAGATTTTAAAATGGGAGACACTTAGCTCCTTGGGGAGAAACATACAATACAAAGTATAATTGTGAAAATACAACTAGATGACAATTCATAATCCCAGTGAAGTGATGGAAACCTGCAGCATTCACCTCCTCAGTGGAGTAAATCCGCCTACAATCTGAATAGATAGTAACATACCCTTTATCAGCATCAAAGAATCATTTTTGGATTCTGATAATAACAGAGACAGTTGAACGGATGTGGGATTTGGCAATATGTAGGAACAAGTTACCATGAGTGGCATATAGATTATGAAGAAATATCATATTTTCCGTGTAGATAACATGCACCAGTGAAAATATTTGTTTTAAGTACGGAAATATTGTCATGTAATCTGCATCTTGAAAATTTTGCAGCAACCGGTTATAGGGAATATTTTTTCCTATTTGTCTAGGTTACATTACTGAAGTAAAACGAATCTTAAATGAAAAATAAAATCAGATTTCATTGAATCAACATGTATATGCACACACAAAAAAATGTGGCCTCCAAGGAATAAATATCAGTAGTGAAGCTAATAGAAGTCAGCAACATTAAACGATCATTTACTTTAGTCTACTAATGTGTAAAGATCAGGTAAGATAAAATACCATGTTTGGTTTCCATTGTCAACTATTTGCCAAGTTGTAACCATTATTGTTATTATGTGTTGAAAGGGAAATGGGTCCAAATTCAGGTTGAAAAACTAAACGGAAAAAAATTATCACCAGATAACCTGCATGCTCGTATAACCTTTACACCTTTCAAAAGTGGTGTATAACCTGTGGGTTATACATCCGAAAATACTGTAGCTATTTTTCGTTATTCATGTAAGAGTTTCACTAAATAAAAAAAACAAACAAAAAACAAAAAAAAAAATAGATTTTTTCAACCAAGAAGACAAAGCAAAATCAGTATAAAGATTAAAAAACAAAAAAAAAAAAAGAAAAGAGAAAAAAACATAAGAAACAGACTTACCTATATGCATTCATTGTAAAAACAGCACCATCATAAAATAAAAATTCAGGATCTCTGAGGAAAGAAGAAAGTATGGATCAGTAATTGTAAGGATATATTTACAAGCAGGTCAAAATTTCTGTCTTTCAAAGCTTATATTCTTTACAATACATATTAAACTTTAGTTACACAGCAAATATTCTATAATCATTAATTAGCTCTACTTTCATAGATTTTTGGAGACCACAGGATGAATCCTAGGTTGTGTTGTTTCACCGGGGGGGGGGGTGTGATAATGTGAAAATATCTATTCCCTTTCTTCACCAAGTCTGATGAAAAAATGTTTTATCATCATTTATGATATTTTTGGTGACTAATATCAATTTCTTTTATTACCAACTTGAATTCTCACTTAATAATAATTTGAAAGAGAAAAAGAACTATTCAAGTTTGATACATTCAGAAACATTGTAATTTAATCAATAATAATTTATAATAGAAAAAAAAAAATCCAAAGAAAATGCCCCAGAGAATCAAGATATCTATCATATTTGCTGAGCCGTAAGATACATTGTTGGTTTACGAGGGTATTTGAGGAATTACTCTGCACTGCGACTTCTCCAAGCCTATAACTGTCCATAATGAGCATCAATAGATAACAATCCGCCCTCGTAATAATACAAGTGCATTGGACAAGGTATAAAAGTTGCGTAAGTTTTTTTTTTTTTTCCTTCTGTCAAATCAAATGTTTGTCATATATACTGGCTTATGTGGTAAGTAAAATTCCTCACCTTTTATCAGCTTTTAATCCCGTAATTTTGACATCTTTGAGGTAACGGGACAGAGTTTCCTCCATTGTTGTAATTAATCGATGATCTTTTGGAATCAGTGGAGTTGCTCGTGGCTGGGAAGTAAGGCAGTCCAGCCAAGCAGACACCAACTCTTCCTGTACTTCCTGGAAAAACACAACACTCACAGATTACAGATAAGCAAGAGAAAATTTAAATATCTTGGAAAAAAAAAAAAAAAAGAATAAAAAAAAAACAACACATTGCGTGGACAAGTAGGCGTCTGATTTTTGTATTTGAAAGGCCAGAATTAAATTCAACTGAAATTGTTTTAGTAATTAATGTATCAATCTGCTAAAGAGTATACAAATATTTTGTGGGAAAAGATTCCCAATATGAATCTACAAAAGTTTTTTTATTTGAAAATATAATTGGATTCATAATGAAGTGATCAAGGTCATAGGAAAAGAACAATTTAAAAAATAAATAAATAGATAAGTAAGTAAATACTTGGGCATTTTTTTTTTACTTCGAAATATACATTTATTCTTAATGCTCCTCCTAGGACATATACATACCAAGGTTTCTATAACTGCTGGGATATATAGATCTCTAAAGTTTACAAAAGACATTCTAATCAAGCATTAAGCACCTTGTTACAGCAAAAGAAAAATGTTGGATACACCAATTTTTTTTTACTAATCCTACTACGGACAACAATCTCTGCATTACGCTCAATAACACTGGTCAAAGGAGAATTGATGCAATACAATTTTACTACTTACACATTTTTGGCCTTGGGCCAGACTAGATTAAGTTGATATTTATATCCAAAAATAAATCAGAAATTTTGGATCATCAATTTTGCTGAACAAAAACTCGTTATGATCAAGTGAAAATATAAACAAATAACATATATTTTGGAAGGTCACATGAATTGCCAACCTTGCTCCCAACCATAGAAATAAGGTGAGGGAGGAGGCTTGGAAAATGAGGGGTGGTGGAGACATACTAAACAACACTTACCAATCCATCAGTAAATAACCGGAATTGTCCCTGGTTGGTTAAATTGTAAAGGTGTCGTGCTAAGGTTTCTGCGACAATTTGAATATTGCGAGTAAGAACTTTGGGATCGACTTGAGATCTGGTGGGAGGAAAAAAAAAAAACAAAAAAAAAACAGATAAAAATAAAAATCAACTACAAGTACAAAGTCACGTGAAAATCTAAAATGATTTCAGGAGTCAGTAGAAGATGATTCAACATGAAACCTGTTCCCCAAAAATATCATGGAGCTAAAACAAAAAAACTTTTAGCGTTGGGAGAATAATTTTTTGAGGTTTCATGCAAATTTTTCATATACAAGTTAATCCTTAGTATATCTCTGAATTTTTGAGATGAGATATTATTATTATTTCTATTAATATTCGGACCAAGATGAGGATGGTCTGAATATTAATAGAAATAAAGTTAATCCTTGTTAAAAAAAAATGTTTGAATTTCTTGGATGATTTTTTTTAGAAAAACTACTGGACTCATATTAGCAGAAGAGTTCATTGTTCAAAATAGTTGGTAGGTGATATTTTTATCAACAGAATTGTTAGTTCTAAGTGGAAGAGTCTATTGTTACATTCAGAGAAAGAGAAACAGAAAAAAAAAAAAATTAAAAAAAAAAAAAAATCACCGTTTGCTATTGATTATGGCATGAAAATACACAAGGGTTTTGGCATTTTTAATATATTCTCATACTGTTTATTGGAATAAACTTCAAGTTCACAGACACTGTGCTACTTTGTACTATTTTCATTTTTGTGTATCTTACAAACCATCAAGTATTAAACTAATGTTCCTGGGACCTTCAAAATGTCGATTTGACATAGATAACTATTAGGCTAACTGTCAATAATTACTCAAAGTTCAGAGAGAGTAAATAAAGAGGAGATTATTATGTGGTTTGAAATGCGGTTTATCATAGCTCGGATAGACGGTGGACCCCAAATTATTAATCACAGCAGTAATATTATGTGGCCATCTTTCTTTATAATGTGGGACACTTGTATTAATCTAACTCAAACATCAAAAATTAATTATTCTGAATAAGTTGAGCTCCACATTGAAAAAAATAGTTCACTTATTGATTCCTCATTCCAACCATTTAATATTCTGTTTGACAAATTCTCTTTTTAAAAACCTTTTCTTTCCACCATTAGATAGAGAGAAAAGCAGAATAGAACAAACATTAAGGTGACAATAATTATCCTAATTAATGACTTCTGATATGCTGATTAATTTTAATGAATTCATTTTTTAAAAGCAGACACTGTCAGATTTTTCTGCAATATGTAAATACTCTAAGTGACATGAATTAATCATCCCTATTATAATCCTGGAAACTAAAGTAAATATTTTAATCAAATATTTTTTCTAGATCAAATTCATTCAAATAACTAGCACCTAAGTATCAGAATAGGAAAAATTAACAAAAAGGTATGTACACTATAAGCCATGCTATAACACAAATGGTTTACAAGGATGTTTGGAAGACTATCACTCAACAACAACTTATCCACTTTACATAGTTATCAATTTTTAACTTTGGTAGACAGTCACAATACCAGTTTATTGGACACATAAAATTTGCATAGTTTAGAAGAAAAAAAAAAAAAAAAAAAAAATCAGAAGTCCGTCTTACATTGTTGTTCTCCTAGAAGAAAACATTTGAGTAATTTTAAGTGCTCTCAATCCATAAAAGCTTTCTTCTATAAATTTAATAGTTTTGAGAAAAAATAATTTTTCAAGGTTTGGAGGTGGGGGGTTCTATTTACAATGTATTTATAATGCTAAACTGGAGAACAGCAATGTAAACTGAATGGAATCTTGACTTAATCTTACAGACTTCAACCCTACCACCCTCAACAACATTACAAAAGCCATGTGTGCTCAAACTGCCAGATTATAATGATATTATCTTTATGGACTGTGAGAAGAAAGTAATATAAGATCAATTTGGGCTGCAGAGCGCCAGCTGGCTGAGGGGATGGGAAAAAGGAGGAGGAGGTCATTTTTTCTCTTCATAAACTTCAATAAAAGAGAAAACTAGCATTCCAAGGGAAATTAAGAATGACTGCCAACCATATATGTTCCTTTTTACCAAGTAAATTATGTAGTGGTGAGGGTAAAAAAATCAAGTTACTTTGATGAAAACAGTATCAGTATGGATTGAATCATAATTTAAGGATTCAAAGAAGAAAAGAAAAAAAAAAAAAAAAAATCAACTATGAAGATTTAGAACTGGGTAGAATCCAGACACAGATACTTGTAAAAGTCAGGACACTTGCATAGCCTTATCCCAGCAACAGAGTTTAAACTGGTCTGTTCTGAGTAGTGCTGATTAATATAGGAGAAAGAATTAAACATTGACAAAGCTGTGACAAGACACACAAATATACATGATGTCTTAAATCTTTTTATTCAGATTAAGCAATATTCAAAAATATATTCTTTCAAAATAAAATCTCTGGCACATTGATTTCTATTATTGGGATATTTGATGCCATACTATCTTCTCCAAATCCCAATTCATCTTTGTTTCAAAACTAGACAACATAATTAGACGTCAAAATTTCTCAGATGAAGAATTATCATTACTAGGGCAGTTCCAGTTCCAAAGATGCATGTTTGGAAGGGGCAAGACTTTATGGCGTGTGTGGAGCAGCCTGTCATAAGAGTCATGATAATAATTTTCTATCCGCCATATGAAATTATGGCTTCAAAGTATTTTGATGACTTTTCAGTGTTGCCAATTTAGATATTTTATATACAGAATTAAGTAAAAGATCCATAATCTTTAATATTTTATCTATTTTAATTAGATTTATCAAAAACTGCTGTTCTGAAGAACTTCAAATACAACACTGTACTGCCTTGTGTGCAGACTAATATACCTGACGAGAGCAAACTTTGTACGATGGCCAGTTATCGAGTAATCATGGTGCATACACAGTCAGATATTTCTTCAATTGTAATTAGATTATACACTAATTCATTTGATGGTTATTAGTTCTAAAATGTTAGATGGAGAGACGAGCTGGACAAGTTCAGGAGGTACTGGCTCCGTGACGCCCATGATAGAGAAGTGTGGCAAATCCTGGGGAAGGTCTATGTCCAACGACGGACGCTGAAAGACTGATGATGATGGAGTTCTATCTCTAGGCAAAGTAGTGAAATTCACATACACTGGTTCAGTGGTAAAAGCATCTTTGCAATGAAGAATTAACTAATACAAGATATCCTCTGGCATGGATAGTGGCACGAGAAGAATGTATCCCCATGTATTGAATAAAGGGTTTGGTTTGGAATTCCCAGGTTGCCAACTACAACTATAACTGACACCTGAATAAGGTTGGAGGTTACAACCAAGATGAGGATGCTAGTCCGAGTAAGTCAGTGTGAAATAATGTCTAATACTGAGTAAGAAAAAATGCTCGTTACCATCTGAATATTTTTTCCCCTCGGGGGTGAATCTATAATAACTACTAAATAGAAAATACAATTTTTGTTGCTTACCTGACGTCTAGAACTGTTCCTCTTTCTGTTGATTTATGACTTTCCAGTTTAGAGAGAGTGAATGCAGGTAAACGTTTAATACTGAATCTTTCGTGTTCCCATGCTAACATGTCTTCGGCAAGATTGATTTTTTTGTGCACCATTTTGAATGTGACATCTGGGAAAAAGATTTTTGTCATTTCTTCCATATCCTAAAAAGAATACATGGAAAATCATTTCATAAAAAGACAATCTGACATTATTAGACAAGCCATTTCACATACATAGAGGAGCCCAAAGTAAGTTGTTGCAATAATGTTTTCTGAAGTATATTTGAAGATCCAGTAGGGTGTATGCATGCAAAGGAATACAGGTATACCTTGATTAGTGCGGTAAACTTGTTCCAAGATTTTCCACACTGTTCAAGGTCTTCTTATATTTCATTGTGTTTATTTTCCCTCCCAGCTTATACTTAGTTACATTAATTTGAACGGCAATACCTTAGCCATATTATATGAAAAACCCACACATCAAAATCACAGTATTCAAAGTATGCAAGTATTGTATTTGATAGACTCTCAAAGCCCATATTTCAGCAAGGAATATCATTGCCTTAAGTGAATGATTATTTTCACTAAGCAATTCATTTTGGGTAATTTAAAATTTCATTTTTTTTTCACTACACACATGCTAGAAACATTTCCATTTCCACCTCAAAAGAGATTTCTTTTTCTTACCTATGTTAACACATAATGATACTGTCTATTGTTTTGAGAAGAGTCATTAACATTCAAAAAGATTTTTCAGCTGATTGAACTCCTTGTTTTTAGTGTTAATACAACATTTCAGCCAATTCATTCAATGGTATTTGGGTTGCCAGATTTAGTCAGAAGGGGAGACAATCCAAGCTTTATCTTAGGATTACCCAGCCCGTCTAAAGAAGCTTTGAATCTCTGTCTCTAGATTAGCTTGATTTCCAAATTCAGTGCTATTCCAATGACTCTCCTTCTGGTAACCATGATAAAGAGCATAAATGAACCAAAAGAAAAAGGTTACCTTGAGGAAATATCCACCTGAACTGTCTTCCCTGGGTGGTTTTGACACATGTAGGCTGAGTGTGTTGCCAGAGCCAATGGTATCAAGGCACAGCACATAAGCTACATCTGTCAGTTGATTGTTATCTGCAATAAGAAATTAAACATCAAACAGAAACCAGTAGAAAACTATAAAGCACAGAGAGAGAGAGAGAGAGAGAGTGCATACCTATGCAATCACGTCATGGTCAATGAAAATTTGATACAGGAGAAGAATTGGAATATATTTGAAAATATAAGGGAATTAAATTTGCAAATTTATATCGAGTTACCTCCCTTAGATATATAGCCATTTTAAAAAGAAATAAATTATTTCCGCCCTGACTGACTGTAGAAAAATATCAAAATATTCAAGGATCCACCTCCGAATTTAATAGATACTTCCTGGACCTACCCTTCGAAAAAATTTAATTCTGATTCATTGGGAACTTTTGGAGATACACACAAGTGAAAACATACATTTTCCATTCATGTTGGCAATGGTAAATCAACAAAATGGTATCAGGTAATCAGTGTGTGGTGCTAAATTAAAGTGGGAATGGCAAAAGCGCCTATGTCATTTGTCTTTCATCTATCATGTAAATACTTGACAATAGTGAGCTATGTATTGCTGAAAAAATAAGTGGTTTACATAAACTCGGATCTGGTACTCAACGAAGTAATGTGCTTTGTTATCTGTATGCTACTCATATTCAGTGGTTAGCTCCCTTGTTAATCACAGTAAAAAAAGAAAAAACTAAAGATTAACTATTAATGCTGTTCTGTTTTGTTTTTTTTGTTAGATGCTGATAAAAAAAATTGAGAGCAAATAAGCTGTCATTATCTTATTGAGATAACCCAGTTTTAGTTAGGACGTTTTGCTCTGTAAGATATTTTTTTTTTATTGAATTACATTATCAGCGGTAATTGTTTGAAATATGTAAGATTAAACATTATGCCAATATATCAGCTGCGTCGTGGCCATTCCAATGGCTAAAAGTAGCTAGATTGGGAATTGCATTTTATTGAATTCAACTAGAAAAGGATATGATTTAGGATGAGTGTTATGGTTGTAGTTACCAAATGTTAATTATTAAACCTACTCACTAACCCTAACTCATCCAATAACCTTCCTTCCATATTATGTGAAAGATGACAGCATCATTAGTGAAAATCTAGCCATTTCCAGCCATTCAAAATGAAAGTGGCTTGATGCTAGCATCTATCTTAATTATTTGCTCTGCAAAATATTAGAATAATGTTCAATCTTACCCATTCCAAACAATTACCTTGAAAGTTGCTCATGATTACCTAAATGGGGGGGGGGTGAACCATTGAATATGAGGGGCATATAGATAATGTAGTACCAAGACTGATGAATAAATAATAAGTAAATTAAACTAGTTTAAGGCTCCAATTCTGGCAAAAAAGTAGATATATAAATACATTTCATAGGTAATAAATAACTATAACAAAAATACGTTTTAGTGGGAGAAATATTGATGAGAGGGTGATAATGATACCTTAATAGTCAACACCCATGGAATTTCCAAAACCATTTTGAAAATCTCCAGGTATGATAATCAGAAGAAAGAATCTGATTATAAATGAATTAATAAATAAAACATACCTGTAGATTCTAAACTGTCTTCGATCCATCGTTTTGTTCCTTGGTAATTGAATTTTCCTCCCCCAGTCAACAAAAATACTAAATTATATCTTTGAAAAGGTTAAGAAATACAACAAATAAGCACATAACATATTTAAAACAATGGACTCTCACAGATGAACAAGTTCAGTCACTTTCTAATATAACCTCAGATGAAATGATATGACAAACATTCATTTGTCTATTAATAGCTTTGAAATATTGAATTATTAAGTTTTGAATTAAGAGAATATGAAGACACCATTAATTCCACAGAGAGAGATATGTATTTCCATCAAATGCATTATGACTTGCAATACGCACACATTACATACTTAGCTTATTTTCTCAAAAAATCATTTTATAGAGATTCAAAATCTTAGAGAATTTTTCGAGAGTAATAACAAGTCAATGTAATAAATAGAAGTTTTAATGGTAATGATTGAAAAGTTAATCCAGAAACATTTGATATAAGAAATGAGCGTACATTTACAGGAATTCATTTTTATTAGTTGAAATGATCGAATGATTATAAACTCATAATACAGAGACAGTGCATTCTTTTGTGTGAGGAGATAAATTCTAGATGTAGGATTTTAACAAGGTTGCGAGCTGACGTGATTGGAAACAAAAGGGGAGATAACCTCAAGAATATAAAATGGCTACTGTTGGACAAGGTTGCCAGAAGGGTAGTTAATCCGAGCTTCATATGGAAATGTATAGAGAGTTCAGAGGCGGAAGTTAAATACAAGCCTTTTAAGAACAAAGAGAAAAAAAAGATTAAAAAAAAAACAAAACAAAACAAAAAAAAACAAAGATTGTGGAAAGGATACTTTGCATGTGTCCTAGAGTTTGTGTAAAGTTTAGAAAATAATCGAGCCAGTTCTAATAAAGCGATGACCCCACTGCCATTGGAATCGGCCCCTTCAGACAGTCCCTAGAAAAAAAAGAAAATACATTTTACAGAGCCATTAGTACAGAAGAAAAAAAAAGGACTCAGACTAATCTATTTAGATAATGAAGAGTGTGATCTTTTCATTGTTTCTTGGTCTGTCTGTCTGTAGTACATAATACAAGTAAGACAATTCATATTTTGTTAATAAAAATATCTCCAACCCGCCATTTTAAAATAATGGGTTCTTTCACTTGAATAAAACTTCAGATAAAACTGATGACATAAGCATTTATCTATCCTACCAGCAGCTTTGAAGTAGTGAACTAGTAAGTCTTAAAGTAAGTGACTAAGAAGAAATCACTTCAACTCCACAGAAACATGGGTAGATATTTTATCTGTAATAGGCATAAAAATAAGAGAAAGTATTAGAATTAGTAGGCTACGATTCTTTTTTTTTTTTTTTTTTTGTAAGCAAGTGATGCTTGATTATTTTAATTTCAATGAAAACAGAATTTTTAAAAACTATTTATGTGGTTTCATAATATTTCAAGTAGCTAAATATCAAATGTTCGTTATGCTATGTAATTTCCCACTTGATTCTCAACTTACAATTTTGATCAAATTACTCAAGACAAAAGACAAAAAAAATTTGGGGAAAAAAAAAAAAAAATACTTTACAAAAATAACTTCACAGGATTTGTTTCTGAACTGCTAAGATAATGTCATAGAGGAAGGTTTCACTGAACTAAATAAAAATTTTAAAAATGAAAAAACAAACCAACAAACTTTCACTTACAGGTGCAATTCCAAAGGAATCATAGTGAGCCACAATCACGACACTGGGAAGTTGTTCTTCAATGCCATAACCTGCCAGCCGACCCTGAATTAAATAAGAACTTAGCTTTTATATTTACCAAAAATATACATTGAAAAAAAAAAAAACAACAAAAAAAACAAAACAACAAAAACAACAACAAACAATACAGTCTTAAACAAATGGTACCATGATGTATGAAAAAGGGAGGTTTGTATCAATTTTTTCCCAGATTTTAACTTTAGATAACGTGGTGGTATGCATGATGCTTGGAAATACAATAAACCTTCTATTTAATGATGGACAGGGAATGTCCCCCGATAGAATTATAATTATAAAGACTTAGTAATATTTACTCATCTCTTTGACAGTGATTAGTGGTTCTTGACATTTTTTTTAGTGGTGACCAAAAATCTATCATTGAGACATGTTCTTACAAGACTTATTTTAGGCATAATTAAAAAATATTGCTTATTATAAAAGAAAAATGCAAAGTAATTCACAATATTTTATTAATGACTTATACACAGAAATTAAATATATTCATTAAAAAAGTCAACCCAACTCTGTCATACTGGGGTCTGTTGAACCAATTTTTTTACTGTAATAAGATTTGTTGGTTAATTATGTTTGTACTCACCTCCATCTTTGAAGTTGAAAGTAAAGAGTGTGGGATTGAGCCACTTGAAACTCTTATTAACAAAATGATTTTAAACCAAACAACATAAATAAGCTATTCTTTACGATTGAAATAATTATGTATTATACCGGGTGACTCCCCCGAAATGCCAAGGATTTGATAGACTATAGTCACTAAAATATAACTTGCATGATTCCCCACTGAGATCTCGGCAATTCCATTGCTCATCAAGGTATTCATCATCAAGTTAACTACCGGTGAATTACTACAAACACATTCAAGAACCATTTGTGATCCGGCTATATTACCAGTATGTTTCATCTTGAGTGAATCGAAACATGTTCAGGAGGTTGCAATTTTATATTCCTTCAGTGTATATACAAATTTTTATATAGATTTCCATAAAATCTTGACCCATTTCAAACTATTTGAATGAAAATTTTCTTCAGGTGGAGAATTGTTCTTTGGGAGCAATTGTCCTGATACTGTAATGATCAGCAAGATGACTTTGCTAATCATTGCTTCAGGGGAGGGGGTGCCTTTCTCTTCATATCGTTGATTCTCAAAATTGAGTTTTAAAAAATGAAAGAAAAGGAAATATAAAATATATCCACTCACCTGAATGTTTGTGATTTGAAAATCAGGCAAAGGTTTGGACTGTGGACCTGTAACCACCATTTGGAAACCATTGGCAGATGCAGCACTGAATAAGGCTACAAATATACAAAGACTCACGTTATGAAAATAGAATGGGGGGGGGGGATGAAATAGAATAAAATAAAAATTGTTTTCTGGGCAGTGACAAGATATTTTTCCATAATTACATTTTCATCTACCATGATATTTGAATTGCTGGTGTCTATACATATCATGACACACATGTCATACTGATCATCATAAAAATCCCAATACTTATTCAATATCTCAGGTTGTTACACTTGAAATGTTTTTTTTTTCACATAATAGAGAATAATACAACTGTCAAGCCTATTTTGTTGTATGGATCAGAGAGCTGGAGAAAAATTGTCACTGATAAGAGTAGAATTCATACATTTACTAACACCTGCCTCATAAGAATTTCCACAAAGTCGCTGGCCAGATACTATCATCAACAATGAACTGTGATAACGAACCAAGCAGCAGGCTACAGAGGAAGGAATCCTCAAAAGACACTGGAGATAGATTGGTCATACTTTTCGCAAGCCTGCATCCAGTATTAAAAGACATGCTCTCTTTCAGAATCCGAAAAGGAAAAGGAAAATAGGCAGATCAAGAAACACCAGGTGTCGTGACCTGAATGGAGATGTGGTGAAAACTGGACATACACAAGGTCAGCTGGTGGAATTGGCCTACGACTGGATGCCTCGAAAGTCTTTGTTGGTGGCCTATGTCAAAAATGTCTACAGGTTTAGATAGAGAATAATGCTAGAAGTGGAAGATTTACTAAAGTAATTGTATATTTTTGCAGATTCAATGTAAATTGAGGTATAATTTGTTATTATTGAAGTTTTGAGCCCTTAATAGCAATGTCGTGAACATATGATCATTGTGCCGCAGTTAATGTTACCCCTCCAGTCTTTTGTCCAGCGTAATGTTGTGGACCTGTGTGATGGTCTCACAAACTATACCAAACCAGCCGTGGTACTGGGTTAGTAAAAGAAAGCAACAAGTCGAAGTTCCGTTTAACTGTTTTATATAGAGTATTGATTATCAATATCTCTGGAGACGGGAAATGTTTATTCGCAGTTGAAAAGAGAGGTGGCCGATTTTCGTCTAAGTCAAACTGACTGGTCTCTCATGTCACGAACGATAGTCTATTCGATAGTAGCAGCGGTTGACGGTTACAAGGGCGGACGGCTGACAAGAGGGACTGGTAGTGTTCTCTTCTCCAACCCCAATTCTATTCTACTGCTGCTGTTACGAAAATCCCTCCTATTTAAGCCCTGGGTATCAACACTGTATTTCTTTGTAATTGACTTCCTTTCTTTCTTTTCCTGTTATCGTTATCTCAATCCTTCTGCTAGTAATAGCATTTAAGTATTGTATAGAAATATTGCATTTATTTGATGTAAAAAAACAAAAGAGGCTAATGTTAATGTCATGTAAGATTTTTTAGTTGTTGCACATAATTAATAATCAAAATAGTTTATAATATGAATAGCTGAAATGAGAGTATAAAAAGATCTGATTTGTCTCAGAGTTTTTACCTTCCAAGGCACTTGGTGCTTGGTCCCCAGTTGAGAGATGTTTGACATCTTTGTAGATGTTGGTGAGAGCCTCAGTCTCATAAGCAAAGAATACAGGCACATTGGTCTCCTCCAATAACAATTCTCTCTCCAGGCTGAACAGATGCTGTGCAGAGGGAAGAAAACAAAAACATGTCAGGTTAGTCACTCAATAAAAACCATCATGTGACTCAATCCCTATGGCAGTATGTTGTGTGTGTATGCATTTGTAGGATGATCAATTAAAAAATTGGAAAAAGGGTGATCAATGAATGAGAAACTTCTCTCACTTTCTGTTAGGTGGTGATCACTAGAAAGTCTGAATTTTCAAAAAATAAGCGTGAATGCTGCCAGACACAAACTAAAGGACAAATAGCATAAAATTACGTTATAAATGAACCCTTCCTATGAAAAACTAATTTTTTTGAAGGAATTTAAAAAAAAAAAAAAAAAAAAAAAAAAAAATAGAAAACGTTTTTCAGCTATACACATGACACATATATACATAGCCAGGCAGAACAATATAAAAACTGAAGAAATGTATGCTGACAGTTAGGGTTTACAGTTTCTAAATGTGCTGTTAAATGGTTTAACTGAGAATCACTTCTGCACAACCGAAACAAAATCTAACAAGATCAATTAGACAAAGCACACATTGGTAGAGGCTCAAATCCAATCAAGTTTAGCAATAGTCAGTGCAGTGGCGGTTTAAGCATTAGGCTGAGTAGGTTTGTAGAGAAGATGCCCTGAGAGCAAAAATTTGGTAAAAATGAGTGTACACATAAGTATTTTGGAGGATATTTCAGTACTTTTGCATATTTTTTTTCATGTCCAGAATAATACCATTTTATTTTATTATTAAGGCCCTAAACATAAAGATGTTAAGAAGTAAGGCTTTTAGAACTTTGTACTGCAGCTGCAAGATTATGTTTACTACAGCTCAGCCTAGGGGCCTGGATGGTAGATAATCCATAACAGAAGATGAGGCATCTGCTGAGTTGTGGCTCAAATCCAATCAAGTGTAATAGTAGTCAACCTAATGCTTAATCCACCACTGCACCGAGTAGGCTTGTAGAGAGGAGATCCTGAAAGCAAATTTTCAGCCCTCTAGCTCCATTAGAGAATACATGTATCCCTTGCTTTTTCAAAGTCCACTTTACTCTACCGTTCCATTACAATAAAAAAATTAGCAAAAAAGAAAAATAGCTTTCAGCATTTGTTTCACAGAGAGCCATTATAGAGGCAGCATGCACCTCTTCCCCCATCTCTCTTCTACATCCCCAATCTCTTGTAGCTCCCACCACTACAGGACTCAGCCTTTTGGGTCTGGTAATGCTTGAAATCTTTCCTTTATAAATTAATGGTAATTGTTTCTTAGCTTTATGCCATTGCACCTTACAAAAGATTTTCATGGCAAATCAGGGAGGGAAGTGGCAGATACCTGTGTGCGTAGAAATGTAGGCACAGGTAAAGCTCCTATTCCAAAATATGTGCATCACTTGTTATTATTCTCAAATTGGACAAAGCTCTGAGATTGTCCATAATCCTTGGAACAGAATGCAAAATTGGAGCTTTATGTATGAAAGTAGAATGTGGTGTGTGTGTATGTATGCATATATATATATGTGTGTGTGTGATTAGGCTAAATGATACAATCATTTTGAATAGAGTTTCAACCTAATATAATGCAATTCATAATCATTCAGTCAGATCACATTCATTTCTTTTTAACATAACTCGGATGATAATTTTATTGAGAGAACAATGTAACTTTATATTGTATTTTTAGCCACATTAATGCTAGATTTCAACTGATAAAATATCATAATAAACAAGAATGATGAGCATGCAATGGATAAACTTGAAATACCAGAAGTTCAGGAACTGGTGCCAAAAACTAAATTTGGTACAAACCTCACGGTCATCTGTAGAGACGTTCTTGAAACTGTCAGGAAGAAGAATCAAAAGTGCTCCCACGTTCTGCCCGACCAGATCGCGGTATTTGGGCACCGTGATTTCTCGCAGTCGTACCACGATGCAACGACGGGTCAACATTTTAGCATCAACTGACCGAGCCTCCATATTGACAAATGAACTCCGGCATCCTATGAGAGGAAAGAAAAGGACAAGAATTTCAAGTCATTTTTAATATAAATAACCAGAGGTTTAACAACAAATGATTTAAGGGGTTCATAATAAAGGAGTGATAAATTGGAGATAAATTTCAAAGGAATGATACAAGTTTTGCTTTGGAAATAATTCTGAAACAGTAATCAACTCATTGCTTCTGAAGCAATGAGTCGAGTGAGTGCCTACTGAAACCGCAAATAATTCGTCAGTTGCATATTCCAGTTCAAGCAATTATGATAAGCATGATAAGAAAAAAAAAATTCCATCACAGAATAAATATGGTCAGAATAAGTTCTATTCATGACATCACTGGAAAATATTTGAAATAAAGTAAAAAAACATCTAGATTCTAGAGGATGTAGATATTATAAAAATCATCAAAATAAGGCATTTTTTCCCCAAAAATTGGAAAAAAAAAATTTTTTTTTTGAAGAGGTTCATTGGAGTACTGATGCCAATTTTCAAGTCCGTAGGCAAAATTGTACGGCCAGGAGAGCTCACACACACACACACATTTAAGTATTGAACCATTTAGCTACCTATGGTGGTTCGATTTCAATGGAGAACAAAATAATGAAACAATTTAATTTTTTTTAGTATTTGAATTAAAACAAAAAAAAAAAATAAATAAATTTAAACAATTCTAAATTTTTTTTTACAAATTTGATAAAATTTTAATAATACGGTCTGTAGGTCAGTCTTTTGAACAGAACCAAATTTAAGGATTTTCCTTAAACAGTGCAGTACTAGTTTCTCTTGCTTAACGAAACAATATTCAACACATTTATTTTTGATAATTATAACATGAAAATCCAGCTCACAAATATTTCGCATCTTAATTACAACAGTAAATTCCAATCAGCTAGGTTCACTGATAATTTTACTTCTCCCCGAAGAAACACTTAATAACATTGATTGTAAATGTTACAGGGACAATCTTTTATCAGAAACCCTTGAAATTCAGAATTTGATTTTGGAATAGTAGCAGTAGTACAGGTACCTTATAAAGGGTAAACGAAGTTGATGGTTAAAAAATGGCAATATCTCTACAGTGAAGGTGAAGCATCCTGTCTCTTAAGAGACAACTCCCGATGGAGTATGGAGGCCATGGGGACAAAGTCCCAGTTTCTGTTGTATATTGTCATTGCAAGTCCTACAAGTGTTTATGACCAACTCCATGGAAAGATGCAAGTCCACCAAAGGGATACCTCCACCTTGATCACACAGTTTAGAGTGTACTTGCTTAGCTGCTGAGTGCACAGGGAAATTTGTCCTAATGAAGAATGTTTCATACTCTTCACTCATACCAAGAATCGAACCCAGGGCCTCCTGCATGTGTGGCAGACATCCTTAATATTACACTATCCGAGCTCTTTGCAGCGAACAGAGTGGGGTTATTTAAGACTTGAAGTAATGTTAGATTATTTGCAAAGTAATAAATAGAATAAGATAAATATAGAGCATAGAATTACTGGCATATTTTTTATTTACCATGACATAAGGGGCAAAAATTTCAGGACTAAAATCAAATTGGTTATCAACATAAGTAAGGAACTAAGTGACCCGAAGAGAGAATGGTTTAAAAGAGATAGACAGTGTTAATAAGAAAGAAAGAAAGCTGTTATTTTAATAAGAGAGGGGGATAGTAAGAGAAAGAAAGAACAAGAAATTAATCGAGTGAAAAGAAAGAGGAAAAAAAAAAAAAAAAAGTAACAAGCCAGAGAAAGAAAGAGGTAACTTTGTTTTGAAATGACTGACAAGCAGATGTAAGTTTTTTTATGATCGTGAAATTCAAATTTTTAAGAAATGAATTGTACGGGTATTTCATCTAAAATATCACACAAATTACTTTTTGTAGATTTTTATCTTGAAATTAATGGACTAACTGTGAAACAACATCTATTTTTGGCACAATTTAGGGGAAGTTGTCTAAATAGTATAGTTTCACAATTGATGGTGAAAATGGTATGCAAAACATTTTAATTCAATCATATATTTACCCCTATTTTACTATCATGAATTCTCTTTTTATTTGTGGGACATTTTTAATCATTCTATTTTTTGATGAAATATTGAAATTTTAATGAAATCCTGGAATATCAGAAAGAAAGGTCAGAAATTGAGTAATTTGTTCTTTATCTTGTTTTTAAGTAAGGGAAAAAAAAAAAAAAAAAGCTTAAAAAACCGGACATTTCCAGGGAGAAAAAAAACGTTCATTCTTTTTGTGCTTTTCAGTTTTCAGATACCAGTAATTTGAAAAGGTTATCTTATATAATTTGGACAGAAGGTAAAAAAACAAAGAAGTTTATAACAAGATGAAAACTAATACAACAGGTCTGGTTGGTCATTCAATAGAAACCGTCATGCTACAAACATCTTTTGCAAGAATGCTGTGTTGGGGGTCATAAATGAATTATCCGCCTTTTTGGGGGGTAGTGAACATCAAAAAAAGTTTGAATTTCCACAATAGAAGCGTGAATCCTGCTGGACATAAACTAAGAGATCAATTATTAAAAACAGTGAAATTGTAAAGAAATCCTCTCACCACTAAAAACCTGGGGGAAGGGGGGAGAAGAGAGAAACCCACCCCAAAAAAAACAACTTTTTTCCAAACATAATATGAAATGAATGTTCAGAAATTTTCAGCCTTTTACCTCCTCTCGTGCTTCTCGCATATGTGATACATATATAGCCAGTCACTTGAAAAATTGAGAAATCTATGTTGACAGTTTTGATTGATGGTTTCTAATATACCAAATTTAGGAAAAATTGCAGTAGTACAGAGAAGAATGTTTGCAACCAATTTATCTGAAGTAAATTTGCACAGAAAGAGCATCGAGTAGTGTAGCAATTACTGGGATGGAAAACAGAATTGGCAAACTGAGTATGTGTTTCAGCTGAGACTGTTTATGTTCATTTTGCACCAACTCCCTTTGGAAAGATATGAATCAACTTTTTACCCAAGCTATGGGTAAATAGCTGGGCAGTTTGAACATTTTAGCCTAGTAAGGCAGTCCATCCAGCAGTTTATTTTGATGAAAAAAAACCCCAAAAAACAAAAAAACAACAAAAAAAACCCTCGGGTTTGGGACTAACAACTCCCCTCTGTGCAAACTAATTACTGAAACCACAAAAAGTGGCTCTATACTCCAAAAGGATTCTACAGGAATGATTAGAATAAGTTATATTAGAGGCATAAACCAAAAAGTGTTATAATACTAATATTGTTCTGATCATCAAGGTTTAGTCAATAGTTTATAAGCAGAAACAACTATTTTCATTGAGCATGTCCGCTTGACATCTCTTATTATGATGAAGAAAATATTCTGAGTTTATTGAGTTCCTTTCCAGTGGCTCAAAAGCACCGAAGAAATTTTTTTAAGTAAAAGTGTCCAATTCACTCCAAACCAACACTTCATAAATCAAGATTAAATTTTACGATGACAATTTGTACACTAATGTTTAAATGAAAGATCATTGTACAGAACTTGGTTTTTTTTACTACAATTATTAACATTGATTCAAGTAATACTGGACTTCATACAATACCATTCATTACATGGCCATTTCTAAAGTCTCACCAGGTTTGAATCGAGAATTTTTTCACTTTGAATTCCATCCATGAAAAGAGGCATACGGATAAACAGAAAAACTATCAACTTGACCCATCAAAAACAGAATTATTTCATGAGTTATCGAAACCAGCCTTTCTTGGGGGAGGGGAGCATGTTTGAAGGAGGGCTATGGACTGAGATGTTCATGTTGTATCCCTATTTGACAAGGTGTTTTGGTTTCTGAAAAGAGCTGTGGCAAAAAGAATGTTAAAAAAGGTTGGTCTAAACTGATTTGTCACTTGTGATTAGAAGTTGAAAATACTTTGAAATGAAAAAAAGATAAGAAAAATTGATTTCTAATAAATAATGTTACTTCATATGATAGTATCTAATGGTACTTGCAACTAGAAATATCAAGCCAATGATTCTGCAATTTTACTTATGAAGTTCATAGAAGTGATTAGGGCAAAATGTTAACATTTGTTTAAATCACATCTTTAAACTTTAATATTTGAATAGTAAAATCAATGGCTAGATATTTCGGTTAGTGATATAGCGATTTGAGCATATGTAAAGTACAAACTGTAAAACATTCTTTCAGGTTTGGGTTGGGACAATCTAAAAAAAACAATTTTTTTCAAAACAAAATCATAGTTATGAAGTCCCCTTAAACTTGGGCAGACTCATTTGTAAAAATAACTTTTGTAAGAAAAATTCCAAGTAGAAAACGAATGGCCATTAAAAACATTAAGGTTTAGTACTATAATTCCAAGAAACATCTTTGAAGTTAAATTAGCATTAAAAACATTAGGATGAAATATCAAATCCAATGAAAATAACTGTAATTATAAATGAAACAGAGATACCTAACTGAGAATATTTATTCATTTAATAATTATTTTTATTCAGTTCTTACATTGGGAATGTTTTTTTCACATCAGTGAATAATGCTATAAGTGAAAGATTTACTAAAGTAATAGCATTTTTTGCAGATTCAGTGTAAAGGGAAAAATAATTCATTATAATCAAAGGTTTTAGGGCCATTAACAGCAATGGTGTCTACCCAAAATTTTTTAGGATAAACTGCTGTCCAATCTGCTGATGATGCCAACAGAGCATTTAGAGTGACCACACAGTGCAAATTGTTCAGCATCAGTTCAATAGGTTTAGGTCTCAAAATATGAAAATCAATAATAAAAATCGAGAGAGGCCTGAATTTATTCTAAATGATGAATTATTGATAGCAGTGGCCAACAACCAAGGAATAATGGTTTGAGCACCTTCTGGAGACTTTTGAACTTCAACAGTGATTGAACTCACCTGAGTCAAGGCAATAGAAAAAAGTAGGAAAAATGGGTCCCACATGAACTGAATGAAATGTTTCATGACAGTGAGGAACCCAACAACTCTCAGCTGTGTCTTAATTTTGAGAATTTGGATAAGAAGTCTAGCAGCATCCTCCATATACACCTGACATTTCTCCAAAGAAGCATTTTGAACTTCATATCCATAATAAGAGGTACAATAATAGGGAAGCCATAATTCATGCTTTTACTGGATTTGTGACTCCTAAACCTGAAAATTTTTTCTATAGATATGGCATATTGTCATTAGAGGATTATTGGAAAAAGGTCATGGCCTCAAAATGGTCATATTTTGATTAAATATTAACTGTTTTTTGTTGTATATATCATCCTTCATCTTACAATTCACAAAAGACATTTCTTATAGTATAATCTTATTAAAAACTGTCAACATAGCTTTCTCTCAGTTTTTAATCTGGTTTGGCAATGTATCATGCATATAGGCTGCACCACTGGAGTTATAGACCTGAACATTTTAGCATTCACTCCTGATGTCTAGAAAGAACATATTCCCCCCACAAGTAGGTTTGTGCTCTTTTATGATTCCTTAGTTTGTGTCCACTTGTTTTGGAAATTAAGATCTTTTTCAGGGATCACTACCCCTGAAAGACAAGAGAAGTAATTTATCCATTGATCACACCCTTTTTTCCAACCACAAGCATACTGCCAAAAGATATTGGTTCCATAACAGTTCCTATTGAGTGACTAACCAGACCTGTTTGTTTATGTTTTACAGTGAGAATAAAAAGACTATCACAACAATCAGGTGTAAGAAAACGGTTCCAACATAACATCAGTTTCAGATCACTATTTGAGGAATATAACCAATTCATTATTACTTTCTCACCCAGGTCCTGGCTATTGTGAGCACTATCACATCAAACTGGCTAATCCTGGCTGAGCTTGACATTGGTCATGAGAATTTCCAAATTGTTTCTCATAGTTAAATACTTTGTTATAGTAAAACTATCACAGTCATGGAAAATCAGGTAATTTCAATATTTTGACAGTTTTAATTTTTTAATTTATTCATTTTCTCTATTTGTATGATAGGTACCCATAGTACTTGGTGCTCTGGGTGACTTCATGTATTTCCTATACCTTGAGCTAGACCTGATGTTTCAATAACGTCAATTTATCATATCTAGCTGGTAACAGATGGGACGTTTAGCAATATCAGTACGATAGATTCTTTGTAACATAAATATAAGATTAAGAGGTTCAAAAAATTAATTTATCAAATAGCCTAAACTTCTTAATCAGACTTATATTGAAACTCTTATACTGGTTATAATTGGCCCAGAAATGTTAACTCAACTTCAATAATAAATCATGGTACCAAAATCACTTTATCCTACAATTTACTGTTACCTTGGACAGCCAAACAAGAATGGCCTCCGTTCAGTCTCTACATGCCTGGGCAAAGCACATGGAGATCCTGGGATGCCTAGTTATCACTATACCCCACTCGGCCTCGCTGATACAGTCCAGAGGAAAGCAGAGAGCGATACATCCGGCATCAGCTTAGCTGCAGAAAAGATGTCACAACACCTTAACGAGGCTCCATTACTTGGTTTCAAATCAGTTGTCCTTCTCCTAGACTGGTTGCTTCCCCAAGGCTGGAGGGCACAATCTACCCTACTGTTATTTTACCCACAGGTGGAGTAAGGGTGAAGAAGAGAGGAATTAGTGCCATTTCACGGTATGGAAATGTTAAGTTTATGTATGGGTTTGGTTAGATGTGACTGGACGAACAAAACAGTGAAGAGTTTACTCCCCTAAATTAAGTGAGGACTGTTCTTGTTACGGTGGAAAACAAAGACAAGTACAGACTATGACTGGAGTTTGACAAAAGGACCCCACCAGAGCACATTATAGTAAAGAAAAAAAAAAGCATAAATGGTAGGATGACCAAGACAAAAACATCAATAGATTATTTATTTTGCACACCTTTTCTACATAAGTAGAATTTACTGTAGTATTGTCTGCAAACGAAACTGTCCTTTTATCTCGTGAATTTGCTGACTAACTACACGGACAGAAAAATCTATTTTTGCGATTCGTAAGTATTGACAAATGAATAAGTAGATAATGTTAAATATTCAAACCAATGCCAACCTCTGTTCGTTCGTTAAATCAAGTAACAGAAAATATCTTTTATTCATGTATACACACACACACATTTATCGACATGTACAACAAGCATAGACATATAAAAGATTTTTTAAACTAATGTGTTGAGTCATTCGTTGGAGAAAAGAGGGGGATACTAACAATGAAAAAAAAACAAACAAAATGCATATCTTCATTGACACTGATAGAGCGTATGAGATGTTTGTACTAATTTGTCATACACAAGAAAGTATCATATTTCGAACTGTTCGTGTGGCTACACACACATAGTATTTAGAGAAGGGTGTTGCTCATCATTTACTCGGCTGAGACCCGAGTTAAGCGAGATTAGGCAGTGATGGGCGGGGTAAATAAATTAAAATTTCAAAACCACAGAAGAAGAAAAAAAAGAGGTCATTTAAAATGGGTTGGATTTAACTGTACATTTGAAGGCTAGGGTTGCTTTGGAAATATTTCGTTTAGAGCAGATAATACACACTATATAGTGTTCAAAACCTGATTTGAATGTGGTAGTGTCCCACAATTTTCACCCCCCCCCTTATTTTATCAGATTCGATTTTGAAGGAACTCAAAAAGAAAAAAGGAAAGGAGTGAAGTGAAATGACCGTCTTGTTTATGGTTCGTTGCGCAAAACCCAGACACGCATGCGTCAATTATGAGGGCCGGCCGGTGAGGGTTAGAGAAATTTATTTTCTCATCGGGTTATAAAAGGATTAAATTTACAATTCATTATTTTTTCAATATTTCCTTTTCAACTTGGATAAAAAAAAAGCATGGACGGTGTAGAAACCCAATGAAAGAAAATGCAGTTTTTTTCCACAAAATTGAAGACGTCTGTCACGTGTGTCGTGATGGATTAATTACCAGAGAAAAAAAAGTAGTAACCAAAATGAATGATAGATAAAATAATCAGACTAGTTAGAGCAGAACGAATGATACTTCGAAATACGTATAAATAAATATTGATTTGAAGCAAAATATTTGAAGTATTTCATTTTTTCAACGGACGGGGGATGGGAGTTCTAAATGTGACCTAAGGTCAAGGGCAACAACGAGAGACTAGGGGGTTGGAGGGATGAAGGTAAATAACTTTTTAATCAGATTAATTCTAATAAAAATAAAGTAATAATCTGCTTATACATAGAAATTACAAGGTGGAGAGAGAGTATATGTAGTACTAGTAAATAACGTGAAGTGATGCAACATATAATACGGCTTTCCGAAAGCAGAAGAGTCATCATAAGCCGGTGATAACAGAATAGTATCATGTTACACTAGTATGTATTGGTAGCTAAAAACCCTATCCCAGTTAAGACATTTAGAGGTAGGTAAGTAGATAGATAATATTGTTGCATGCAAAGTGGGGTGGGGGTGGCATTTCGAGAATTCGGGTCTCATGATAGAGTTACTAAAATGAAATTCTTTTCGTGGGGATTACCTAAAATAAGTAAAGAACGTGCTTTTCTAACTCAAGGAAGCACGTTCAAATGTTCCACCTCTCACATTTCTTGAGATAAAATTGTAAAGAGAAAAAGAAAACAAGGAAAGAGCAAGATGACCTCAGAAATAAATGGATAGAATTTTAAAATTTGTATATACTGGAATTAAGCCATAAATTATCAGCATTTCTTTCAATATGATAATAAAAATAATAATAATAATAATAATAATAATAATCGACTAAACTAAAGTGAAGAAAAAAAAGAAACTAGTCAAGTCGACATCCAATTGATTCTAGATCCCAATTTTTTACATTACTCTGCATAAAATTCCAACAAGAGATAAATAAATATTTTTTAGAGTTTAAACTAATGTAGTAATCAAAACTTAATAGAGAAAAATACAGTTATTTTGTTAATCATTCTAGATAAGGAATAGGACAAGGTGATTTCTTTCTGTTTTCCTTTCATAGACACTTGGACAATCAAGACAAAATTCAATTTAAAAAAACGACCAAAACAATTAAAGACTTGAGAGTTAAGCCACGTTTTGAGTCGTTTATTATTACAACTATCTTGAAACCGACTATTTTTATATAGATTCGATCTAGTGAAGTGGTGTATTTTTGTAGGAAATTGTAATGAATCGAGTTTCACAGTACGATTACAAAAATGATCAAATATTTTTTCTTCGGGAGAAAGCTTTGAAAAAAAAAACAAAACAAAAAACATGTATTTGGAGAGGCGATTATGGTTGGTACAATTCCTTATTGTTTCTTGACCGAAGAATCCATGCCTCAACACTACACCAACATCGTTCGATAGTTAAGGTTGCTAGGAAGGTAAGGGGCTCATTTCAATTTCATATACCCCCAATACTGCTTTGAATATTCTCTTTTGATAATCAGATTATATTTCAATAATATATCTTACATTATATCTTTAAACAAGCATATTTAAGACAAATCTAAAATTGAATTTCTCTCAAAAATGAAAAATTCTCAACGAAAGATGAGGCTCATAATTTTAGATTCAAAACATTTCTCTACAAAATATACTACTTCACAAAACTTAATCTTCACCCCGATTCTTTAATTAAAGAAAAAAAATGGAATAAGTTGGGGAGATTCAATTTAATAGAAAGTTTGATACAGAATCTCAACAAAGTGATCCCGAAGAACATTCTTGATACTACTGCTAGCATGAGATGTGATTATGTAATATTTCGATGTCGAAAAAAATTTTTCCAGTGGAGACTTTTACTTTATATTTCATGCCAAACCTTATATAAATAATTTGCTGGAAGGTGGAAGCTCTAATACTAAAAATTGGAAGAGCCGAAGGAAAAACCATGGTTTCTATGGGTAAATTAATTTGAAGAATATGAATTTGTTACGTCTCTAAAAGTATATTTTTTGGTGCACAGAAATAAAGCATTTTGCAAATACGGTGAAGTTTCCCCGAAGAGACATGAAACTAAAAAAAAAAAAAAAATGGTATGCCACGGTGTGATATGATTTTTATGAGTAAGCCTCATGATATGGATACATAGCCTTCTCAGTCTTCATAATGTTTCTTCCACAGCAACGATCTTGTCATATTGAAGAAAAATAAACGTACGAAATTTTAGAGAGTACAAAATCGCAGATAATAGAATCAATTGGATTTTCTAGATAATGTTTGTATAACTACAAAAGTGAAAACTCGTTAATACGAGAAAGAAACGTGCTTCGCTGCAGTTTGGATTTTGCTTTAAAGTGGAGATTAGGAGAACCCTTAAACGGCTAAAATCATATTAAAATACATAATTTTTTTTTTTTCGAAGTAATTTTATGTACTTTTAATCTATAAGACCCCAAGTTCGTAGCATCCGGAAAATTGTAGTGTGATTTTTAGCTGTTCAGGGGTTCCGGTTACCCGGATCTTAACCCTTATCATTAACGCAACCATCTATAATTGTTTCAAAATGTTACTCGGTTTTGTGTCAATTTTTCTATGTTCATTTAGTTTTTTTTTTTACTAAAAATGCTTACAAATTCCAAGGTGGAATAACCAAAACCAAACAGGAGACCAGAATAACAAATCTCCACGAAATCAAACAGATCATCGAGAGGACGAAGGTGTGTGAATGTGTGAAATTATCTTTAATAAAAAGATGACAACGGCCGCTGAAAATACATATTTTACAGATAGGGGCTTAGCAGTTAAGGTGTTCCTTCGTGCATTCGTCTCATTTGGCTTAATTTTTTTTTAGCTCAATGTATTTTTTTTTTTTTAGAAATCTCGATCCTTTTAGTGTGGTAAGCTTCTAAGTTATTTTAAAACTGAACATGATATGTCAAAAGCGAAACAGAATTTACCGCTTTATCTGAAAAATGAGTTTTAATTTTGGAAACAAGAACCTACTAGAAAAAAATAATATGTAGGAGAATTTAGGGGGCGATGAAAAATAAAGTATGCCTGGTTGATAAATGTTTCTCTGCGCTGAGTGATAAGCTTGTAATTTTTAATTTTAGTATCATACACATTTTTATCACTTGGTACTCTGAATTGATGTGTATTTTCATGTTGAATAAATATTTTCGATATGATTTGTAGATGGAGATGCATATAGAGGCATTTTTATTTAATAAATGAAAATAAATAAAAATTCAACTGACCGTATGCCGTTCCATGGAGATCATATTGATGCATTCTGTAGACTGCAAACTCGTGTGCAGCCCGGACAGGAATTACAGGTGACACGAGGATCAACAACGGAACAAAACAGATGAAAGTCATCGGAAAATTATTCCGAAACATTTCGAAAAATTCACCAGCTTCGTCAAACATGTTGACGATGGGGAAAATAAGGGGAAAATGAGATGAAAAAAGGAAGAAAAGTTGAAATTTGTCGTCAGCAACTCTTCGTTTTTTTGGTCTCTTCTTTCTCTCTAGGTTCTAATTTTTTTTTCCAGTTTGGTATATATAAAAAAGTTTCGGGTATTTTCCCCTGCAGAACCACCTAGAATGTGGACCCTGCTGTCGGCAAGTGTAGATATAAAAGCGCAATTAAATGCGATATTTTGTAGAGAAACTAAAACATGAGGAAGGAATTTAGAAAAATGATTTGGCCATCGACATAAGAAGAAACTACACGGCGGCTTTCACATGGGCCCGATGATGAAAACGAGGTTTTCTCGGATAGAGTTGAACCACGTTTTTTTGTAATTATTTCCTTGTCACTTTTAAGGATTTATAAAATTTTTATTTGATTTTTATATTAATAATTTCAAAATAGATGTTTTATTTTATGCTGTTTTTGAATTTTACATTTTGATGATTGATACCAAACAGTGGAGAGAAAACGGCAGTCATTGATTTTCCCCTGTTAATTAAGGAATGTCATCTTTTTTTTTTCGATAAATCAAATATTTTCTCTATTTTCTGATTAGTTTTGCTTTTATTTAAGGATACGCCTTTCATTTTTAGGATTTTTTTTCATGAAATATAGAAGGAGAATGTCTTGAGTATCATTAATAAAAGAAAAATCTGATGTGTTTCTGTGTGAGATTATCATGCATTCTAAGTGTCTTCAAGAACTGTGTGCACTATATTTGTATACGTAGCATACACACACACACACGAAGATATTTATTTATTTATGTAGTAAGATTAAGTAACTTGGCTCAATTAAGAATAGTATTTATTTATTTGAACAAGTGTACTCATCTTGGATGATTGACGCAAAGTTTTTTGATTTCCTTCTGTTGGTTTGTCTTATTCACTAACATTTTTGGAATGTCAAACCTGGGGTAGATAGTTCTCATTCCGAATTTCATGATAGAGAATATTGAATATTAGTTAATTCATCCTGCATGCCTGACCCACGGATAGGTCTTGCATGAGAGCAGTATTTGATCTGCTCCCCCACAACTCCTTTGAGGGGAGGGGGCTAAGCAGACGCCCTGCTCATGACCATCACTAATTTTTAGAGAATTGGATAAATGATGAGTTTAATTAACACCCTTGCACCTTAAATAATGATTATTTTGAATTGAAGCAACAGAAATAAGATGGAGTGCTTCCTCATGAAGTTTTTAATTTTAGGACACAATGGAATAACCCACTGTAGCAGATTTTAACCTAGTGATATATGAAGTTGAAATGAAATTTTCACCATATCCTCATGTTGACTTTTGTACTCACAAACATGGATGTATGGCAACTCTTTGGTTAAGGGGAAGAAAGGACTTGATTTGCTTGAAAATTTACTTGGTTTTGCCTGGATTATATTGATTTGCCCTAAATTCCACACTGCCCCCTCCACAGGTTCCCTGGCTTGTGCACCTATGGTTATAAATCCTGAGTTATGTAAATATTAACAATTGATTTCAATTTAAAGTGGCATAACAGTCATTGGTGCAGAAAACAAAATCAGTGAGCTGAGTTGAGTTTTAATTGAGACTGCTTGTGCGGAAAATGAAATTGGCAAGCTGGGTTTGGCAAGTTTGGGTTTTGATAAGGTTCACTCAACACTATTGCCCTTGGGAAAAGCATGAATCTACTTCTCTCAACAGCTGTGGGTAAACTACAGGGCTGTCGGAGCCCATTAGCCATGTAAAAGCAGTTCAACTCTTTTGAACTCCGACATAATTCGACCATCCGCACAAAGAGATGAAATAACTTTCTTTTTTATTTTGAATAAAGAATATATTATTATCTATATTTACTTTTTTTGTCCATACTGAAATGAGTGTTACAAAGTGAAACTTTAAAAAAACAACTCCAATTTGTCACACATAAATCGATTAGTTTGTCCCGAAGTAATATTCATCATATTTAATCA
This sequence comes from Thysanoteuthis rhombus, assembly GCA_963457665.1. NCBI lineage: Eukaryota > Metazoa > Mollusca > Cephalopoda > Oegopsida > Thysanoteuthidae > Thysanoteuthis > Thysanoteuthis major. Next base: position 21,135,956 of record OY735218.1, read on the forward strand.
TAAATTTGTTTCAAGACAAATCAATAAATTTAGGTTAAAATTTTTTTCGACACAGTAATTTTTTCTAGTTATTCAAAAGGAACATGTATGAATTAAATTTATTTGTGGATGCTCGTAGCCTGTACAAGCAACCACAGTTATTAGTCACACAACCAATACTGCACGCTTCTCTTTGAAATCGGCATTACACAATATTTTCTTTGAGTAGTTACTTTCTAATTTTGTTTAGTCTGGTACAATGTCACAAGTATCTGGTAGCCATTGAGGATTCAACACAATCTACTCTAACAAGGAACAGTGTAATTTTCTTGGTTCTCTATCCTTTACATAGACTCTTCAACTTGAAGATACCAATTTTGCTGATAAAAATATCTCCAACCGATCATTTGAAACAATAGACTCATCCACTGTGAGGTTTTTTTGTTTTTTTTCTAAAAAGTAGTCTTCTCCTTTCGGAATTTCACTTTATACATCTTTCTTGCTTTTACAAAAATATTGTGATAATATAATTGGTCAGGAGAGATTTAACTTCATGAATTAATTCTGCAAAGATACAATAGGGCATAGGATTACAGTAGGTTCGGATTTCGAATGGTGTTTTTTCTTGGAGATAACGTGAAGCGTAAGTAATTGGGACTGAACTAATTCATAGACAGTGCCAAAAGTCCTATCTGGCCTAATGAGAAAAGGAATGTATCTTTGATTGATTGGCAAAAGGCAGGGTTTATTCCTCTAAACTTAAGAGTGGGCATTTGGGATTTCAGACCACACAAATCCGATCAATCAATAAGAAAGTTAAAATGATAATCTAAATTGGAGAAATTCTGAAGACGCTTAGGAGAATGAGGAATAGATAAATTCTTAAGGTGGATCACAAGACAGCACAGTATATAAGGAAGAAAACAGGTGTTCGTGACATCATAGAAATATTAAAAAACTCAAATGGCAATGGGCAGGCCATGTTGCAAGAATGAAAGACAACCTATCGACATCACGTCTCACAACATGGATCCCCAGAGATCACATAAGAAACCGAGGCCAACAGAACACAAGATGGAGAGACGAACTTGACAGATTCAGGAAATACTGGCTCCGTGATACCCATGATAGGGAATTGTGGCAAATCCTGGGGAAGACCTATGTCCAATGATGGACGTTAAAAGACTGATGATGATGAAATTCTTAAGGTATGTTTCTATCTGGTCCAGAGATCTTCATCAGTCAAAGGCTGCCTAAAGGTAAAACCTCACTGATCACAGCTTGGTAAGATAATAAGAAAAACAAAACATTAATCTGGATTGTCAGCCAGGGATGTTATGGGGAGGCAACAAGAACACTTAAAAAAATCAGGATGAATTCCAATAGATATATATACGATCTAGTCTGAAAGAATTGCAATATAAAATCGAATCGGTCAGTTCTAAACGTACTTGAGGTGGAAGATATTGAATTATGTTTTTTGTTGTTGGTTTGAAGTATCAAAAAGAAAAAAGGATTCATGTCCCAAAAGGTAAAGGGTAGTCCATAATTATAATAATAATATATAGCTAGATGTGATAAGCTCTCCTAAGAAATGACAGAGAAATGGAAATCCTCTTTTGGTGTAGGTGTGAGGTTCTCAGCCAATCAAATCATGTGGTGGGAGTGAAAGAAGGCAGTTTTGTTGATTCTGCAGAATTATGTAGACGTTTGATTGATTATTCACACTGGAATTAATTATCCCCTCTACAACTCCCCTTGTTTGAAGGGCCCCAATAAATAGATGCATTTTTCTAAGGCAGTTCTTTGCTGGAGAAGGTTCTTAACAGTGCTCACTGCCTCCCCTACGCTGACCCAATGCGAAGTTCTGGCTTGAAGTAGATCAATTCCCCAGGTAGCTTCCATGTCTAAGACCAGACTTGTCCTTCTTTTCACTGCTCATTGATAGAATCACTTGACCAGTTGTGGTACTCAAGTCTATGGGAAGGGTTAACTTGGAGCAGTAACCCTGTCAACAATAAACCTTTTTTTGTTCCTTTTAGATAAACGTTGTTACATCGTTTTAGAAAGCTCATTGTTCCTGTGTTTGTAACCCACACCCTTACACAATGAAGAGATTTCAATCAAATCCTTTGTCAGCTGATCTTCAATTCATAACACGGGCTCAGAGGTTTGGGGCGAAGTGGGAAAAACCGAATGGTGCTGGGATGTGTTGTTACAAAAGCATTCGGCTTTAGTTTTGCTGCAAGCCATTGGAGAGGCAGGGCATACTCTCTTCCCTACCACAGTTTCTGTACGTCCCAACACCATGACTTCTGATGACTCATCCTGACATAGTATCTTAATTATTTTTGGAATCTGGGGATGCTCAAAAGTTTTCTGCACATAAATTAATGGTAATTGCTTCTTTACTTCTTTGTAATTTCAGCTTACAAAAAGCTTTTGGGAAGGTTATACCTTTGGATAGTGGGGAAAACCTATACATCCATTAATCATTTTTCACTGAGATTCAATGGTCTATTTGTAATAGTCTGCTTGGCTAGCTTGTCAACCATTACAATATGACCAGGTACGTAAAGGTATTTACTAAGCATAGCTCAGTTTGGCATGACGCAATAAATGCTTAACGCCCAGTGAGGATCAAACTTAATACAGCAGTAATGGCCTGTAAGACTAGCTTGCCAGCTCTTACTCCATTGCTAGGCATCCATTTTCTCATTGTTTGTATTAGGTTGATACAGATGAAATGTCTTTTTGTGTTCGTGTGTTCCAGTTATCGTTTTGTCTACAGATTTGAAAATTAATATCAGTACAAGACACCTTCTAACCTTCTAAAAATGTTTTTTTTTAATTTTTTGAAATCATATTTATACACCTTCAGAATTGACAGAATTTGGATCAGAGATTTCTGATTTTTTACCAAACTTTTCAATCTTCAATCTTGTCACAATATTCTCTTTTGATTTTTGTATTTTTTAATCTTTTGGTTAAAATTCAGTCAATTTTGAAGCTGTAAAAAGATATTAAAATGAACTTTTTATGAAATGTATTGGATACTTTTTGCATTCACTGTGTATGATCTAAGTATTTATTGTGAGAAAGTATTCAAAATCTAGGTCAGCCATATGTAATCAAAGAACTAGAATGTGATTCATGACAATTTTAACGGCCTCTCATTAAGTAAAATGCATTAGGTCTGCCCCCTGGTCATAAATGATTCCTAGTTTCCATTGTATTCTGTGGTCACTGTTACAATTAGAAAAGCTCATATATGAATGTTGATGCAACCAGCAAGAAGATTCAATTGTTATTATCATTAATCTATTGAAACTAAAACTAAACATTGTGTCAATTTTTTTATGCTACTGGAAATAGCTGTTTTGATTTGTATTTGATCTTTTGTAGTTTATCCATTAAAAAAGGTCATTTCAAGTAATATCTACTTATATAATGAACCGTGTGATATTCTAGATTCTCTGTCTTTAATACTGGACTCTTCCACTCAAAAGTAAGAATTTTGCCAATAAAAATACCTCCCACAAACCATTTGAAACTTTGGACTCTTCCAAGTAAACAAATTCAGTATAAATTTTTCTAAAAAAAAACAATTCATAGAGATCCAAATACATCTGTATATGTTTTATCTCTCTTAGTATAATAAGCAGATCAAAAGAAAAAAATGGATCAGAATGCACGTCATATAGCAATGATCAGCAAGCTGGTCTAACTGGTTAGTCATTGTTAGTGAGTTCGATCTTCATTGGATATCCCAGTATTAATGGTTCAATACCAACTTATGTTAATTTAATCTATTTATATTCTGAACAATGCTTGTTTCTCTGGAACAATCGACTCTCCCATTTAAAGGAAACAATTTTGCCAATCAAAATATCTCCTACACACCATTTGGAAAATTAGACTCTTCCACTCTGTATTTTTCTTCTTAAAAGATCGTCTCATAGAAAATAGAAATATATGTTGAAGGTATAGGAATCAGTAGATAACTCAATTGGCAATGGACTGGTCATGTTTCGAGAATGGCAAACAATCACTGGACATCATGACTCACAGTGTGAATTCCCAAAGATCATATTTGAAACTGTAGCCAGCAAAAAATAAGATGGCGTGACAAAATAGACGTTCAGGAGGTATTGGCTCTGCGATGCCCATGATAGGGAGGTTTGGCAAATCTTGGGGAAGGTCAATGTCCAATGACGGATGCTGAAAGGTTGAAGATGTTTGGAAAGTAAAAGAAACACAGGTTTTTTTTGTTAGCTGAAAGTAGTGTCCTCATAGAAACCTTTTGTGAGCAGAAAGTAGTGTCCTCATAGAAACCTTTTGTTAGCAGAAAGTAAAGTGTCTTTATAAAAACCTTTTGTTAGCAGTAAGTAAAGTGTCTTGATAGAAACCTTTTGTTAGCTGAAAGTAAAGTGTCCTTATAGAAACCTTTTGCTAGCTGAAAGTAAAGTGTCTTTATAAAAACCTTTTGTTAGCTGAAAGTAAAGTGTCTTTATAAAAACCTTTTGTTAGCAGTAAGTAAAGTGTCTTGATAGAAACCTTTTGTTAGCTGAAAGGAGAGTGTCCTTATAGAAACCTTTTGTTAGCAGAAAGTGAAGTGTCTTTATAGAAACCTTTTGTTAGCTGAAAGTAAACTGTCTTTATAGAAATCTTTTGTTAGCAGAAAGTAAAATGTCCTTATAGAAACCTTTTGTTAGCTGAAAGTAAAATGTCCTTATAGAAACCTTTTGTTAGCAGAAAGTAAAGTGTCCTTATAGAAACCTTTTGTTAGCTGAAAGTAAAGGGTCTTTATAGGAACCTTTTGCAGCTAAAAGTAAGGTGTCCTTATAGAAACCTTCTGTTATCTGAAAGGAGAGTGTCCTTATAGAAACCTTTTGTTAGCTGAAATGGCAAAAAGCAAAGAAGTGATTCCTGATGACTTGTATGAGAAAAACTTTTTAGTGTTCACAGACCACAGAAAATGTTGATGATGGTAAGTTAGGCTGAGTCATCAGAAGTAGAAGTGGTTTGAGACACAGAAGAAGTGTATGAGAGAGGGAAGAGAGTGTTTGTTGCAGAAAAAATTCTGAACATTTGTAAAAACAATTGAAAAGTGGGGGTTATCTATAAGTGAAAAAAAAGGCTTAAAGTACAAATAGGAGGCCTGGTTAGTCACTCAATAGAAAGCAATGTCTTTTGGCTGCACATTGTGTCAGGAGGTGACAAATTAAAGATAAAAGGGGTGATTAAGGAATAAGTTACTTCTCTTGCCCTTTGTTCAGCCATGATCACTAAAAAAATTTGAAATTTCAAAAAAAAAACAATTGTGAATTTTGCCTGACATAAAATAATAAACCAATTTAGCATACATTTAAATAGTATATCGAACAACCACAAAAAACTTGAGAAAAAAAAGAAGAAAGTTCTTTCTAGACATAATAAGGAGTAAATGTTAAGATTTTCAGCCCTTTAGTTCCATTGCTGTAGCCTGTGCATGTGATAGAGAAATCAATAACCAGCCAGCCAGCCAGTCTCACTTGAAAACTGAAGAAACCTATATCAATAGTTTTAGTTCATGGTTTCTGACATCTTTACCAGGTGAGCTATGGCACTTGACAGTTTTATAAGCTCACCAAAGTGAGATTTCTAAACTTATCCCAAATGTAGGCAGTTGATTTACAAGGTTTTAATCTGTAAGTGATTTAAGCAATTTAATCTGATTGTGCCTTGAGGCTATAAAAAGTGGGTAAATAAAGGCTCTCATTCAATTTGCCTGATTATACAGATCAGACTATAAATCAATATTCATTGGTATCATTAAAACCCACATTCTCAGAGGGAATACCATAGTGACACTAAGCAGAGTAACAAGTCAAACCCACTGTCTTCAGCCATCTCATATACTTACTGAACAAGAAACGGCAACATGTTAAATATGAGATCCTTGAGGCATAGGTCTGAGGCCCCCAGACTCTAAAAAGGCCCCTGGGTAGATTTGAGGAGTACTAAGTAGGCTAAGTAATTCCTTGGCTATGGTGGTTGGCTAGAGCCGATTTGAACCTCCTTGCTCCAAAATTTAGAGCCAAATTCTTGGCCTATACACTGAGTTTTATAGTGAATAATAATAATCAATTTAGTTCTTTTTTGTTCTTTTTTGGGTTGAGTTATCTATGAATGAAGAGTGCTTAATATTGGGGATGGAGCATATATAAATAGGTATACATGGAAAATTCAGTGCTTTGCAGTGACTCTGAGTTTCATGCTAGTGAGTACAATTAAGTCCTCGATGATAATTCCACTCACAGGCATGAAACTGGAAGTCACTGCAAAACACTGAATTTTTTATGCATATATATATATATTATATATTATTGTGTTATCCACAGACAGCTGTTTCGTTGTATTATAACTCTTCAGTGTGGCTATAGACTATCCATTATCCCATCTGTACCATAAAGTAGGATTGAAATCTTAACTTCAGACCTGGAGGGTGGTATCCTCCCTCTACTCCACAGAACTGGACAGTCAGTGAGGTTGAATTTAAGCGATATGGGGGCCCTAAGTTGACCCGTGGCTCAGACTCTTATTAAGTTTAATACAGTCCTGACCAGAGTATGACATTTTTTGCACTATTATGACAGGCACTTGCAGATGGCCAGAGTGCACAACAGCTGAAATGTTATGCCTATATCAATCAAGATGAGAACATTTCTGAAATTTTCTCAGACTTGCAAATGATGTACTACAGTTGGCAGATTGCTTGATTGATAAAGAGCTGAGTAAACCCCTGAAACTTTTAATATTTTCCTAATATAGTGGAAAGGATGATCCTGGTTATGCATACATCAACCTTATACAGGCCTCCCTCATTATAAGGCAGTTCATTATAGTGTGGTTCAAGTTATGGACCCACAAATATCATCTAGCTTCAAAATAGCTAAATCTAGCCACAACACAGCTAAATTGGCGACTGGTCATGATGGCTTAATTATTATGTGATTGGCTTTCTTGGAGTCCAACAACTGTGTTATAACAGTGGACACCTATACTAATATGATACACGCAGGCATGACATGTTTAGTGTGCACTAGTATACAGATTAATTAGTGCCTAATCCTATAAAATTTATTATCAGGTATAATAAGTTATAATCCACTTAATCAGTCAATGATATGTTTTAAAAAACATTCGGATTGCAGCATAGATTAAACTTTTAGTACTCAGAGAACCTTTAAATAAATCTATTTCCAAAATTTTTTGACTTCAATATTAATTCTTTCAATAAAAATACATTTGTAAGAACATCTGATATTGAAGTATGTTTTTACTTTGAAGAGTGAAAGTTGCAATGTGTATTATATAAAAAGATTGTGATAGAATTTCAAAATTGAAAAGTTTGGGGTAGGAAAAATTATATTTCAGGATATATGAGACGATCCTGTGATCCAATGGATCACTAATCTATGTGAGCGTGAACATGGAGCCCACCATTTTTCAGTTGCAAATCATTTGGATTTTTTTGTATTCTTCAAGTTAGTTATTTTAGGAGTATTTCAATTCAGTATCTCTGGCTACAATGAATAGTTTTGGCTATTTAGGGTTCATATACACGTGAATAAAATCAGGCTTTCAGTATTATATATATACTAGTAAAAAAGCCCATAAAAATGACAGGTAACACTTTTGCTGTGTTATTGTTATAAACTAAAACCAACAAGTATATAGAATTTGGATCTTAAGATAAATTCCAACCAAAAGTTACTAAGCAAAATCAGGGACAATGTTAGTTTTAGAATTCGTGTTTTTGCCTTTGTGTTTTATGTGTTTTTGAATTTATCATCAGTCTATTAAGGTTGAAGTTAGGTGATTGAGTTGCAGTCAGAGTTGTGTTTCTTAATTTCACATATCGGTTTGGAATAGCACAGACATTTGCACAGAAAATTGATAATGATATTTATATAATTAGATTATAATTGAGAGTGTATTATATCTCGGGAAATTACAATAAACCCTATTCCATTTCTCATATTGATTGATTATCACTACTGGGGCAGTGGCCTTTCCAAAGGTGCATGTTTGGAAAAGGTAGGACTTTATGGTGTGTCGGGCAGCCCACCATAATTGTCATATAAAGTAATTTTCTGTACATTGTATTAAACTTGGCTTTGCAGTAGCTCAGTTACTTTTCTTCAGTGTTACCAATTTAGATATTTTATATCTAAAATTAGATAATTCTAAAGAGTGGAAGTCCAGAGAGATAATTAATAAAACTATAAAGAAATATCTATCAATCTTTGATTTTTTGGTTCATTTTATACTGGTTTTCTCAAGAATAGCTTATCCAAAAAAACGTGAAACTCGACATTGCACTGCTATGTGTGCTGAAAAATATATCAGGCAAAAGTCAACTTCGTATAAAGGCCTGTTGCTGAGTGATATTGTGGTGGATCCACACTAGGACTCCTCCAGTTTCTCTGAGATGTCACTCTTATGCTTCAAAGAAGAGAATTATATCAAAGTGAGCGTCAATGAAATGCTGTAAGATAAGAAATATCACCAATATTGAGATAGATATGACAGTAAATTCTCACAAGAGACTTCAGTAAACAGTTTAGAAATATCTACCAAAACAAATATGACTTGGTGGGAACTCTAAATGGAAACTGTGCAAATGTCTTCAATAATGATTGGAGCACGAATAGGAATGGCAAAAGAGTCTGATGGTACATACTATTCAGGTCAAGAGAATAGGCAGTTTCTGTATGCAAGAAAAAAACAAACTATCAACCCATATTTATGGCCAGGGTCTCTGAGAGGAATCTTATCAGGGTGTACAAAATTTTTTGGGAGACTCCCTTCCCTCCTCCTTTGGTAATCCATTTTTATCTACTGCAGTACAATGCTATGAGCTGTAAGGCCCCCCAAAAGTATGGGAGATGAAAGGGGTTGGTGGAATGGACCACTGATGATTTTCTACAATTGAGGCCTTGTTCTCCTACACTTCCTCTTAGATAAGTATAAATAACATAAAAAAAGGATTGGAGAGAAGAAAGCACGTTTGTACATCTTTGTTTATGCTATGATACAGAGAAAGAGAAAGGATTTGCATTGAAACACCTTTTTTATATTGCAATGCAGATCAGAAGACATAATTACACCCAAATATAATACAGCTCGATGTGATCCAGAATTGCTTATAACGTGATTTGATTATAGATCCCTATTTTCAAAATGTTAAATTTGGCTCTCAAGATAATAGCTAGATACAAAAATAGAAAGAACCCCCCAAAATGTTATGCACTGGGCTCAACAATGTTAAATTTTGAGCCTGATTCTGTTTGATCTCAATTTTTTTAGCCACAGATGAGAGAGAAAAGCAACAATGAATTTTGTTTATTGATTGCTGAGATTTTCCCCTTGGCCAATACTCTTGACTCTCATTCTTTTCTTGCTATATCAACTCCAAGTTGTCGGCTCTTTGTGGAACTTTGCTACATATGTATCTGTGTTTTGTAACCGTCTGGTGAGGTGCCATGTTTTTTTTTAAAAGTTTATAATTTTTTTTCTTCCTGCTGAATCAGCTTCACCAAACTGCGTGAATATCTTGGGGCAGTCTTGAAGACCTCCCATCCCCAATCCACCCCTGGCTCGGTCACTATACATTATGTATTCACAGTAAATGATACTAACAGATTACTAACTTCAAAAATATTTTCACTTGCTGTTAAGAAATGACACCCAACATTCTTCATGCAGCAAAGAGGAAAGCTTAGATCAAGGTCTGTCAAAATGGACAGTTTGTTACAATGCAGACTAACATGGTAGAAAATTATGGGCCCTGATTTCCACTATATAATGGGTCTACTGTATATTTGTGAAACATAAAAAGTAGACAGGCTTGATATTTACTTGAAACAAATGAAGCATGCCAACCACCGGCATAGCTGGAGATTTGGGGGCCCCGGGAGAAATGGCTTAGTTGGGCCCCCTCCCTCCAACATTCAGTGCAGTGAATCCCAACTTGGGGGCTGTGGACCACTGAGGATCTATAAAGTTATTACTCAGGGTCAGTGGGCAGACCTTTCAAAAGCCTCAGGTCCATGAGCTTGTTGACTTTGTAGACTTTTTAAAAGCCTGAAATCCATATGGAAGTTTATTTAAATGAATGGGCCATGCGCAAACATTTTACTGAGATTTGTAATTAGATGTGAATAGAAATGCAGTGGGTGACCTAGTATTCATAAAGCTTATGTGGGTCCAGGTGAGGATGTGATTTAAAATCAACCTCACTCCCTCCCTCAGCTATGCTTCTGAGGTCAACTTAACTGTGTACCCATTCAAGTTTACCTACATCACTTATCTGCTTTTGAATAATAGGGCTTACCTTGCCAGCTGTGGTTGTATGTTTGATTAAACAGGAAACTGAATTTGGTATTCTTTACATATCATCTTTTGTTTGAAAAGAAGGTTTCATTTGCTTTCACTCTGATAATACAAGTAAAGCAAGTGTAGGGTGGCCAAACGGCTCAACCCTGAAGAGAATGGATTCAGCTTGCTGATTTCAAACTCTGGCTAGGACTGTTTGAGTTCGCCTTGTACAAAATGCCCATGGGAAAGACATGAATCCATTTCTTCCCCCAGCTATAGGTAAGTTAGTGCAGAGTAAAGTGAGTGACGTTACCTCAGGTGCTTGTCACCTCTAAGTCTAATTCTCCTGTCACAAACGGCACCAAGTGAGTCGTAATGTGATATGTGATATGATGAAGCCATGGCCAGGGTAAGGGAACCCCTTACTTTTTGATATAGGTATCCTCTGCTTTTCTAAAATCTGCATTACATCACTACTGCACTAATGCGAAAAAAAATATCAAAAGCAAAATTAGCATTTGTCCTTTATCGAGCCATTCAAGAGGCAGTGTGCAGGTGCTTTCACATTTTTTTAGACTGGGAACGCTCAAAATTTTTTTCTCATGTGAAAAAAATGGTAATTCCTTCTTTGTTTAATGCCATTTCAACTCATGGAAGGTTTTTATAGAAATGCTCTACTTTCGGATAGTGGAGGAATCCTGTATACATGTTCAGAAAGATATCACTTTGAACCATTTGTACATATTGTTGAAGGCCCACTACTCTGCATTTTTAATAATCTTATAATTTAATTATGCAATTGGATGATCAAAGAATGACTACATTATCACAGGGTATTTTTTTTATTGTAACATACTCAGTTAATACACTCTTCTCATCACATTGTACACACTACTCAACATTAATGTAGCCACATGCCTGATCTAAATATAATAAGGTAAAGAAGGTAAGAAGTAAAAATTTGCAGGTTTTAAATGCTGCAGGTATGGAAGGCACAAGCTGAAACTCAGCCCTTAGCTAAGCAAAGAAGGGGTATCTATTCTGGTACTGTTAAGTACCAAAAGAATTTTATTCGAGGAAAAAAAAGAAAAAAAAGAAGCAATTCTTGTAATGTACGTGGCAGATGTTTTCAACTCATTTCCTTGTTAGGCAAGACTTCTATACCATACCTGTTGATCAGCAAAAGCCACACAAGTTGAATTTCACACTGGTATGATTTATACTAATGGTACCTCTTAAATTCATAAACCACTGGTGATTGACAGTGGAACCCCTCTGTGAATAAGATTGCATAAAAAAAGCATAAGAGTTGAGTAACTCTCCTGTGAATTGAATGATAAATTCACTAAACCGTCTAAGGGAGATAATTTCAATCAGCAATTATTTCCCTTGGAACTAAGATTCTATTTTTTCTGTATGAATTCAAAAGTTAATGGTGTCTTAAAATTGAGGACAAATGCATTTGTTTTTTTAAAGCCAAGTTTTGAAAAATACTTTCATTGGACACAGATTTAATTTGAAATTGTAAATCAATGTAGGAGACAGTTTACATGATGATGAATTAAATATTGATTTTAGGTATGAAATAGTCACTGATTTAGGGGCAAAAGATGGGATTCAATTTTAATTAAAAAAATCACAAGAAACAGATCTGGTTAGTCACTCAATGGAAATTGTCACATGATCAATGTATTTTGACAACATAATATGGGAGTGATGAATTAAAACATAGGAAAAAAGGTTGATCAATGAAATAGTTACTTCACCTGTGTTCTGTTGCACAGTGATCATTGAAAAAGTTTGGATTAAAAAAACATAAATGCTGTTGGACACAATCTGAGGAACCAATTTAGCATAAACCTACACTGTAAATCTATTCCCACCATAAAAAAATCTACTTTGAGAGAATTAAAAGAAAGAAAAATATTTTCTAGACATAAGGAGTAAAGATTTAAATTTTAAGACCACTAGTTCTGTTAGCACAGCCTGTAGGCATGACACAGACAGTCAGACCCACTTATAAGCTGAAGAAACCTATGATGATGTTGACAGTGCTGGTTGATGGTTTCTATTTAAAGGAAAGAAAAATCAAACTTACTTCCCAAGATCATCTTATAATGCACAAGGCCTCCGAGAGGAATTTTATTAGAAGGTACAAAATTTCTCTAGTTGTCTTGTATTTGGTTCCTTTCAACCCTTTGGACCAGGTATGATGCACCCCCTGCACCTCCATCTTATAGACCCAGGGGGTGTATAAAATATAAATCTCATCTATAACTAAACAGAATTTATAAGATGTGATTTGTAATAAAATTCATCATTTTGTGGTATAAATAAAAAATAAAAATGGTGGTTAATGTTTCTCTTTATTTACAAAGTAAAATGTTACAATCAGTATCTTCAAAAATAATGAAACAAGAACCAATCCCAATGAACATAACTAACCCTTAAGGGGCTCAGTGCAAACAAACAAACAACACTAATGGTTTTCTTCCTCATTTTTTATGTTTATTTCATTTTTATTTTTTCCGGTTTTAAATGGGTATATGTTCTGACAAAAAGATCATTAAAGATGGCGGTTTGTTGTAAGGCTTTCCACTCTTTCATAGCCATCTTTCTATATGCAGGGGGTAAAGAATTCTCCACAGAATTGCCAAACTTGTACAATGCATCATAGGTATCTGCTGCCACTTTTCCAGGGGAGGGCAGTGGCGAAAAGATATATTATAGGGGAAGGCAAGAGAATATATTCAAGAAGTTGGAGTGTATGGAGGCAAAAATATCTGGATGTTGGTCATCAAGTTATGGACTGGAGAATGCTAAAGCTGTGACTCATCCTAAGCTGTCACTGCTTGTAGTAACCCTTCGATCCCCAGTTCCTCAAAGGTTATTACTTTCAAACCTCCATACCCTCGATGAGAAGGCCTTATCGGGGATGCCTAGTTTTCCCCTCCAAGCGGACACCCATGTAAGGCATCATAATTTGATTTGTATGATGAGCAATAATGTATACTTTACCAAATTCAGTTTCCTGCAAACAAATGTCCAGGTCATAGACAACTTTACTACCCAGAATTCAATTTCAAAGCCTGGATAGTGAAAGAGTTAATGGAAAGTAATATTAATCATAACTCACTTAATTTTTAAATGATAACTATAATAAATTCTTATAATGATTATCATTCTAATGGCACTATTTAATGACACCCACATTCTAACAGCACATTTGTTCTCATAATCTGACAAGGCTATTGACAGATATAATACCCTTTCCCAAGCAAATCAAAAAGTAAATAATTTGCTTGCCATATTTTTTCAATCCATCTGTTATAACAACAAATTTGTTATAATGGCACTCCCTGAGTCTACCATGTTAATGGTTGTCTACAGTACAGGGTGTCTGTAAACATCTAGAAGGGAAATAACTCTCTGAAAGAAACTTTGGAATTGCTTCCTTTGAAATTACAGTCAGCTGATTGGCTGATGCACTTAATTATATTTACAGCTCAGCTCATCAACCAATCAGCTGACCATGATTTTAAGGAAGGCAACTCCAAAATTTCTTGTAAAGAGTCATTTCCTATTTAATTGTTACGTTTCTTTGCAGACACCCTGTATTTAAACAACCAGAATTGTTTTCTTCTGGAAATCTGTTAACATCCTTGTGTTGAATTTTAGGCAATCATAAATAACTTTTCATCAATGTTGTTTAAGAAATTCTAATGCAAAAGGAAAAAGAAAATTTTCTTCAGGGTAACCCCCCCCAACAAACAAAAACATCCAAAGCTTTGTGCAGACAATTGAACACCTTCTTTGTATAGTTGATTTTACCACATTCTAAAAAATCCTTACAACAGACTTACTTCAGGTGTATAATCCGTAATAATTACTTTTTCATAAGTAATTAAGAACTCCTCGCTTATGCTATATGAGAGTAATGTTTGCTGCACCTTGAGTACTGAGTACAGGCCTTGTCATTGTACGAGGAGAAAGATTAAAATCTTTTAGAAAAAGTCCAGAGAAAGGCGCCTGAGTTAGTACCAGGATTAAAAAGTATGAGTTATAAGGGAAATTAAGGGAAATGAGATAACATTGTTAGAAAATAGGAGAGATCAGGGAGACTTAATAGAAATGTTCAAGATGATGTGTGGTTTAGAATTATAGCCCCTAATTTATTTTCAACAAGAAAGGAGTAAAAGAGATAGCGAAGCAGTACATATACAGTAGAATCAGATAAATCATCAGACAACTCTTCTTTAGCAATAGAGTGGTGGGCTATGGAATAGTTTAGTGTCATCAACGGATGTAAATGAGTTTAAAAAGAATTGTGACATTAATTATAACACTGCAAATGTTGTGCCCTAGAGAATGTGAAAATATGAATGCTGATGTGTGCTTGTATATACAACTTGTGTACTTTTTTTGCACTAGAGTAAATTTCATAATAGTTGTAAGGAAAGGAAAGGAAGTGGCCTTTCCTCAATCTCCAGAACAAGATGGCAACAGAAAATGCTTGCTAATATACCAACTGGATTGAATCATTCCAGCAATGCTAGATACACAGACAATATCATTCACTGTCATGCATATAGCTAAGGTGATTCTAATTTAGTCACAAGGGTGTCTTCAATCCTTATCTGAGCAAGGAAAATACATGACCATTTCTATCACCATGTAGTTCAAGGGCAAAAAGTGATGTCTATGCTAACAGATTATGCACTTGATGAGGGTTATAGAATTGATCAGGGATTTCCAAAATGGTCAATATCAATCCCTGGGGGTCAAAGGGATAATACAAAGGGTTGATGAATACCTAGGGGTCAAAAGAAGGTGGATAAACACAGGAAGGGGAGTCTATTGAACTTTTGAGGTCAAAAAATAAAAGTGATATATCAACTTATCATAATTATTGTATTGGTTGATATCTAATCATACACTATGGATTTGGTAGATTTTTTTTTAAAGATTTGGTACATTTAAGGATGTGGTATTGGTACGTTTGATTAATTTCTTCCAGCAGCCCTGCCTGGGGGGTCGATCAGGAATCAAGGATTCCATGAAGGGATTCATGGTCTAAAATGGTCTCTGGCATATATTAACCAAAATGTTATGGTGGTGGTACCAATATCAACAAGGCAAAAAAAAGAGCTCAATTGTCAAATAAAGTTTGGGATGTTAACCCATCAACTGCATATGACAGGAATTTCCGTCATTGTAGTTCAAAGGCTATCTCAATGAAATTTCTGTTTTATCATGATTGATGTCAACCCAGTTCTGTCTGTGAGTCAATGCTTTCAACTTGCAGTGGGATGACAAGTAATGAATTTTCTGCTGGTGGCCAAGGGCTTTTATCTTGTAATGGATGACTATTACTCTTCATCACCTTCTGCACTTAATTTCATTTCAAAGTTATAGACAAAATAAACAATAAACAATCATTTGCAAAAGCAAAAACATTTCATAATACTCTTCATGTAGCATATAATTCAAGAAGCCATCATTAATGTATTATCTACAGAAGTAGAATCTAATGAATATTTTTAATGCATCAACTATTGGATTCATAGACTGCTTGGAACATCTGTGGAACTCTTTAATGAATAAGATAATAAAAATGAAACCCTTTTATGAATTGAATTAAAGAGAATTTTTTAAAAATTACCAAAAAGTGTCAGCTAGGCAATGTCAATCAGAAGTTACTCCCTTTGAATTATTTTTTTTTGAAATACTAAAATGAAATTAAGAGTTAAACGATATATCAAGATAGACAGTTCAATATGATGTTTTAACAAAAAAATTCAGAGCGGACCATTTTTCTCAAAGACAAACCATTTTGAGAAACTAATTCATTCTTCATTGTCAACTATAACATTTAATAAAAAAACAATAATCTCTCTACAAGATTTAATACTGGAGTTAAGAACTGAGATATATACATGTGCACATAGGTACATCAACAAGTCTGTGGCCTAATGATAGGAAAAACATAACAAATATTCACTTTTCGGCAAAAAATAAATTTCCACATCAATGTACTGAACATCATACAATGAAAATTTCAGATAAAATTTCAGCAAATAACTGACTACTAAGACTACGGACTTATTGATCCCCCTTTATGGCAAATTCAGTTATATTATGCTTGTTTCAGAACTATTTTACTTAAATAGTCAGTAGAGCACCAAGAATTTGTTCAACTATGTGTCTTGATTGACAGAATGAAATTATTAGAAAAAACAGTTGTAGTAAAAATGTAAGAGAATAATAAAATGAAATAATTAAGACACAACTATTGTTAAGATAATTAACTGAGTAATCTTTCATCTTGATGGAGACAGGAAGTAACTTACCTGTTCTTAGTTTTTCTACAACTTACCGTATTTGAAGGCAAATAAAACCCCAACTTTTTCCCCAAAAAGTGGCTCAAAAGGTAAATGTAGTCATCTTTGTCCAGTCTAAAATTGACCAGAACTTGAGGAGTTAAAAAATAGGTGATGATTGAGAAGAATTCAGATAAGTGTGTTTTCTCTTAATACTCCCTGGTGAAATAAGGTCTTATATTCCGTCAAATACTGTATTCTTTAATTCATTGAGCTCTGATGGCATTGCTAGGTTTTTATTGTGTCAGTCTAGCAAATCAGTTATAATGACGTTCACAGTTTCACTTAGAGGCTTAGTGCCAAAGTTTTCTTACTCTAGGGTTGCAATACATCCGTGTTTTCCTGGACATGTCATCCGTTTAGGTTTAAAATCTTCATCCAAGAGGAATTTTCTGAATTCTTCAAAAGCCCACAAAATTAATGATAAAGGCTATTTAAAGGTTAAATAGCACCAAAGTATATGTCAGGTGGAGGCACGATGTCATTGGGAAAGCCCTCTTTTTTTTTTAATATTCAGATATGGAAACTCTAGCTTCGTATAAAAAATGTCTTAAATATGTTTCTTTTCAATTCTCCATCTTTAAAGAGGAAACCCCCCAAAATGAAATGGTTATGTTACTAATTTCTTGGTAATTTCTATCTGAATTTTTTAGATAAAGGATCATCAATATGTAAATTTTTTTCGAACTGTTGTCCTCATTAACATTTCAGCTGCTGTAACCTACAGAATAAGGACATTCTGCCTTGACACATTGAAGGGTACCTCTTGTCCCAACTTTCAAAACCCTCCCCATTTAAGACACCCACCTGAAGAAGGCCACGTGTTACGAAGGCTAGCCTGAGATTTAACCCGACTACCACACTCATTTGAGTCAACTCTCTCTCGGGCATGCAAGTTTCTCAGCTCTCTTGACAGATGGTTGAGTTGAAAGAAAATTAGATTTTCTATCAAATATTTAAAATCTAAAAAAATATTCAACTGAATTGTTATTTGAGGCAAACTGAACAGATATAAACATCCCAATATGTTTTGGTTGTACAAACCACAGCAATGTTAATGTATCCCTGTATGTAAGCTATATTCTTCGCGAAGTTTATTCACCTGACCTTGAAAGGTTTTCATTTGATATGGAGGAACAGGATAAGTAAACCCAAAATATCAAAGTCATCATAGTCAGCATAGTGATTAGGATATTTGTATTTAGATTTAGATATTTTCTTTTGCATTTACAAATAATAAATTGTTTTTAGATATACTTTAGATATTGGATAAGATTAAATATTTTTCAATGAGACTCAGATATCTTTACATCTACAATAAAAATAGGTAATGAATCCCAATTGAAAATGCATCAAACATGAATTTAATATTATCATTATTTGATTAGATACTTCAAAGTTTGTTTTATATTTTGATACAGCATGCATTGAATGAAGAATCAACAATAAGTAGGGTATTTTAGATGTTTTTTTTCAACATCTAGATATTTTTAGATTGGTTGAGACAAATCACTTTTTGGGCCAGTAAACTTAACCAGTAGTCAAGTTACTTCGAAGAAAAATCTTACAGACTGATAACAGCCAAAACATTGTATTCAAAAGATGAGCCAAGATGAGGACAACAATAAAAAAAAATCTATACATAATGATTTCTAAGTGTCCAAATAGTTAAAAATTATAAGGTTGATAGATTATTTTTAAAATGTTATACAGGTGTAACCTGGTTAACAAACTACATGTTTATCGACAAACTGCATTTTCTACTGTGATTGATCGCTCCAGAAAAAACACGATCAAAGCGTTTTCTCTTCTGGAAAAGAAAAGACGAGGATTGTAGTAGAGATTTAAAAAAGCCAAACATGGACCCTTGCCTTATTAAATCCAAAACATATTGAACTGAAAAAAATAATGAAAAACGGGGTTGAAAGTTGGATTGTTAAACCTGAAACAAAGCTTTTGTTAATTGACAACTTCCTTTAACAACTTGGTCATCAGAACAGAATCTGGTCATAACCCAGGGAACACCTGTAGTTCTACTTAAAGAAGATGTAGCACTGTAAAAAAAAAGTGCTTAGAGTCCCTATTAGTCAACTGAGCTTTAAACTTTTTGAGAAGTTTGTCCAAGGGCAATATACAAGAGATAAAAAAAGTAGAATTCCTTAGCTTGTTATATTTTATTTAGTGATTTACTGTGGAACACTCAAACTATACAGCTCCAGTAAAAAGTGCACCTAATTCTAAAATACAAGAATTTTAAAGAAAAAAAGAAAGTAAAAGGAAAAAAAAAAAAAAGAAATAGCCAAAAAAAAAAAAATATTCATCATAATATTAATAATTATATTAATATTAATAAAAGATTCAAAAATGTTGCTGGATGGCAACACTTTTACAAAACAGCCATTTTGTTAGTAGTATTTGATAGATATTGAACAGTATCACTACTGTGAATATCATATCTCTGCTGAATTCCAGCCATTATGGCTGACCAGTAACTTATTCAATAAACCATCTAGGTATCTACCTCCTCAACTCGGATAGCAGGCCAGCACTAGCTCACCACTGCTGACCAACCAGTGTAGACCAATGTGCAAGGGTCATCTCAATATTTCTCTCTCAAAATTTGAGAATATAAAAAGTTTTAATGTATAGTTATCAATAAAATTTCTTTTTAAAAATATGTAATCTTTCAATTGAAAATTTCCACTCTAAATATAATTGAAATCCTAGTTATTATTATTCTAGAGCCAAAAATGATTCAGCTACGACAATTCCTGAATTTAGGATTTATCTTTTTCTTTAAAATTTCTCTATTTCAATAATCCTTTTCTTGATTTCAAGTTTCTTTTTAATACTTATGGGAAAAATCGATAAGTTTTAATAGTTGAAGACAGAAACATAAGGCACAGTATTATTTTCTCTGCAGTAGTTAGTTCCATCTTCTAAAGTATAGCAGAAAAAAGTATTGAAAATACTTTTATAACAACAAAAAAAAAATAGTGTATATATAAAAAGTTAAAAGATGATCAAGAGGGTAAACAAAAAAAAAAAATTACATTATCCAATATATTAGTGAGGTAATGAATTGTCAGTGGATTATCTTAGTGGATTAACCTGGTAATGAAGCCTTTGAACACTCACACAAGGTCTCGTCATCATTTTTTTTGACCCTTCTAAAATTGTTCATAATAATAGTCCTGTTCAACAAAACTTAAATCTCAAATATTGACACCTTCTGATTCATACAATCAGTGGTCTTTTCCAAGAGAGTGACAGAAAGCCATATTTGGTATGGCTCAATTGCCCAACTTGATGGTGAAACTCTGCCTGGAAACTTCAGTAAGATGACTATTCCATTTTTCGTATCATTGAGAGAAAACAGTTTGTTGTTTGTAGTGGTTGTGGTGGTGGTGGTGTAGAGCCAATCATTTTTTTTAGCTCTGTAGCTGGCTTCAGGGTGGCTCAAATGATAAGCCTTGGGAAAATACACCAGTTGATTGGTCAGTCAATGAGGACATTGTCATTTAGGAGTGAAAGCCAGCAGATTCATTCTACTGCCAAACCTGCAAACAGAAACATATAATATATGAGATGCCGAGTTGACCTTTAGTTAAACATTATTAACATGTAATCTAGTCATGTTTATGATAGGTTTACGCAGTTGTGTAAAGGTAATCTTACAAGCCAAGAAATCATGTATATATTTTCGCACGTGTAATCATGACAGTTTCAGCTGCAGTTTTCAAAAAAAAAAAAGAAAACAAAATTTCACATAGACTCTTTTTTTTTATGAGTCATTGCGAGAATCACCGAATATGCATGCAAACACCAGAAAGATGCCAGAAGAAACAATTCATACCCATTCAGAATAGTGTTGATTCATGACACTGAGTGGCACAATGTGCAACTATGGTCAGTTCGTGTGCCACCCATTGAGGTGGATGGGGATGGATCCCGTTGTATATATCAACTCAAAAATTAAAAAAAAAAAAAAGAAAAAAAAAAGTCAAGTCAAGTCAAGTTTTAATAGTTGAACCCTCCCCATTTATGATACCCACCTGAAGAAGGCTGTAGGGTACAATGACTGAAACGTTTTGTTCAAAAGATGAACAAAGATGAAGACAACAGGCCGAAAAATATAGATATGTATGTTTAGAAAATTTGAAAAAAAAACCCCAAAGAAGTTCTCACCTTGACAGTGCTATCAACTGCTCCAGAAAATAAACGTCCTCTTGACACAGCCAGGCAAGCCACACTTCCCTGATGCCTCATCAGCGTTTGAGTGCAGATCATATTGTCCATACTCCAAACCTTTAAAAAAGAAAGATTAGCAAAGAAATTCATGAAATGAATAAAATGAAAAATTCTATTTCAAAAAAAATTTTATAATTCAAGTTGATGTAACAGAGTTATGAAAGTACTCTTAAAATGATTTTTGATCAAGTTAAAAAATGTCAAGTGAAAGAGTGTTATTTTCCAAATGTAAAAAATGTAAAGTAACCGAGTGCTATTTTCCAAATATTTTCAGAATTCTCAGGAATCAGATAGAAAGTTAAATTACCTAAAAAAAGATAAATAATTAGAAAGTAATATAAATAACAACTAGTATCAATAGCAGAACCCCTCCCACCTTGTTACTGAATCATCTAACTTTTTTTTCTCTCCTCTTACTTTCTAAACTCCTATCGAACTACCTTTCTTTTCTCCCTTCTCTCATTCTAACGTGTCAGTTGTTGCTAAATGCTTAGTCATGGACTAGTAACTATATAGATATCTATGTTTGTGTATACGTGCTGTACATGTTGGTGTGCACGTTTATGTATGGAAAGTATACACTTGGTTTTATTGGAAAAGAGGAGATAACAATGAAATTTTACACTACAACAGTAAGAGTACTCACCCGCAGAGAACGGTCATAGGAGGCACTGAATACTTTGGTTCCAGGATTTGTAGGTAACACTGCCAATGCATAGACTGTACCAGAGTGACCCATCAGGGTAGTGACTTGATTGTAGGTGTCCAGTTCCCAGACCTTAAAGAAAAAGAAGAGAAGGGTCAAACATGAAACTTTTAGCCAATAGATCAATCAATATCGATTTGGGTTATTTTAAGGATATTGTTCTGGGCCAATTTTGTAATCTAACTATAATTCATCAAATGTCTGTTTGACCATCCATCACTTATTGCATAACTCAAAGATGGCTGGAGCTATAATGAGACCACATGGCATGTTTTTAACATGTTAATTTTTGAAAGATTCCCAAATTTAAAGTTTTTAGCAATGTAACTATAATGCTGAAATGGCCCCTTATTTTGTACCCATCAGGTTAACTAAACCAAGCCTCTATCGTTTAGTTTAACCCCATTGAGTCGACATCTGCCAGAAAAATTCCATCTGTCTGGTTGGATTTCAGCTAGTTTTTTAAATTTAGTAATAAAAGGAGTTAACAACGATGCCCCAAAGTGTCCTACTGTTAAAATCTTTTTCCAATTGAGAAATTCGAAAAAGAGTTCTATTTTAGTTTCCTATCAAGGTGATCTCAAAGCATCCCAAATTATCACGGTTGTTGTGAGGAAACTTGGTCAGTAACCTCAAAATACTAACTAAAAATACACTGTAAAGGAATGCAAAAGTAAAATAAAAGTAAACGTGCCATCACAGTCAATAAACAACCATAGCATCAAAATTTGAAATCATGTAGAAAAATTTCCATTGGAGAATAAATACGGTCAGAATAAATTGTGTTTATGGCATCAATTTTCCATGGGAAAATAAACCCATCAGAATAAGGCCCCAAAAAGGTCAAAAAACGTTTTTTCCAAAAATCTAAAAATTTTTTTCAGAAGGGGTTTAGTGGAGTATTGATACCAGTTTTCAAGTCAGTAGACAAAACAGTGTGGCCATGAGCACTGGAATACACAAACCAACACAAGCATATATAAAAAAAGGCTAGAACCCTTCACCATCTTTGATAGCTACAGTTGTACAACAATCCATCAGCTATTTCAACTATGTGTACTTATTTAACCATATATATGGGACCGACCTATTTTGTTCAGTTTTGAAAGCTTCTATGATTTTATGAATATAAAAATATAGTTTAGTAATAAACTCCATGTCCAACTTTCTTGCAACGAATGTGACAATGATACTTACATGTATACAATTTTCATAAGTTCCACACAGAATATGGTGGTCTGTAATGGCTATACTGTAGACACTGCCACCAGATGTCTCCAGCATGCGAATACATTCCAAAGTTTCCAAGTCCCACATCTAAAAAGGAAAACAAATTGATATTTCAAAATATAGTAAACATTTTCTTTTAATGGATTGAGAATAAATCCTCTGCTCTATCAGCAGTTTGGGAAAATGATTTCTTATTGATCCAGCATCAGAGACATAAATCTTTTTTTTGCTGAGATACCAATAATTAGGGGTTGCCATATCTGAACATCCAGAAAAGAGGACTGTCCCAGTCACCATCTTAATTGTCAATATATATATACATTATATAGTGATAGTGGCTAGATTATGGTTGAAAATTGCTAAAATGCTCTAAATGCAGGGCAAGTTAAACAAATTCTGTATACTTTCAATATTTCATTTATGGCTGTAACGACAAAAAATAATCCACGTGGCTGAAAACGAGAAAAAGCAGTACATGACTCTACATGCTAACCCCATGACAGTCTTTTTAGGATGTTAATAGTAGTTTCACATAAAAACTGCAGACAATATCTGCAGAATCCTTCCGTCATCAATTTATTCAAGCATTATTAATGAATTAAAGCATGGCTATCTAGAAATTTAAGATAAAGTTTCTGCATATCATCTTTTTTTTCCCTAGAGTAATGTACAAAAAAGTAGGTGTGGATAACCTAGTGGTTAGCAGAATAGAAAATGGTATCTTCCACTTGAAACATCCAATATCTCAAGTATATTGCAATGTACTTTTTTTTCCAAAAAGCAAGCATGAACACTATTGGCCATGAAGTAAGGGAATCAATTTGGCATAAACTTACATTAAAAATCAATGATAACCTATTTTTTTTGTGGTGGTGGTGGGGTAATAAAATAAAAGAAAAGTGTTCTCTAGATATAATAAGGAGTAAATGCTTAAATTTTCAGCCCTCTAGCACCATTAGTGTGGCCTGTAATGTTAACAGTTTTGGTTAACAGTTGCTTATATATTCAGACCTTGATCTAAATTAGTAAGTTATCTCCTCTTTTATTAAAAAGAAAATTATCTCCCCTTGAGCATCCTCCATATTGTCACCTTCAGTTGAATTAAAACAGTCTCATCTGGCCCATCGGGACTGGGATCAGTTTTGTTCTTGTCTTCTGTAAGACAGGGCATGAAATTGGAGCAGGCGCACATAATCCCTGGAGATTCAAAATCCAGGCAGCACCTTCCTATTACACTAGGAAAGGCTGTGTGTCATCCTGCCTCCTTTGCAAATCAGACTGCAGAAGACAGGTGCAATTTTGTCTTTACCCACATGTACTCGTGTAGAAACCCACTTAAATCTAATCTTGTCTCATATTTACTCTCATGGGGAGTTGAATAAATCCCAATGACTTGGAGTCATACTCTAATGTCGTTTGAGGATTTATGATTCACTATTACAAATAGAAACTACTGAAACCGTTGGATCTTACCATCTGAGTCGTGATCTACAAGGAGGGACAAGAAATTATAAAAAAAAATTACCCTTGTAAATCATGGTATATCATATTTAATAAAACACGTTTGAAATTATTCAAAACAAGTCTGGTATGTTGTATTTGGGGGGGGGGGTGATCAAAATATTGGAAAAAGGTGTGATCAATAGATAAGTTACTTCCATTGAAAGTTTGAATTTTCAAAAAAAAAAAACAACAAAAAAAAAAGTGTGAATACTGCCACTCACAAACTCAGGCTCAATTTAGCATGAACTAAAAACCAATTAAGATAGAGAATTTAAAAAGCAAAAAAAATGTTTTTTTTCCAGAGTAAAAAGTGAACGTTGAAATTTTCAGCCCTCTAGCTCCAGTCACAAACTAAGGCTCAATTTAGTATGAACTAAAAACCAATCAAGAGAGGGAATTCAAAAAGCAAAAGAAAAAGGTTTTTTCCAGAGTAAAAAGTGAACGTTGAAATTTTCAGCCTTCTAGCTCCGGCTGTGATCCGTGTGCATGATACATATATTCATAGTTAGCAAGACAAATTCAAAAACTGAAGAAACTTATGTTGACAGTTTTGGTTGATGGTTTCCAATATTTTCATTTCTTTTAGGTAGATTAGGAGGAGCAGAAAAAGATTTTATCCCAAGTAAAGAGGGCTACGAATACCCCCAAAAATATATACGGAAAAAATTATAAAAGAGTAATTTACTCTTGTCATTAGTAGCAGAGTAACCTGATGATGCAAGCTGAATCTAAAAAGAAAACAGACATAAGTTCACCTTAATAGTTTGATAAGATCCGCTGTACAGGTAATTATGTGTTGCAACAAGGGCACGAACCCAGTGGTTAAGACCAGTTATTTCTTTTTTTAACTCATATGTTTGTGCATCCCATACCTACAAGAAAAAATATCAGAAAAAGAGAAAAAATAAATTATAACATAATTGACCAGGAGTAATTTTTGTGAAATGAATATTCCAAAAATTTTGTAGACATTTCCTAAATCTCATAAATGAGTAGTGTATAAACCATTGATAATTTTTGTCAAGTATTTTCTTTCAGCTTAATTTTTACTTGGTTTTTATCATCACTTGACTGAAGCAGTCAATCCAAAGCATTGAGTCAAGAGCACAGATTGGAAATAAAGAATGAGGTCTCACTGAGAGCTTGATGGCAGGAGTAGGTTGCAATAAAAAGCAACAAATATGAGAGAAAATACGAGTCAAAAATTAATAATGGTTGACAATGCTTCATCCAATAAGAATGAATTGAAATAATACAACTGTATGTAATGATAGAAAGTTGTGTACGTTATTGATTAATAAGCCACATTCTATGATTGTAACATAATTCAAAAAGGGACTCATTTGTCCATTTTAGTTATTCTCACTTGAAACAATCAGACATTATACTAAAGTTTTGCAATACCAAGAAAATAAGGTTGTAATCTCATTACAATTCACCAAATCTCTCTTCACTGGTCCACATCTGACAGCTTACTGTAAAAACTATTCAACATAACCCTATGAAATTTTCTGTGAGTATCCCTGTGAGCCCTAGGCAGGTTTTTAGCAAGTTAGATTCTGAAAATTAACCCCCAAAATGTTTTCAGGGGACATTGGTTGATTCACAATAGAAAATCTATACTGAATTGAACAATTTTTGCATTTCCAGTACAAACAATTTGACAGACCGATGGCTTTTCCAGCCAGAGTCAAAGAGCAGGGAGGTGCTTTGATCACATCTCTCGAGGATGAGAAAGCAAGAAGAAGAACATATAAGTTTGGAGATTGATTTTCTCTCTCTCAAAACCTTTTTCTTACTCTTCCCCTCACTATAAGCATGTAAGAGCTGAGTTTCTTTATTTTTCTTTCGCAGTTGATAGTGAATTCTGCTTTAGATAAGACACTGTTCTTTCTTTAAGAAAAGATGCATTTACATCAAAAACATACAAAAATATTAGAAACAGGAACCATTAATAACAGTATTTCTTTGTAGAAAAATGTTTTTTAAAATAAATGAATACATTAGAACAAAACAACTTATTAACTTATGATTTTAGAAATGACCTATAAAATTGCTTAAATGGTCACATTTTGTAAATGTTACGTGTGGAATTTCTATATAGATTGTTTCAAATCTTACAATACACATGAATTATTTTTGATATATCTTATCTTCAAAAAGTTTGATTTATTCACTTATTGTTTATAATTTTAAAAATAACTAACATATCCAATCATAAGGTTTCACACCCTTGCCCAATCAGATTTGAAAACAGCGAACAAATAATATATACTAGACTAAATACCTGCCATAACAGGTGGAGTAAATTGATGTCTGAAACAATTTCGAAATAGAAAGATAAATTGAAATCAGAGAGCATTCAATTTTAAAAAGATGAAGAGATTTACTGAAAGTAAAAATACATCAATTCAGATGACAACTAAACTCTTTCCATCGATCTATATTTCTATTTTATGAATTCTTCTTTTGGGGATTAATATACTCTGCCCATTGGGGTGTGTATTTAGTCAAGCATATTGAATAGGTTATAGTGTTGTACAATATTAGCTGGTATTAGGTTTAGCATTCCTTTCAATTTTTAATAGTCAATGCGTGAAAAATCTTATGTTGAGCAAATTCTTTTCCAGTGACAAAAGTATCCGCACACTATTGAATTCGACAGACGGAATCATTATTTTTTTAATAAAAACTCAGTAAGCCATCTACAGAATTTGAAATCTTTTGTATGCACAATATTTCCATTGTGCGCTGGTTCCAAAAGGTGTGCACATAACTTGGAGGGAAGTATGATTAGGTTGTTACAGATGGAATGTTCTTTGAACAGTAAGATGAATGATGATATATACAACAACAAAGGTAAATATCTGATCAAAATATGACCCATTTGAACTTTTTTTCAACGATCCTCCAATGATAATATGCCATCTTTTTAAAATTCTTTAGGTTTAGTGGTCGCGATCAATAAAACCACAAATTATGACTTCCTATTATTGAACCTTTTATTACGAATATGATGTTCAAAATGCTTGAAGGATGATAATCTGTGAGAGAAGTACCAGGTGAATTTGGAGGATACTGGTGATCATAATATGGTGTAAGATATCAATGCACAGTGTTCGAAGAGTCACATGACACAATAAAATAATGATTATTAACCACAAAATGGCTGCAGACAACTTGAAATGGAGAGAGGAAATTTATTGTTTGACTTACCCGTATCACCTTCAGAGAACCACTGAACAATTTATTTCTTGCTGGTGCTAATGTACATACTGGATTATCATGAGAATCAATGGTCTTCACTCTTTCCAAAGAGTCGATACTCCACACCTAAACAAAACATTTACAATAAGAATAGAATAATAATGACACTGAATTTTCATAGCATGATTAATCAATAATAAATACTCAGTCAGTTCTCATGTAACTTCAATTATTGACACAGTGAGAAGTAATTAATAAAATTAATGTGTAAACATGTTTATGTCCCATTGACTACGATGTAATAATCCTGCCTTCACAAACAAGTAGTTTTTCTAAATCTTGCTATTCAAATATACTGAAGTTTGAAAAAAAAAAACATCTGACAAAGAAGCATTTATATATACATTTCCCTCCAAGACTCTACCTCGCTGGCCATTCTCATGGCACAGCAAGGATGATCTTGTAAGAGAAACATTGCCATGGCACCCATCACATGGAACAACCTCAGTAGGTAGACCCCTATGTTTATACATAGATCAACTAACTGATGACATTGGATGTCTTCCAAAAGATCTCCCTTCTGCAATAGAGGACTGAACATGATGGAGGGAACGTATGAGGCACATCCGAGAAGATCTCAACATGATGATGATGATGATGATGATGAAGTTTTGATTAGGAGTTGTGTAATTTCATGGTACATTTGTAATCTAGTCATGTATGTAGTCACATATTGTAAAGGATTTTTTGGCAACTCATTGCATAAACCAGATATGTCAACCTGCATACAGTACAGATTTAGCATCCTGTGACTTCTGGATTTTCCCGAAGAAATATCAGAATGTGGACAAGATTATGGAGAATGTGATAAGGCAGCTGATGGAGATCCCTAAAAAAAGGACGTAACAGACAGTTTTGAAAAGTGAAATGAACACTTGGATAAATGAGTCAAATCTCAGTTGGAATACTTTGAAGAGGAATAAACACCAATGCTCAAAGGTTGACTTTTTTTTTGGGGGTGATATAAAAAAGCTGGATACTTTCCAGCCAGACCGCGTTCTTTTTGCATTCATGAATCAACATTCTTGATGACTTTATACCAATAGCATTCATCTTGATGTTTTTGTTGTTTGCATACCACTGGTTGACAGGAAAGTGGGATGGAAAATACTTCAGTCTACCTTACTTTAATCTAAAGCATATTCAACCATTGAAAAAGTAGAAGGCTGGAAAAGAATGATATCAATGCATATTTTTTTCTATAAACCTTTTTGATTTTACAGATTAACAGATATTAAGAGTTGGGGATGTCTTGTGCACACTGTGCTAAACAGTTGAGTTTTAATGCTGTATTTTTTCCCTGAGAAGTGAACTATTAAATTACCCACACTCAAAGTCAAGGGAGGAAGAATAGAAAAAAGAATCAAACAAAGAAAAGCACTTACAATGATATTACAGTCATGAGAACCACTGTAGAGTTTATTTCCATATACACACAAAGTCAGCACTATCCCCGTATGTCCCTCAAGAGTTTTTGTACATTTATAGCTGGTGCTTGTGTCCCACACCTGTCAAAGAAAAACAATTATTAAATATCATACAAGAAATAAAATAGACACATAACTTCATGTTTCATGTTTTTGACTAGCTTCCCATAACTGCATCCATCTGTGTTATAAAGATCTGATTTTTGTACAATTACTTGTGTTTGTCACCAAAACACAGCAAAAGCAGCAGATTGCAGTGCAATTTTTGTTTGAGCATTCCAACAGTATTGTGCAATTTTGAGTCCGAACAGGCCACTAGTTTCCAAGTAATTTTTAATGAAGTATGAATTGACAAAAAAATGTCTTAGACAGATAACTCCAGGTCTACAAACAGCTAATTACAGAATCATTTCCACAAGTTTTCTAAATGAGAAAATGAGAGGAATAAGCAGGGAAAAATCCTTTACCTGTCCGCACTTTTCTCCGTCAGCCATAGTGGCATACCAATAATAATACTTTAATAATAATTCAATAATAAATTAAGGCTTACCGAAAATTAGCATAGGCAAATAATAATAATATAAGTTCATTAGATAGAAAGTGACTTGACATTGAGCAGAGGCCATCTAAGGCGGCCTTTCAAACTAGTTTGAAAACTAACAGAATAAAGAATTTACCCACCCTCTCCCAGACTGCAGGGAAAAAAATCTTTGGGGACTATTTTATTTTCAAAAACAAATTTGAAAACGTGAAAATTTGAATAATGCTATGCAGGAAATTGTAAGAAAGCATTTGAAATCTATAAAATTACCTTTATAGTTTTGTCAGAAGACCCACTGTATAGATAATCTCCATATACACATAGACACCACACAGGGCCCTGGATAGAAGTGAAAATAAGAAAGAAAAAAAAACAATATAAGAAAAAATCATGAAGCTTGACTTAGTAGTAAATTATCTCAGGGCTTTTCAAAGTAGAAGTTGGAACCATTCTGGTGGTCGCATGAAGATTATTGAGAGTAGTCAAAATATTTTAAAATCTTTTAAAGAACCATCATATAACTAGAGTTTTTCCATCTCTATACAAAATAGTACACCTTCTGGTGCTTATTGTAAAATGGTTCAATGCTATTCACTAATTCAAAAGGAAATAAATTTAATTTCTGTTACTTTTTAGTAATTTATTTTTAAAAAGTAATTTATTTTTTCTCAAAATAAACACTGTAAAACTTAGAGATTACAAATACATTTTTATCTTTGACAATTTTGCTCTTTGTTTCCATATTTCATTACAGTTAGATTAACACTAAAGACTAATATATAATCTAAGAACCCATTGCTTTTGAAACATTGAGTGAGGGGTCATGAAAATATTTGTCTCATCAAAAGGGAATGGAAAAAGTTTGAGAAGCCCTGATTTACATATATCAATTTTCCCCTTTCAACCATCACAGTTCATCATAGAATAAGTGGAAAATAAGGATTATCAACTCAACACCCATATTCACCATCCATTACAGATATTTTTCCTTTTCTTATAATAGCACTAGAACAAGGGTCAGCAAACTTTTTTGGAAGTGAGCCGAATAAGAAACATTTTTAGCTTTGCAGGCCAAGGCAAATAAAAATAAAGCAATGATCATTCAAGGTTATGGAAACAGCTTGTTTTTTTCTATTGCTTTGATGTTTTTCATTAGAGTATATACCTACATGAACTTCCAAACACTATTGATGAGAACTATGAATTTTTTTCTTCAGGAACAAACTATTGTCAAATTCAGGTCTGAATTTTGTATATCTGAATAATACAACAAGGATACGTAGTGTTAAACCATTCTTAGCAACAAAACATTGATTTATTTAAGACTACTGTGAAAATGAGACTTTTTCTCTATTTTTGAAACTGAATTTTATTGTTTGCTTGCCAAATAAAGAAAAGAAAAACAAAGAATTTTTCAATGCAATGACATATATTCAATGAAGTTGGTAGGCTGGATTTGACCCAAGGGGTGAAGTTACTGACCCATGCATTAGAATATGGGAGAAAGAGAAAGTACAAATTAATCATAATCTTCAAATATTCTAAAGCATTGTTATTCACTATGTAGAGCAATAAAAAAAACTATAAAGAGTCTGCTTATAATTTTTAAAAGAGTCATCACACTGCACATTTTTAAAAATCTTTCTTTTTGTTCATGGTAATAAGTGTTATTTCATAATCAATTATGCCTAAAAAGTAAAGAAAATGTCAATTATTCTCTTTAAATTTTGTATTTGTTTCCAGGATAGTGAGGATTGGGAATTTATTAATCTATTACCAATTGGACAACTGGCAAATTTTCACATTTTGATCACAAAGTAATAAAAATATAAATATCACTGTCCTGGCCCTAAAAGCAAAGTTTGAAGAAAATAATAGCTATTTTCTATTTTTGTAAACAATAAGAAAATTACACTCACAACCCAGAAACAAAAATCTTGTAGCCTAGGGTTATCATTCCATGAGTTGTTCAGATTACCGAACTCATTATTTATGTGGTTTCATTATCAACGCAATTTTTCGGCTGATCCATTCTACAGCTTTCTTGGCTGTATATTATCATGTCAGACAGATGTTTAAGTTAGACCAGAGTGGATATCAGTATGATGTCTCTGATTTTTGCTCAGCAGGAAGGGAATTGGAAAGCATTCCTGTGTTTAATAGGGAATCATCTACATTACATGGTTGCTGAGAATGGTATTGTTGGTATGGCTTGCATTGCTGGGATTGAGCCAAGCCGGTTGGTACATAAGCCACCATTCTTTCCTACTTGCCCATTTTTTCTGTGCTATTCTCTTGGGATCCTACCATAGGGTGATGGATAGCAAGAGTTTCCCAAACCCTTGCTAGTGAGTTTGATCCTTAGTGGATGCCCACTTTTGTGGCCTTGTACCTGACTAGGCTAAACTAATTATGATTGGTACATCAATAAGTCTGTAGCCAAATAATGAAAGGAAAGTGGGTCTTTTGTTAGTCCCCATCGTACTAAATATAGCCATTACAGCTTTTCAACATAATCTCTTCTCTTGTGAATGAACTAAAATCATTGGTGGATATTATTCACAAAGATTAAACATTTTACACTGAAAATTTTAGATAAAAATTCAGCAAACAATTGTGTCAGGCAACAGACTTATTGATCCACTTTCATGAATATCTAAAAAGGCACCAAGTACTTGCAACAGTCAATCATTTTCTAAAAAGAAGAAAAAAACTAGTCTTTGCCAATATGCTATTAAAAAAAGCAAGCAATTGCCTTTTTCTTTGATGATGATATAAGTAAACACTGGAATACTGACAAAGTTTGCCTCATTTGCTTACTACATGCCACTCTGATATCAAGATAAAAAGTAAATATCTTTTCTTTACCTGATGCCCAACAAAAGTACCTCGACATTTGAACATCCTTTGTGGATCATCATATCCTGATAAGTAAGAGAAAGAATTGTAATGAAAAACACAGCAACAAATATCAAAGGAATATTAACAATATATTTTTCATTAGTATTTCTTTCATCTAAATTTTGGTTGCTTTTCAATGCAAAAACATAGACAGTCAGTCAACAGCAGTGAGTAAACAGCGGAGATCAGATGTAAAGTCTGACAACCTGAGTAGTTGCAACAAAGAGCAACTAAAATCAAGATCAAAGAAATATTGGTGGAAAATTAATAATGATAGACAATGCTTCATCTAATAAAAAAATCAGGATGATATTAAAACTAATAATATGACTAATGTACATAGAACAATAGCAAACATGGTGCTGAGCGATCAGGCAGACATGAAGGATAAGCCTAAGGGTTAATTTTGATCTTCTGCCAGCCATAAAAGCTTTGCTAGCTCAATTGGTAGAGCAGCTGTCATACAGTGGCAGGCTTCCCAAAATAAAGAGAGAGAGAGAAGAGAGTGAGAAGAGAGTTTAGACTGGGATATTAAGGCATTAACTGGTGTGGATGACAAAAATTTCTAAGGTTAACTCAATAAAATTTCCATTTTTTTGTGATTGATGGCAACTCAGTTCAATCTCTGAATCAGGGCTCTTATTTTGCAATAGATAACTTGCAATAAATCATCTTGTAATGGACAAAGGCTCTTATCTTACTATAGAAAACTATTTACTCTTCGACATGCTGCGGTTAATGAGTTGTGGTTTGAAACTCATCTCCTTATCTAACCAACCCCGCCAGCAAAGGTTGTCGTCTTCTGTGACAGATGGATGAAGCCACTAACCGGAATTTGAAACACTGAATGGTTTTGCCAGCCAAAATTATTCCAGACACTCAAGAGAAGATAAAAAAGTCAGTGAGGCATATGATTGGAAGGCCAGAATCAGTGCCATGTGTCTTGGGGATCGGCTTCCTGTCACAGAAGAGAGCAGAAAGCTTTTGCAGCCAAAACTCGAAGAATGGTATGAGGGACCTGTGGTAGAGACAGTGGCAACGTGTTTTGTCTGACAAAGCTTGAACATTATCATCAAGTGGTGGTTGGTGGTTGGGGTGGTAGAGACAGGGTGACAGATAAGGTTGCCAATGCCTGCTAATCAAACATTCTAAGAATTCTTAGACACCCCACAGTAAAGACAGTAATTAATTATTCATGCAAAGATGAGTTTTAACTGAGAAAGCATAAGGATAGAAGCAAGAGAGAGAGAGAGGGAGAGAGAGAGAGAGAAAAGAAAAGAAAAGACAGAGAAGAGAATAGGGAGAGGGAGAAGAGAAAAGAGGAGAGAAAAGGGGAGAGGGGGAAGAGAAAAGGGGAGAAGAAGAAGGGAGAGGCAAAAGAAAAAGAAATGGAGAAGTGAAGAGAGAGAGAGAGAAAGATAAAGAGGGAGAGTAAAGAGAAAAGGTGAGAGTAAGTAGAGAGAGAGAATCAAGATAAAAAGAGAGTAGAGTAGAATGGAGGCAAAAGAGAGAGAGAGAGAGAGAGAGGGGGGAGGGGACAGGGGGGATGAAATAGATGAAAAAAAGGAGCAAAGGGAGCAAAAAAAGACAAAGATAATGAGTAGTCAAGAAGGTGAGTCATTCTGTTTGGGGCACATGGGTTTCTAAACACTTTTGTGGTTTGTCAATCAAGTCTTCTGTTATCTCATCGACAGCATTTCAAGAGAGTCTAATAATGCCTCTTAGAATGATTCCTTAGGAATACTGTGTCTAAAGCACGACACCTGAAGAATACAAGAGGAGAACACAGAAAGATCAAAGATGAAGATCTGGTTCAGTTATGGACATATTTACTTGTGTATTTATTTTTACAACAAGTATTATGTATCACATTGATGCAACAACCAAAAGTCTAAAAATATAGCTGTGGTTATTTCTCTGCAAGCACTTTTCATTAATTCAGCAAATGGGGATACAGGCCAAAAAACACAAATCCCATGTTGACTGCAGTTTTACAAAAGACAAACAAAAAATCTTGTTAGTTTAACATTTTGTCTGGGCATAAGATGTGACGCTTGATGATATGTAATTCCTTTGGGTATTAATCAGTGGCGTACGGTGTGCTAAATGCTACAGATGCACAAAAGTGCTAAAATATTTTAGTGGCTATAAAAAACATCAGACAGTAAAAGCCTTTTTGGTACAATGTAGGGAAGGTGGTCTTCTTTGTAAATTGTAGAATTTCACACCTTCATTCATTTGAAGTGGCAAACGAATAAAAAGACATGAGAGAATTAATGAAAGAAAGACAAAATTTGGATTGGACACTATCAACTGCTGATAATAGTATCTAACCCAAATTCTATTTTCCATTAATTCTTGAATTTCTACGATTGGGACCATCCTCCCTACATTGTGCCAAAAAGGCTTCAACTGTCCATTGCTTTTTACAGATGCTAAGATATTTTTAGGTTTTTGTGCATCCTTAGCACATAGCACACCCAATATACAAAACACCACAGACCACTGGTATTGATGAGCAAAAAAAAAAATCATATATAGTGATGGGAGCGGGTTTTGTGAGTTAGGTAGACGGTAACGCTGGATTACGGGAACTAGGTATACAGTAATAAATCCATTATTGGACATTAAAGATACAAGAAAACTGGAAATTGAGAAGTAGGTATATTCTGCGCTCCTGCATACTCCCCCATCTCTATCCCTGATCCTTCTCACAATCTATAATAGTGTTCGGCTTGTTCCCGCATCTGAATGTTATGCTTTCACTAACAACATAAAGGAAATTACTTTAGCAACATAGTTAGGAAGTGAGATATTGCTACGTTTGAAAATTAATATGATATGGATTGTTGCTTGGCAACAACATTTTAAGAATGTGAACAATGATATTCTTTCTATGTAACCCTTTTCAATAATACATACGGATACTCTGATCCTAGGCAGAAGTGCTGATATGTATGTAACTAATCCCATCATTTTTTTTTCTGGTACTATGCTAGCATTTATTATTTCACTTGTTGATGTGCCAAACAGGTAAAAAAAGAAATCAGCTTTATGTTTCTGGTGATATTTGTTTCAAATATCAACACGATAATAGAAAAAAAAACTTTGAGAGAAGAAAGGCTTCCTTGCAAAATGACTACAATTGAATATTAACACAAATTGCTGATTCCAGACGTTGAAAAGCTTACCTCCCATCTGCACACCAATATTCAGACGTTTGTTGATGTTGGAAATTTCTTCCTGGAAAATAAGACGTTTCTAATTAGATTTCAGCAACTGATTTAATAAGAAGTCTGGTTAACCATTCAATAGGAATTGTCATGCAACCTAAATCTTTTGACATTATGCCATGTCTAGGGTGATTAATTAGAAAAATTGGAAAAGGGGATGATCAATGAATAAGTTACCTCTCTCATCTTTTGTTGGTTGGTGATCACTAAAAAAACTCTGAAATTTCATAAAACCTGCAGACACAAACTAAGGTATAATTCAGTATGAACTTACACTGCAAACTGATCTCCCCTCTAAAAAAGTACTCAGAGAGGGAATATTAAAAAACAAAGAAAAAATTTTTTTTCTCTAGACCTAAGGGGTAAATATCTAAATTTCCAGCACTTCAGCTGCATTAGTGTGACCTATACGTATGATACATACAGACGAACTTGATAACTGAAAGAATCATGCTCAACCTCACATGGAGACCACAAGACAGCACAATAGATTCGTGAGAAGACAAGAGTCAGGGATATCATAGAGCCCATTAAAAAACTCAAATGGTAAAGGGCCGGACATGTCACAAGAATGGCAGACAACCGATGGATTTCACGCCTCACAACATGGATCCCCAGACATCACTTGCACAACTGAGGCAGGCAGAGTACTAGATGGAGAGAGCTAGACTAATTCCGAAAGTACTGGCTCCGCAACACCTATGATAGAAAAGTGTGGTGAATCCTGGGGAAGGTCTATATCCAATGACAGACGTTAAGAGACTGATCATGATGATGTCCGTTTCTCAAACTGTGCGCCACGACTCAATATCATGCAGCAACTATCTACCAAGTGTACCACGTAAACTATCCTACTTCCAACGTAGAGTTGCCAACCTAGTGACTTTATCACTAGATTTAGTGAGATCTAAATCTCATTAGCAATAGATGAAATTCAAAGGGAGTGATGAGTACATATATCAGTATGCTGATACAAAAATTTTGTTCATTGACAACTGAAATGTTCTAATTGAATTCATTTCATTTTTTCAGTTGGTGCATTGCAGGAGTCAAATATACTTTTTAATAAGCTTTCATACAATTGATTTTCAGCTTCACTGGAACAGAGTAATAGTAAGCAATGAACATATGTGGCTTCTTATTGCAATAAGAGAGAACAGATAATTAATGGTGATTCTACACTGGAAATATAAACATATGCTGTGCGTTTTGTGACTTGTTCACCTACATATTTGTAATAGACAGTGACAGTTGTAGGGTCCATTCAATACTCAGACAGGAGGCAAATAAAGAAAAATTAATGAGATGGGATAATATTAACATTTCTTAATATATTTGCTAACAAGCAAATTCATAGACCGAGAGAGAGAGAGAGAGAGAGAGAGAGAATACAGTTTCTATAAGAGTAACTCTCAAAAATCATGAATCACTTGATACCACACCTAATTATGGAAGAAGAAATTTTCTGTGCAGGAATTTTTATCAGAAGTTATTCCCTCTGATATAAACATTTAAAATTTATTACATGAATTTGAGAGTTGAGGACTTCAATGAAGTGAAATACATGAAGAAACAGATGCATTCATGTACACACTTTAAAAAAAAAAAATTAAGATCTAAATCTTCTAATAAATAAGATGTTTGAGAGCATAAGTGTATGACATAGCATTGGATTAAAATAAAATAATTTTCCTCTGAAAGTCATTAACTATGGAGGAAAGTTTAATCCTAAAATACTTTAAAATCCAATATTGCTCACCGGAAATAACTATTTATTTCAGATATATTAATTATGTATCAAGTTGCCAATTGCAAGCTGAACAATTTTTGTTTCTGTATTTCCTTGATATGAAATATAACCTGTTCATTGCCATGTATATTTTTAATGATGTACCTCCTCTGCTAGATTTTTCAAATAGTTCTCATTGCATGTTTAAAAGTATTTCATTCTGATACAGACCAATTGATATGTAGAACAGGATATCAAATAAATGTGATACATACATAAATGTATATGCAGAATGGACCATTAAAGAAAAATGGGGTTGCTGCAGGAATTGCCTTTCCATTCGGCTGTTTAGCTCAATTGTTAAGAGTGATGCAATATTGAAGCAGCTATCTTATTAGTCACAGGTTCAATTCCTGCTGCAGTTCTATTTTTCTTCAATTGTTTATTCTACTTACCCTTGTTAGGTCGAGTAACTCAGTCTCCATATAACAACGGAAGGTCATATCAAATAGAGTTTCAAATAATATGATGCATTCATAAATATTCTATCAGATTATATATCCATCTCTTAATAATATAATAGTCCACATTAGAAACAACAAGTGCAAATATGGACAGTGAATGAACAAAATAAGAGGATTGGAGATAAAGCGGTCGTTTGGGTCTTTGCCTTTCCGTGGGGCCACTTAGCTCAATGGTTAAGAGTAACATTATGATCAAACTGCCATTTTATTGATTACAGGTTCAATTCCTGCAGTAGCCCCACATAAATGTATAAAAGAAAAGATGAGTTATCTTATCCATGGCACTGAACTGACAACTCACTTTGACAAGTTATCTTGTCAGCGGCAACTAGAGTGACAACTTTCCAAGATAAGTTATCAAGTCTGTGAAACAGGTTAATTTTATTGGGGCTTTATAAAGCTACTATGAGGCCAACAGCAGATTATAAAGGGGCCCCAAATTTAAAAAAAATACACATAATATCAAAACATAAAATTTTATGTGCTTAGTAAAACAATAATTTAAAAAAGAATTTGCTATGCAACCAGATAATACAACAAATGTCTGAAATTTCAAAGATAGTATTACTTCGTTTTTGGTTTGATCTTTGTGCAGTGGCTCTGACTTCAGTTTCAAATACCTTTATATTTATGTGTTGGATATGTATCCTATGGATACCACACTCCTGTGAATTACTGTGTTAAAATAATAGCCTTAATTAAAGGTGATAATCGGTAGAAATCACAAACTGTAAACATCCAGTGGTTCATAAATGTTGGAGACAGAGTAGTACTATAGTAATAAAGCAAGCACAGAATCACTGAATTGGTATCTTGCAAGCATTCAGCATTGAACCCCAGATAATGTGGAGCCTGTAGCTACTTCCATTATAGAATTAACCCAGCTCTGAATCTTATCAGAGACTATAAAAATTTATAATGTAAGTGTTTAAATCTATCGATGACAGCTTTGTGCAATTATAGAGCTAACAAGCCTGGCTCCACTTCTTCTTCACTTCCCACTAAAGATTATTTCTGCAACTTTTGTATTATATATATATATATATATATATATATATATGGGGATGTAAAACTGGTCAGTTTAGCACAGTTGGTAAGAGAACCAGATCCAAATCACGTGGTCATGATAGGGAAATGTTAATTTCATGTACTTGAAAAAGGCTTTTTTAGACATCAGTTAATTGCTTCATTAGGCTAGCGTCAATTTAGTTAGGGTGGAATTAAACTAATGAGAAAAATTGGTAGCTAAATTTGGTATGACTGATATGAGAATGGATGTTACTTAATGGAAAAATCAAATATATATATATATATATATATATATATATATATATATATATGGCAGGAACATAAACATATTTGTGAAGTGAATCCTTTATTTCATCATGTCTTAAGCTCTACTCTAACTTGATATTTAATGCTGAATGTATCGAGCACTTGATGAAATAAACCCATCACACATGTATTACTGATTTGCACTTTGTACGTTCGTATATCTATATATATGAAGTGATAGACAAATAGTGAAGACTTTTACTCCCCTAAATTTGGTGGGGATTGTTCTGGTTTTGGGGCAAAAACAAAGTCATCTCCCACAGGAGTTAGAGAAACTTACTGCCACTAATGCATTCTCTCGCCGGTTGTCGATGACTTCTGTCATGATACAATTCTGCTTGTGTTCCAGTAGATCTGAAAGTAAACAAAAAGCTCAATATTATTTATTCCCAATCAGCACTCATTTGTAATGATTCATGGGTAATAAACTGAAAATTATTCCTATCCAAATTTGAGTTTTAATGGCACTTCATAAAGACAGAAAAATCACAGCCAACACTTCACTGTCAATTATTTCATTAACTATTAGACCAGAGGTCGGCAAACTCTTTAGGAGGTGGACCCAATTAGAAATATCTATCTGCCAAGTGGGCCAAGGCAAAAAAGAATGACACAGTAATCATACAAGGCACTGGAAACAGCTTGTTTTTTATTACTTTAATGTTTTTGACTATAAGAGTATATACCTGCATAAACTTTCATCTATTACCAATCGATGACAACTATGAAAGTTTTTTGGGCCACAAAATATTGTCAAAGTGTACATGAATAGACCAGCAGGAATCCATAGTGTTGAAATATCTTTAGCTATAAAACATCAATTCGTTTGAGGCCACATTAAAAATGAGACTTTCACTCCATTCTTTGATACAAAATTTTGGTGTTTGCTAGCCAAATATAGATGAACATAATATTTTTTTCATATGCAACATCACATATTCATTGAAATTGGCAGCTGGATGAAATGAAGCCACAAGTTGGATGAGGCTGCGGACTGGATTTGGTCCACAGCCCATAGTTTGCTGACCTTTGATTCAGTCGAGTATCCTCTTGTCATTTTATTCATAAGCTTCTGATTGGTGCAATTTTCATATGAAGGATTGTTAGACAAACAATTGGCAAGTTGTTGCCACAATGAAAAGATGAAAAGAATAGCATATCTACTTGATATAGCGAGAGAAATTTTTGCACATTATTTTGGTTGTATCTCACTTTTTTGTTCAGGAGTTTCATCATTTTTCTTTTTTCAAAAATATTTAATTAGTTTTTTTTGTTGGTTGGTTGTGTAATTATATTTTTTTCAAAGCTGTTCACTGTTCTAGATTCAATCATTTCTGGATCTTGATACATTAATTTGTTCCAGTTGTAGACAATTCTTTGAGTATAAACCCCTTCTTGAATTTTTTTTGCTATGTTCTTTATATATTTTCTTTTTTTTTCTTCATCATAAAGGATTTTTCGGCTTGGATGTGGTAGATGCCTGCATTATTTGAAATGTTTGTATCATGTTTCCTCTTGTTCTTTCTTCTAAAACTGCCAATTTTGATTTTTCAAGTATTTCTTCATTGGGAAGTTTTTTTTGTTCTGGAAGAAGTTTTATTGCTCTTCTCTGGATATTATCCAACTTTTTTACATCATTTTTGTCAAGTAGAAACTATGCTTGCACTGCGTATTCTAAATCAGATTCAACTTCCTTGATATAAAAACATTTAAAATATTATAGACAACATACATACTGAGACAAAAGATTCTTTCAGTCTGAATTTCTGAGATGGGGAATTATCATCATCATACACAGATTTATTCAAACTAGTGTCCTCATTTCATCCTCAAATAATACTACTCTCCAGCCTTCTTTAGGTGCCTGTTGTATTCAGTAAAGTTCTCAGAATTCTCAATTGAACCCTTTATTCTTATTTTGCTGTCCTTGTTGGGAGATATCTCATTATTTCCTATCTTAGTTGTTTTAGTCACAACATTTCAGTCATTGTACACACTAGCTTTCTTCCACATGGATTGAATAAAGGGTCCAGTACAAAATTACGAGAATATTACCAAATAAATCAGTGTATAGTAATGAAAGACTGTTTTAAAGTCCTTAAAGTTTATTAAATCTTATATACACATAAAGACTATGGGAAAGTGCAGCAGCCAAAATGTTGTGATCAAAACAAAGAGAATGTTGGTCCAAATGATCAATGGAATATGCATGGCTCTCTTTTTGTCTTGACTGTCTTAGCAACTCTAAGCTGCTATGTCTGATAGCTTAGTATGGAGGAAGTGTTGTGCTGAAGTTCCACTACCAACCTTCTTGACCATTCTGAAGGCTTCCAAAGGAAAGTGCTCAGTTCATTTGGAGATTAGCATGATTAAAGGGGATGCCTCACCAGCTGGTTACAACACCTGGTGTTCCCAGAAGGACACCTATCGATATTGACTAGTCTTGACATTGCATAACTTTGGTGGTTGTATGATTTATCAAATGCTATTTAGCCATAACTTAATGGAATGCAGACAATGCTTTTCAACTAGGTTCCTTTTTACATCAGTCTTTTTAAAACAAGACCAAACAAAAAAATGGTAAGCGATTATTTATTTTTGGTTAGTATTTTCTTTCAACTCAATTTCAGTTGCTTTATATTGAAACTACTCCTAGTGTCAATCTAAGGCAATGGGTAAACAGGTCAGATTGGAAAAAAAAGAATAAACTATCAGTGAGACTTGAGCTACCATCACTTTTTGCCTTGGGGGAACCTGTTTTCCATACCAGCTGCTCTAAAGCCTAAGCTACAAGATGGTTAACAGAATATCAAATCTAGCCATATAAACTTATCCTTGTTCTTTTCATTGCTTGATACCATGATTTCTAATGTCATTTTTTCGTAATGTACACTATTAGTACAAGTATTAGTAATATTTTGAAATTTTTTTGATGGAACACAGTTCAAGCATTACTAATTTATGACTGAGCCTTCCGATCTGTTATTTACTCATTGCTGAGTAGTTGCAATATAAAACAACTGAGATTGATATCAAAGGAATACTAGTTAAAAAATTATTGAATGGTTGACAATGCTTCATCTAATGATGATAAAATTCAAGATAGTATCACTGCAAATGGTTAATTAACATACACCAACAATCAAGTAATCAAAAATCTTTATCACTGCTTTGACTGGTTTTAGATCACCATCAATGGCTGTATTAAGCATCAAATACCCTATAATTGCAGTGAGGTGCAATGGTGTTCTTTTGGTTGGTGTAACCCGAGGCAGTAACTCAGGGTATCACCCTCAGTTTTGCCAATTCAAAAATTTTTTGTTAAATCAACCTCAAAAAAATGTTGAAAAATGCCTTATTGCCCTGAGGACCCCCCCCATCCCCCAAATAACAAACCTTTTGATGGCCATTTCAAAAGGCTGATTTGGCTAAAATTGCTAGAAAATTGCTGAATATAGGCTAAAATAGCTAAAAAATAGCACTAAAAGTAGCAGTAAATGTTGAATTTTTGCATTGCTAAACATCATGGTGTCATCC
This sequence comes from Thysanoteuthis rhombus, assembly GCA_963457665.1. Classification (NCBI taxonomy): domain Eukaryota; kingdom Metazoa; phylum Mollusca; class Cephalopoda; order Oegopsida; family Thysanoteuthidae; genus Thysanoteuthis; species Thysanoteuthis major. The sequence continues at coordinate 21,178,864 of OY735218.1, forward strand.
CTGTGATGATGGCACCTGGAGTGCTGTCCCATTACCAGTCATCTTCACATTATGTCACATCATAAATAGATAACTGAGCTTGCCAGTTTTAAGAAGCATTCTAAATAGAAACCCTATGACAGTCAAGCATATACAATATAATCAATAGCAGATTCAAACAATTGCAATGGGAATTTTAAACTATTTACTTGAGTACATCAATAAGTCAATAGCATAACGATGAGAAAAAGCATTTATTTTACACAATATTTTTTTCAACATAATCTCTATCTATCCTTTTTGATGCTTCAATTCAGTTGTAAATATTAATCCTACAGATCAAATATCATATATTGCAAATTTCAGATCAAAATTAAAGTAATAATGTGTCGGGCTACAAACTTATTGATTCACCTTTGTACAACAGCATAATTTTTATGCATTGAACAATTATCCTTCAAAATTTTGCTAGCATAAATTTTATATATAGCTGGAATTATCAAAATTAAATTTTTTTCTTTCTAAAAGATACATTGAAAAGCATGACATTTATTAGGTCAACATTATTTGAAGACAACTGTGTTTTAGCATTGAAGATGTTTATTCTTCCTTGAAAATTTACGCACTGTATCTTATTGCTTTGATATGATTGATACACAAAAAAACGGATATATTTCAACTTCAACAATAAACAATATTTTTCATTTCTTTCATCCGCTGTCTTGATCATTATTATTTTTTTTTTGTATAGTATTAGTAAACATTTGATATCATCATGATGTTAACAGCCATCTGTTGCCTGTGTCTATCAGCTAGAAGCGATAAAGGCCCAGAATGTCCAAGCAAGTCTTTACAATTTCACACAGGAATCATTACTCATCCATAAGATTTCAGTCAGCTGACTTGTATTGATTGTAACCTTGCTTTCAAAGTCATCATCTGCAACATTTGTGGGAAATTTGTTGATTTTTGTAATACACTCCTCTGAAAGCTCAAGTTCACAGCATTATGACTGACCAATCTTGGCTGGTATTAACAAGAGTAAAAAGAATTGATTCAAATTTGTTGATTTTTATCCCGATTTATTCTTTATCAGATGAATCATTGTCAACCGTTATCAATTTTTGACTAGTATTTCTTTTACCTTAATTTTATTTTTAGTTATTTTCTCCCCAGCTTACTCACTGCCATAGACTAACTGTCTGACTAAGTTCCAATAAAAAAATCAACTAAAAAAATGGAGACGGAAGAAAATTATAGTACAAAATTGATTATGGTTTTTGATTTTTGTTATGCACTCCTTATAAAGAGAACAATTTTGGCTAATATTGATAAGTATGAAAAGAATTGATTAAAAACTTTATCTAACTACAATTAACAAAATCTATGTGTGAATACACTGTGATTACTTGAAAACTGGCCATTATACAAAGTTAACATTCACCAGATAGATTTATCAGCAAACAAGGCAATGCAATCTCCAGTTTGAAGTTTTTTGGATAAGCAGCTCTTGCTAAATCTAATAAAAATGAACAAAACATTTAGAATTATCTAAATTTAGATATAAAATATCTAAACTGGTAACACTTAAGATAAGCAATCAAAATACCTCTAAGCCGTAATTTTGTACAATAGGTGGAAAATTATTTTACGTGACAATTATGGCAGGTTGCTCCACACGTCATAAATATGCACCTTTGGAATGAGCACTGCTGTAGTAAAATAAAAGATAATGTCTGTTTGTTGGTATCATCCTTACATAAGTTTCTAAGAGTTAGTTAAGAATAGAAATGATAGCAGTGTGCTCATACAACTGTAGATTATTTATTTATGCAACCTCAAGTATATTTGTTTACTCATAAATTGTTTACATTAGTAGCACGAGCAATCTAATTTGTACTTCTCACATGGAAACCAAGTAAATTCTTTCATTTATTTATATAGATACATGTAAGATTATTAGTAACTGATACCTGTTTTCCTTTGACGATATTTTGTCTCAGGGGATTTCCATTGTTCTATTCTTGGCCAACACATAAGTTAAAAAAATGCAGGTATAGTCTTGCAGAACTCTGCTGATTTTTACCTTTTTTTGCCGTTGATAAATTGTTTGTTTCAATATTAAAGATGACAAAAATGATGATAATTATTAACTTATATGTATCTTATATAAAAGTGGTTGTCTCTTTGTTTGTGGGTTAGTAGGTTTTCTGTCATGCTAAAGCAAAGAGAAAGGACAGAGAGGAAAATGGTACTGTGAACACATCGATACAAAATTGGTTGCTGTTGGTAAGCGAAGTTCTTGAGTATGTGTGTTTGTTGATTTAAGCAGGCAACCGTTATTTTCACAACTACTACTACTACTACTACAGTCACAGTTGCTGATGTCTCCATTCTGCTTTTAACCGATTTTATTGCCTTGCTTTTTTAGATTCATTAAAAAACAGAAAATATGAAGAGTTGTAGAAAATCAACAGAAAATTATATCTTTTTTTTATATGCATTTTTTTCGTTCGCAATAAATATATCTATACTAAAAAATATATATTTGTAAAACTTGACCATTCGTAAAAAATCCAGTCATTTTTTCATGAGTGTTATATTAGTATTTCAAATAGAGAATCAAAGCATTGACTTACCCACACGCATATCAACCGTTTTTTCTAAATTCTCAACACGTTCTGAGAGTTTACCCAACATGGAACGAAGAAAGCCGATTTCATGTTCTTTAGTGACCAAAGAAAATTGGAGCTCAGCAATTTTTTCATCGGTTCGTTGTAAGAAATCTTTCATGCCTTCAAACTTACAGGTTCGCAAGTGTACAACAAGGTCGTCTTGGGTTCCAATAAAATCACAGCTGAAAGGGAGAAAAAGAATCTCTCTGAAGTCAACATTTAACTAAAAAAATTACCTTGTAAAAAAGAAAACACTAGTTACATGGATTATTATGACTGAACTCTTTTGCAGAAAGCTGGACCTCTAAAATCTTTTATTGAAATGAGGCTTTTTTGTAAGTTCTTAAGCTAATGTACATAATTTTAAAGTATAGAAGCCAAAAATGGGAAAAAAAATTTCCATTCTCTTTCTTTTTTTTGACAACTAGAAACTCAATTCATGGTGTCAGTTTGGGGTCAGATTTAATCTTTGAAAATAGTCAGTCTTGTACATCTTTTCAGTTCGGTTCCTGATCAGTCAAGTTGTTAGATTTTTTAAGCTTTACCCGATGAAGAAGCTAATTCTATCCAAAGTTTGAAATAAGAAAAACTTAATAATAGTAATAGTATAAGGTTGATTATTTTGGAGTTTTTCCATCAAAACAGAAACAAAGAAACGAGAACGAAGATTTCATAATGAGTGGGAATTATTTTGTTATAAGGTAAAGGTTTTCATTTTTGTAGAGGAAATTAATGAAACTGACCTAGTGTTTTGGGTGTTTTTTTGGCAAGAAAAAGACTGCAACTCACTCAAATACTTTAGGCTTCTAGACTTCAGAATTATGGAAGTCAGCTTTTGCTGGAGACTAATGAAAAGGACTCCCAAATTATGTGCAGAAACTCAAAAGTAAGAATCAAACTTGAGAGCTTCAAATACTTTGCACTAAAAACCTTACCATGAACAGAGTACTAGGGCTGAACAAGGATACTTTCACTTATACAGACAAAGAATTGTTACTTATCAGGCCACACCTTGACTACTGTGTCCAAAAATTGTCATCGTACTTGGAGAATGATAAAGATCTTTTAGAAAAAGTCAAGAAATGAGCAACTCAGTTAGTACCAGAATTAAAAAGTATGAGTTATGAAGATAGGTTAAAGGAGTGGATATTGTTAGAAAAAAGAATGGAGTATGGAGACTAGACAGAAATGTTTAAGATTATGCATGGTACAGAATTAGTAAATCATGAGAGGCCGTGCATATACCGTGAAGTGAATAGGAGTAATTAAATATCAGAAAATTCTTTTTTAACATAGAGTGGTAGAATTATAGAACAGATCACTGCAATATGAAGGGCTACCAACAAATGTAAATAAGTTTAAAAAGAATTATGATGTTTATTACACCACCACTAATGCTAATGTCTATGACCGAGATATTGAGTAAATATGATTATTTGTGTGCTTTTATTTACAAATTGTATACTTTTCTTCACACTATAATAAATGTTTGAAATGTCTCATGTACTTTGTAACACCATCCGCCCATTGAGAAGAAAAAGATCCAATTGAGAATCATAGACTTTCTACCATCTAATGGAATGTGTATAGTTGAGTGAGTATTAGGAAGACAGCCTTGTTTCATCAATCAAGAATAGAGAGCAGAATATAGCTCTGTAACAGCACTGGGTACTGCTGACCAAATAGGGTTGTACATCAATCACTGCAATCCACAACAGATCGGTTCAATTACTAGTGCTGGGTTTGGGTTATTCAGGTGTTCTGACATGTATATGTATCTATCTACGTATCTATGCGGACTTCGGCCAGCTCTTGCTGTTTATAGTAGAAACTTGAAATTGTGTACATAGACTCCTATCAATGAGTAGAGGAAATTCTTCTTTCGTTTTTGAAAATTCCTCTTCAAAATAGGTTGTTAGTTAGGGGTTCAATATGAAATGTAAGTTTATGTTAAATTGGTCACTAGTTTGTGCCCGCTTGTTTTTTTGAAAATTGAAATCTTTTTTAGTGATCACAGCCCAACAGAAGCCGAGTGGAGTAATTTTTTCATTGATTATCTTTTCTCCACCCAAATTTTTCATTAATTACCCCCAACAAAGCCATTTCGCTGACAGTATCAGAAATCTCGTTTTACAAAAATAAAGAGCAATTATCATTTGGTCAGGATAACAATCATAGATCAATCTTATCAAGTGTGAATTGATGAAATATATACTATCTCTATTGATTTTGAACTAATATTTCTTTCATCTTGTTCAGTTACTTTTCATTGCAACCACTGTCAGTCTATGGCAATACGTGAACAATGCAGATAGGAAATATAGAATAAGCTCCTGGCGAAATCATCTACCGTGGAAACATCAACTGCTCTACCAATAGAGCAACCAGAACTTTTATGATAGATCAAATCTTTTATGATTAAATGTATTCTTTATTTCTCCCCGATCTTTTTCTTCTAATTTGCACTGTTTACTCAAAGCAGTGAACTGACGGTCTGAGTAGCTGCAATGAAAAGTGACTGAAAATAAGCTGAAAGAAATCCTAGTCAAAAATTAATCGTACTTGATAATGCGTTATCTAATAGAAAATAAATCAAGATAAAATTACTACTGCAGGCATCTCCCATTATAACGGGGGTGTTTGGATCCAAGATAACTGAATCGCGAAGCAGGCATGAGCTACACTCAAGAGCAGATGGTAGATGAAATATATCATCAACAGTATAAAAACTAAACGAGATATGACATTTTTTAATGTTTATTATTTATTAAATAATACTGCCAATATATATTACTAAGTATACCAAATTTCAGTACTTATAAAGCAAAATATTTACATATTTACATCAACCATTTAATCCTTTGAACCCTTAGTCCCTACACCTATGCCTATCTGAGCTCCCTGAAGAGAAAAAAAATGATATAAAAAAAATTTACATTCATCAAGTACTGAAATGTTTTTGTCTATTCATTTAATTTTTAGTGTTATTGGCTGGTGTAAGTCAAGAACATTTCTCATTCTGGGTGGGTTGGGAGTTGTGTCACCTCTGTCACCTCAGTCAGCAAATGGGCTTATCATGTAGTAAAACAGTGCTCAGCCTGAAATATCATGCTGGTGGGCTGAAAGGGAAATTATGCTTTTATTCATTGTTTAAGATGAATTCCTTTATAAGTGTTTAGTAGTGCCAGACAAAATTTTAGGTTGATTTCCATGGCTTTTTATTTACTAGTAACTACAATTTTTTTAGTATACTTTTGAAAATTTGACAGGTGCTACACATTGCCAAGGGTGACGAGAAAATGCGCAAGGCTGAGACAATTGGGCACAGCTGTTTTGGCTTGGTGTTTTGGCATGGCCCATTTGGGCACCAGGTAAAATGTTTATTGATTCATCATCTTATTGAAAAAATAAAATCACTGGGTTAAGGTTAAGTATCAGAGAGCTACTTTTACTATTTCCAAATATGCGTGTATCATCCCCCTAGCTCAATTTATATCATATATATTATAATTATGCTTCATTGGAACTCTCCATACAGAGAGATTTACAAATAAAAAACTGTTCTTCATGCCAAAATGTCCATCGCAAAACAGGCTGGTGCCAAAATAGGTTTGGCACTCAAACAGCCATACCAAAATACCAATGTTTGAATGGCTGCACCAAATGTACCAAACTGAGGTTGGGGTGGATACAGGTGTGAGAGAGAAACAAGAAAGGTTAAGGTTTTTACTTGTTTCCGGTTTACTTACCTGTATTTCTGATGAGGACAGGTTACATTATTACAAATTTTCAGATGACTTTCTAAATCCTAGAGTTGGAAATAAAATGAACATATTATTAACTAAATATAGAAAATATAATACAGTGAATTCTTGTTAAAAAAGAATAATAGAGGTGGGTATGTCTGTTTTAGCTAATTGTTCAAGTTAACAGATTACTTAATTCTGTACTCATATACGATATCGGAGAGTATATACACTACCAACTCTAATGGATTATTTTTACGCTCTTGTAAAACATATTGTAATAATTCAATATTGTCTTTAAAAGTTTAATTTTGGTTATAACATTAGGAAAATAGCTTAGTCGTAAAAAAAAAATGTTGTATACACAGAGAGGATTTCTGTGCAGATTAAGGCAGTGTTCATGGCTTTGACTGAAGTTTTACTGATTCTACCCCAATTGACGGATCTGTCACCAGAAAAGATAATTTTTTGCAATCTTTTTTTTCTTATTAATAACACAAAGATTATTACAATAAAAATTAATAGACTGCAAGTTCCAAATATTTTTGTTGACTCAAGTCATTTCTTGCCATATGTCTGTGAGGGTTGCTAATATAAACTATGTACTGAACATGATACATTGTGTAACTATATATATATATATATATATATATATATATAATAATGAAATTATCTAACATAACAAGGTTAATTAATTAAAGTCTAATCAACAAAGACCTGACCTGCTCTGAAAATCTCAAAACCATTATAAGTTTGTTTACTTCTACATGTAGAGTAGTAATTGTAATAGTAATTTCGTAGTGGTCCAATTATGATACTATTCTATGAATGATGGTGATAATCTTTCTGGTTATTCAGTTCCTGTTTATTTCATCCAATATCCATCTTAACTGGGTCCATTTTAATGAGGGTTCACTGCAATACATAAAACTTTGGTATTTATAAATCTGTATGGATGTGTATTTATCCAGCTATTTTCTTCAACAGAGCTGAAAAGATCTTCATCAATCTTCTACAGAATATTTAACTTTTCACTATGATAACTCTTGGATTCATGCTTATAAAAAAATACATTCTAAATCAAGGGGATAACTGCTGATTAAAGTTATTTCCCTTGCACATTTAGGTGAATTCTGATATTTTTTTCAACTCCCTTCATCTATTAATTCCAATCAGAGGTAGGCCACCAGACTTCTTGATAAATATGATTGGTAAATAATTGCTTTTCAAAAAGAGTAGACATCTGTTCTACTGGACATAATTTTTACTCTGAAGGCCATATTTGTGCAATAATAAAAACAGAGACCTGGAAATCATATAAATGCAAAGCAAGCAGACATATTTAATGTATATTGATTAATTGGTCAAGATTTGGTCTAGTTTTCACCACTATTCTCTGGGAAGAAAATTTTTTCTCACGTAATCTATGTGCTTTCAATCAATAAGTCCGTCATATCTACTGGAAATTTGTCAGTTTTGAGAAAGATTCATTTTTAGAAAGCTTTTGGGGTGGGAGTCTATTCAGTATGTAACTTCAATGTTCAACTGGGCACTAAATTTCTGTCTACTACAAAACTAAGGATGTGGATTTCTCTTTCTATCAATGCTTATTTCTAGCTGACCTTAATTTTTGGGGGGAAATTTTCAATTTTTGATAATGATCAAGTTTTAGTCTTCAGCCTAAATATGATTATTTATAAAAATAAAATAGGAAATAATAATAAAAGCATAAATTCATTTTGATCTTAAACTATTCTTTACCCTTAACTCTAACTCAAAACACTAAAAATCATGTGAATTTTGTAGATTTCGAGTCTTGATTTTCTACGACAATAAAACACACACTTTCTTTGATAAAAAGTTGCACTTCATACACAGTTGGGATAAAATACATAATCTGGAAGCACTAAATGCTGTTTAAAAGCTAGAACTACTTTACCATCACCTTTGTTAAAACATTTCGATAAATCCCCCCCCCCCCAAATAGCCTTCACAAAGGTTTGAAAGAAAGTAATTGAATAGAGAGTATGATGGATGGAAAATAAGGATCCAGTTAAGCATTATAGTTACTTAGTAAATAGGACCCCCAAATGAAACCTTCAAGAAATTGACAAATTTCTGGAATGGATTAAAAGCACATGAAATTAACAAAGAAAATCTTTTTTATAGAATGGCAATATAAACTGAACTGTATCTTGAGCAACTTATCAATTTAAGTTATAATTAAAAGGCTCAAACTTGAATATTAATCAGAGATGATGTCAGATAGAAAGAAAAGACATGAAATCTTTTTGCTGTACAAAAATTAGATAAATGAATACAATTATAACCTCCTTTCTACCCTACATTCAAATGTGTGAAATACTGATCTGGTGAAAAAAAAAACAGTGAAGAACAGATCTATATAAAATTGAATAAAAAATGAACCTTATAGCGTTTGAATTTTTAATAGTCCAGTCTCATGAACAGAAGAAAAAACGACACTATATTTATATGTGTGCACTAACTCAGCAAACATAAGCTATGTGTCATTATTATTAATTTCTTATAACTATTCACCTTCATCTCATTAGTAGTAATAAAAAATCTATAATAATGGTTTACAATATTTCATCTAATAAAAAAATACTACCTCTGCTCCATAATACTTATCAAGTTTCTACGTATATTTTATACACTAAATGTAACAACTATTTTGGGACAGAGGCAGTAAAAAATGAAAAAAAATGTTGTATATATGCACAAAATCTCGATTATTTATCTCATGTCACTGAGCTCTGCAAACCTTCTGGAATGTTCTCCAACAGAAACTACAGGATGGCATCAGCTGAATCATCAGAAGGCTTACAAATATTATTGACCCTAATCATAGTCACGACATGCTCCATTAATACTCCAAATACAGCTGCGGCTTCACAGTATAGATTTTATGGCTTGCAATGATTGACTTTGACCAGATGAGATCAGAAATTACTAATCATCAGGAGTCATCATTTGCTCCAGACTATTTCTAAATAAAAAGGATAAAATTATTGATTTATAGAGTGGCACAGAATCACATTAGAAAATGAAACCTATTATATATGACTTGTGAAATCAGTATATACATAATACTGAAAGTCTGATTTTTTTAGTTTGTTTCTGATCTGTAAGAAGCCAAAATGGTGCTTTCTAGCCAGTAGTACTGAATTAAAGGGTCCTTAGAATGTGCCAACTTAAAGAATGCAAGGAAGAGATTGGGGTGATTTATAACTGAATATCAACAGTGTGGGGTCGGCGTTCGCACTCATCCTCATAATAATGATCTGATATCTATCAATCTAATACTAAAAGTCTGATTTTGTATACCTGTATGTAAGATCTAAGTAGCTGAAATGGAGTATTGCAACCAAAATTATTTAATCAGGGTATTCCTGAAGTACCTGGATTATTTGCAACTGAATAGTAATAGTATGGGGTCTGTATTTGGGCTCAATGCTATCAATAAAATAATGACCAATTCGTCTGGGAGATGACTATCAAATGCTGATCATAGAGTAGTTTCCCTGTTTTATCTAATAATTTGCAGATGTGTAAAAGATCTGGGTTCATTCTGGTCACATCAGATTGTATTAATTTACTGACAAAGTTTGACCCAACAGATTATAGGATTGTCTAGTACCATCTATGAAAGAAAAACTAATGCCCTGAGAAGATGAAGTTGAAAAACAACAACTTTAACAGATTAGGACTTCAAAATGACAGCTGCATTGTTATATGCATTCATATGCCAGAGCTTTAGGGTACATGCCTTTCTCAAAAGCATCAATTTAAAATTATACATTATCAACCAGGAATGAAACTTGCTTTTTCATGTCTATTTATGGATAATAGATGTTACTAATTGATCCTTCATTAGATTCTTAATGACTGAAATTAGATGAAATCCTATTCTGTAAGCTTGAACCATACTTATTTGAAGTAAAATCACAAGTGCTAAGTGGTGGTCCTTGGAAAGACTTCAAATGCCATCATAACTTTGAAAATCTGAGAAATGCCATAATGGACACAGCATGGTACTTGATTATCTATAAGGTCATGATAAACTGATTTTTTGACTGATTCATACAAAAACATGAGTCTCATGGAATGTTGTCTGCTTTATTCAATATAATAGAAATTGGAGTTCAATATGGACGGTTATCAGGCTGGGATGAGTTAGAGTGAGCAGAAATCCTCTGAATAGCCTTGTAAATCATTCACCGTATAGACTGGTAAAAACTTGTGATAATGGTGGTGGAGCATAGGAAGTACTGTGTACATGGGAAGTATATAGATATATTGGTGCACACAAATGATAAACTAGGAAAAAGATTCTCACCTTTTTTAATAAAGGAGGGCAGCCTACATTGTTTGGGCACTCAACAGGAGCATAATCACAGTCATTTTCATGAGCACTGAAAAAAAGAATCAAGTGACAATAATTTCAGTTGGAATGGTGTTAGCAGAAGCATTAAAGTTGCTTCTTTGTATAAGTTTTCATTACGTAATATATATTATTTACGGGCATTATGATTTATAGTGTAAAACAGTTGTTCTCAGAGTCACAGGTCATATTCCTCCCCTTGAGATCCCAGGTTTTCTTAATCCTCCCCCATTTTGAATTGTCATCTAGCTATCTTTTCACCATTATACTTTTCATTATATCATCGTCCTCTGACTGAAATTCCTCTCTAATTGCTCCCTTTGCAAAAATTTCTGCCCCTAGGAAATTCTGCCCCCTGGGAGCTGTTTGAAAATCCCTGATGTGGAAATATTATCCCAACTAGGTGTATTATATTTACAGATATTAAATATCTCCATAATGTAGGATTGTTATGTTATTTTAATTGTGAGTTGATTTATATAGAAGTGTTATCATAATTCAATCTTATATTTATATGTATTCAAGATCTCAATTCACAGTACATAAAGAAGAAAACGGGAGTCTGAGACATCATAGAAACTATTAAAAGACTCAAATGGCCATGGGCAGGCCATGTTGCAAGAATGAAAGACAACCGATGGACATCACTACTCACAACATGGATCCCCAGAGATCACATAAGAAACCAAGGACGACAGAACACAAGATGGAGAGATGAACTAGACGAATTCAGGAAATACTGGCTCCGCGACGCCCATGATAGAGAATTTTGGTAAATCCTGAGGAAGGTCTATGTCCAACGACGGACATTAAAAGACTGATGATGATGAGTCAAGGAGATGGACAACTCTGAATTAAAACCAAGAAAGTGCAACCTCTGGTCCAGCATTGTGAGGGGCTGACAACAGGTAGAGAAGAGAATATTTTTCTGAAATCTACTGTTAATGTGGTAAACCAGAAGTGATTCATAATCAATAGCCCAAGTAAAATAAAGGAGAATTAAAAGATAGATGAATGAAATAACTTGACCTGGCACCTTGAGTTCAAGTGGAAGATTGGAAAGAAAGGAAAAAAAAGAGTAAAAGAATTGGTACTTACCCTCTGCTGTTTAGCTTGACAGTTACAGGACATTTTGTTGTATCTACAACATAAGGCTGACCATCTTCAGAAGGTATACAGCCATATTTACAGTGTATCACTAATTCACCAACTTGTTCAGACACAGCAATATTTGCTACCACTATGTTCAATTTTTGGCTGTCAACTGGACACGTACCTGGAAAAAAAAAAAATTAATGTTAATCTTTTTTTCAGTTTAAACCAAGACTTATGAGCCATGTTAAATTCTTCTATCTCATGGCATTTCTCAAAGCAATGGGACTATTTAGCAGTACCCTCTCCAAGTAACATAGGACAGGTTGTACTAGCTTACAGATACTACAGTATAGCAAAGCAATGATCAATCAAACTAATATGATATCATTAAGGTGTTGAGATATAGTTGAAGCAAAGAGTGATGGATTGATCAGTTATTATTTGTTTCTTTTCCTAATGGAGCCAGGAAGAGTAATCTTCATTATTTAGAATTTACCTTTGGGAATTCATAGTTACAAAACTGAAGTCAGTTATATTGAATTTAATGAAGAAGGTAGAATTTTACGGATAAATTCATCAATAAGTTTTTTATAAAGAAAGGAAGAAATGATTCTTGAACTTACCTTCACTATGATTATTTACACATCTCCGACAGTACGTATGCTGTGAGGATTAAAGAGAAAAAAAAATTGAATATCATGGCGAGAATTTTCATGAGAAACTAAAAGATCCAAGAGTCATGCAGAACGTCAAATGTTTTCTGTTAATTACAAGTATTTTCTTATCATATTTCCCAGCATTGAAGGTGCTTCTTTCCTGAAATAAATCTAAAAGATTTACCCTGCTTCTTACAGGCAAAATGATACTCTTTTCTATAGGCCTATCCTATTCTTGTTTTCAAAATTTTGCAAATCAAAATTTGGGTGTGTCCTTGACACTAGGAAACATGATATATCCAATGATTCAAAAATATCGGAGTTTTTAGATTATAGCTTCCACTATGCCAGACAAATGCTACTTGCATATAAAGTGACTTATTCAGGGTAAGAGCTTTCAATGTTTTGATAGATTTCTCATACATGAATAATTGGTTGTCCCTTTGTTGTCTCAACTAACAGGTGTGAAAAAAAAATTTCTGCATCTTTTAAAGTAAAAATTACAAATATCAACACCATATGATTTATAATTTTGTCTGAAAAGCTTAAATAATCGGGCAATGTTGCAAGAACGTTAGATAACCACTGGATATGATCATCTGAGATTTTACGTGGAATTGTGGCCAGTAAAAAAAAAAAAATTTAGACAAGTTCAGAAAATATTGGCACTTAGATGCTCAGGAGTGAGAAAACTGATTTATCTTATAGGGTTAGTCTATGTCTGACGATGGATTATAAAAGGCTGATGATGATGATGATTACGATACTTCAAAAGATAAAGTCTTGATGTTTTGTAATATATCTATAAACATAGCTTTACCACAGGAGGTCAGTGCGGTTTGATAAAAAAGGACATATTAGTTTCACATACAGCTGAGTGAAGTCAAAGCACATAATCTAGTCATATGATCAGATTACATAATCTAATCATATGATCAAATTACAAATATTTGAACACATGTAGAACTGAGATAAGTATATTTCAGCCACATCAAGAACTTAGACTGGGGTCTTATTTGTTGTCAAATAATGGAATGGAGCTTTTTCTTATCTCGACCATTATGGATCTGTGTGTAGTAAAGTTATTGCAATGGAGGGATAAATGTATTCTGAGCGTACAGGAAGTGTTTCTTATATAAACGTATAAATAAGAGGGAAATGAAATAGTCTGAAGGAATATCCTAAAAACTGCACTAACATAAATATGAATAAATCCATAATCCTACTTTTTTTTCACGAGGCAAAAAACATCCAAGTGTTCGAGAAACGGATGAGCTTACCCCACAAGAAACAATGACTGGGTCTTTAAAAACTCTGTTACAAAGTCGACAGAAAAGCTTCTTATTGGCTTCTCCTTGGAATACAATTATTTCCTGAAAATAGAGAGAGAAAGAAGAAAATTTAATGATTGACATTCATGAAGCATTTTGTTGCTCATTTGAGAGAGGGTGGAAGGGAAAGAAGGGAAAGAAGAATAAAGCGGGGATTTGAAAATGAAGGTTTGGTATAAGGGAAATTGGAGGAGAGACAGAGATAGAAGGGGAGGAGGAGTAGGGAGACAAGGAGGAGAAGGGAGACAAAGAGATGGGGAGAGAGAGGGCGGTGAAAGAGGCGGAAAGGAAAGGAGAGAGAAAGGGGAGGAAGAGAAAGGAGAGAGAAAGAGGAGGAAGAGAAAGGAGAGAGAAAGAGGAGGAAGAGAAAGGAGAGAGAAAGAGGAGGAAGAGAAAGGAGAGAGAAAGAGGAGGAAGAGAAAGGAGAGAGAAAGAGGAGGAAGAGAAAGGAGAGAGAAAGAGGAGGAAGAGAAAGAAGAGAGAAAGAGGAGGAAGAGAAAGGAGAGAGAAAGAGGAGGAAGAGAAAAGAGAGAGAAAGAGGAAGAAGAGAAAAGAGAGAGAAAGAGGAGGAAGAGAAAGGAGAGAGGAAGAGGAAGAAGAGAAAATTCTGACTTTTAGTGATCACTGCCCAACAATAGGAGAGAGAAGTAACAAATTCATCAAGCCCCCCCTTTTCCAATTTCTAAATTAATCTACCCCAACATGACACGCTGACAAAAGAAGTTGGTCATGTGACAGTTTCCTTTGAGTGTCTAACCAGACCTCTTCAGTGTCTAACCAGACCTCTTCAGTTCTTTAATTTTAAACATTTTGGTGACAAATTGTCCTATAGACGAATTGATAAGCATCAAATTTATTGAATGCCATTTGAAAGAAAAAATTTTTTTGATTCAATTTAAATTTCTGTTCATGAATTTTTCAACAAATTCAAACTGCTTTACATGAATACTAATAGTATTATATATATATATATATATATATATATATATATATATATATATATGAAAGAGAGAGAGAGAGAGATAGATAGAAGAAAAATAGAGTCCTCTATCAAATAAACTCACATCTTCATCATCACAATGAAGGGATCGAGCTGATACATTTGATCCGGACCGCTTGTGGCCTGTTGGAAGCTGCAAACCACTTGCACCCTGCAAAAGATAAAATCAAACATAAGTAAAAGACTTGAAGATAAGCATTATGAAGTAATGTCAAAATAATTCTATTCATGCATTCATTATACAAAGTGGATTCTGCCAAGAAGCCTCATGCAATCTACTTGTGTTCTTGTAATATGCAAAGGGTTGTGACAATGTGTCAGAACATCTCTGCAGATTTGCATCAAATTTTGCGTGAACCTTGGCAAATCTGCTAAAGAGACCCTCGAAATATTTAGTCAGGCTTTTCGCAAACATTCTTCAAGTCGAACACAGGTTTTTGCTTTTCAAGGCAAGTCAAGTGTTGGTTCAAAATTACTATAATTCACCTTATGTCTTTTTTTTCTGTCCATATGTCTGTCATCACATAACTCAAGGAGGGCTAGAAAATGGCCAGCAAAATTTCCGGGTTTACTAATATATTTTAGGATATTCATTTTTTGATAATTTCAAATTTGGGGGTGTGGGGCTAATCTGGGAAATGACTGATAGCCCTTAGGAATATATATGAACCTACAAACCAGTCAAATATAGAATATACAAGCATCTATAAATCTGAAGTATTCCAGTCTGTTTATATTCAATACTTCTACTTTATTATTATCAAATGAAAACAAAATTCAGTAAAATTTATTGGTTGGAACCAAATGAAGAAACACTGAAATTATATTTCCATCCAGAGGGTTTCTAACTCCACAAAATTCTATGTTTAGAGTTGAGGGCAAAAAAGTTTGGGAAACACTGGAGCCATTTTCAAGATCCAGACTTTTGATATAGGCCGAAAGCTTGATGATTGGAGATAAAAACTAATTACACCGAGCAATACAATTTCTGTTCCTGCATTGTAAGAGTTATTTTTCTAATTGTGAATGTGTATAGAAAGAATAAAAAATGTCTATTATTGACTTCAAACTTGCCTTTTGTGATCAGGACTGTGATATTTGATATAAACTTATTTCCAATGGTATGTGTAAATTTCCATATTTTCTATTCACATTTAAGAAACAAAAAAATTTAATTTTTTCAGAAAAACAACAATATACGAATCTTAAGTTAAAAAATAATGAAGATTTTTCCACTAATGTTAGAAAAGAGTGATCGCAAAAGATTTAGGAGTGAGAAGTTTTCGAGATGTACAATTGTACTGTTATTCACTTTCACAAACCAGACCCAAAATACAATTTCCCATCATGTTCTCATTATATATTCTTGGGTAACAGAGTAAAAGTCCAGGATATCCTGGTAGAAGCACTTATCAGCTCCTCTAAAAATGCTTCCATTTTTTCCTTGAATTTATCAAGATGAGTGTTAAGGACATGGACTTTGAAGGACAGCCTGCAGCCCATTTTATTGATATTTTCCACCATAATCTTAAATAGCTCTGCATAATTTTTGGTCTTGTGATTGCCCTGGAAGTCCTCTGACAAAGCTACACTAAGCTACTGTCTCTTTCTTAGTGAGCTTCTTGGAGAGCTCCTTTCACTCTAGAATCTCTTTTCATTCTTGTCTGATGAAGACACTGACTTTGACCTTTGCTCAAGATAGTATTCTGTGATATCTGTTAAGATGCGCGAGTACTACATGGCATATTTTGGCATGCATATTGTGGATCAACAAATTCTGGGCACCTAATTTCACCTGCAACACTGCAGTGTCACAACCATGCCAGACACCTTGATTTATGATGAGTATGGCTAGGAGCATTCCCTGGTGAGTCTCCTAGGCAGTTTTACCCAACTTCACAGCTATCTTTGTCTTCAGGACAGCAGAGCATCTTGGCCAATCACCAAAGGCAGAACTGGCTACAGCTGCCGGAATTATACGTGGGGGATAAGCAATGTCACATGAGAGCCACTTGTTGATCCCCAGAAGGTGTTGATGCCATCGCTGCATGTTAAATTAGGCCTTATGGAACAATTTGTCACAGCTCTAGATAAGGGGTCTGCAGCTTTCAAGTACCTTCCCATCACAATTTGGGACAAAACAGATAAATTATAAGATATTAATGTTCTGATCACAAAATCAAAGTTTGAAGGGAATAATAACCATTTTGTATACTTTTAAGACATAATCAGAAAATATCATAATTCAGGAAAAAAAAAAAGGAAATAAAGTTGCATAGTATAATAGATTTTAGTTCAACAAAAAAATTCTATTTTCAAATTTTGATGGCTGCACAAATATCTGAAAGCACAAGGTCATGGACACTTGTGAAAGCAATCAAGAACGATCAATAACAAAAAACTAAAAAAAAAGTCTAAATACACAGTATATAAAATCATATTTATGCATTCATCGTGCCATTGGATACATATTCCCCCACATTTCATTTTAGAAACAAAGAAAGTCAGACTCACTGCCACCTACATTTAAACAAAGAAAGTCAGAACTATCGCCACCTACATTCAAAACAGTGGATAATCTGGACCTTTGTTTTGGGAGTGGTTCAAATTCTGATAAAATCAGTTCCCAGTGACTTCTCATTGATAAAACATTAAATGGTTAAAATTTTGACGGGCATTTCAGAGTCAATATCCAGGTCACCTCAAAACAGGATGGTTCTGTAAGTTTTCAAAACTTCAGTTACTTTGTAGTGCCAATATATTTACGATTTTATCTACATTATGAACATTGTTTTTTAAACATTGAACATTGACTCGAAAATCAGTAATTCCTCTCTCACAAGTCTGGAGCATTATTTACTTTAAAAAAACAAAATTTCCAATATTGTTTCATATAAAAGTACAACTTTGACAAAGTCAAAAGGCCAAACATGTTAGTATGATAAATTTGATTTAAATACTATTATTTTCCTGATAGTCCACTTGAAAAAAAATATATATGTGAAAGTAATGATGGTATCTTCATTATCAAAATCAGTACATTTTCAATGGGTACAGCTAGTATATATTGAATTTGAAATGTTATTGCAACATGATACAATATGAAATGAACATTAACCAAGATGCTGGAAAAATTCAGAAATCTATTTGCCATTGGAATGTAAAGTTATAATATAAATATGAGAAGGGAGGGAAAAAAATCGGTTAGTGGCTTTGATGCCCCCATAAAAAATAATTCTGGAGTAAGTTTTATGTAAGACTAGATTAACAAATCCAACCTAGAGGATTTAAATATGATACTTTGGGCAGATATCCCAGGTAAGTGAAATATTACTTACCCGTTACTTACTCCTGAATACCGAGTTAGTAATTACATCTTGTAGAAATGTGTATTTCTAGGAATATCCATTTTGATGTGGTAAGTTTTAGTTATGTTCTTGGACCCAATTTTTTTTTTTTATTGGGATGACTGGTCGGTGTGCAGTCAGTTGGACGTCACTGTATTATGTGTTTACATCGAAAATATGCTCAGAGGTAAACTGTACAGGTAGATAAACAGGTAGGTAGTTAGGGATCATATTGGAACAAGTGCCAGATAATGTGGCTAATCTTAGAAATATTTAGCGTTTTAAAAGCAAGGGCAAAGTATGCACATAGGAGCTTTCAGAAGTGTGTATTTATATGAGAGCTTCCAGTGGAGCACACACATTATATATATATATATATATGTGTATGTGTCTAGAAAGCTTTACAGCTTTAAACAAACATTAAAAGACTTCAAAATAATTTTTGCATCACTTCAGTCACTTATTTCCCAATATCTGTCAATGTGATTAATGTAATTTTCTTCAGTGTTTTTTTTTTTTCCCTGTTTCACAAATACGTTTTTATTATGGTACAACACATAAATTGTCTCTTGTTTGGATCATTAATTGTTTACCATGTAACTGTTTCGGGATTTTTTCAAAAACAAAACAGTTATATTAACATGGTACCCCAGGTGTGTTGATCAGACACCACCTCCCTTTCTTACTGTATAGTTTGTCATGCATATACATGCATATACACACAAAATAAGACGATTAGAGAAATTGTGTCAGTGTAAATGAAGTAATTATAGACATGTGTAAAGAAAGCTACCTTCAAACATAGAGAGTGCAGCAGACCATTGACTAATAAATAAAACATCAGTGAGTGGGGCCAACCAAATGGCTTCGATCCTGGCTACCATCATTAACCCATTAACTACGGATGATACATATTCCTGTCATAGTAGTTCTATGGCTAACTCAATAAAATTTCCATTATATTGTGATTAATGCCAACTCTGTTCTATCTGTCTGAGTCAGAGCTCTTATCTTGCAATAGATCACTTGCTATGGATTATTTTACAATGGACAAGGGCTTTTATCTTTTATCTTGCAATAGACAACTATCACACTTGCCACCTTCTATATTTGATAGGTTGAATATTTTATGCTGGTGTCAATGGAAAAGACATTAACTTAACTTTCCCAGTCATCTTCATATAGTCTAATTTTGTCAATGCGTGTTATGATGGAAGAAGGGGATGATGAGGGTCATACTTTGCAAGTCTCCTTCATTCCAATCATATATAGGTATTCACTAAGGTTAGTCTGGCACAAAGCCACAAGTGTATAGTACTCTGTGAGGATCAAACTCAGTACATAGTATTATTAATAGTCCATGAGACTAGCTTGCAAACCATTACCCCATATAGTTTCAGAAAGAAAATGTGGATGCCTGAGCATCAGAATCTGCACATCAGATGTGTGTGTGTGAGTACGGTATGCATGTAAGATTAAACACAGGTGTGTGTATACATGAACAGATAAATGTGCACATATTTGTGAATGTATGTAATTCAAATTTGCGTGCATCAGGGCAAAAATTAGTGCATATGCATATATGTACATTGGAATAAGGAGTGTACATAAGTTTGAATGGAGTCTGTATGTAAGTTCAAATGGAGTCTTACTTATACATTGGCATCTGTACATATATGTATACAGGTACATATTCGTACACAAAGAGAAAATGTGAAATAAAGAGAGGGAACATGTAAATGCATTCACAAGAAGATAATGTGTATGTTTCAGGTTGATGCGTTAAGGTGAAAATGTGGGCTATTTTTCCCCAAGAATATCTGATAACACACAGAAGCAAGAAGAAAAATCAAATTGTTCAACCTTTCCAAGACTAACTGGTGCTTGATGTTTAAATTGAAATATCCCATTAATTGAAATATCCCATTAAACTACCTAAAAAGACCTACAGAACATATACATCCTAAAAGCCATAGAAACCTTGGGATGTCTGGAGTCACGAAAGGCTTAATATGAATTTGTCAATTGTGTTTTAAACTCAACATTTTTACTATTTTGTAAAAAAAAAAAAAAAAAAAAAACACAATGATATGTTTGATAGATTTTTTTAAATGTCATCATCATACTGATTATTTAGAAAAAATTTATTTCATTAATGTTAACTAAATATTCCAAGTAAATATGGAAAACTTTTTAATTCATGTTTTATACAAGTGTGAGTTCAAGCTGGGATTTCAACCTTTTGGATTCATGATTTTTCAGAAATTCAACATGATTCTAGCAATCAGGATTGTATCTTTTAGGATTATGACCCAAACTGACAATGATTGATTGATTTTGATTGAATATATGATATTTTTTATGAGTCATTTTCCTATCTGTATTGTGTAAATAAATTGGCCTACATTTTTGATAATCTGATCTCATTTCAAAGTTATACAGAGTAAAATCTAATAAATTTACATAGCCAAGTCTTTATACATAATATGCAAGGTAAGCATAATATTTAATTTTTGTTCAATTTTTAATTGTTAAACTCCAATCCAAATCTGGAGTTTACTTTGTTTTTTCACCATAACAGCAAGGACATGTAAACCAAACCAAACCAATATATAAAATTAACCCTTCCTTGCCATGATTTGAAATCACAACCAAGTGACTGAGCTAAACTGACAAGTCTTACAAATCTATGAAAATTTGAGTTGAAAATAAGCAAGGGCTGGTTTCATTCTGATGAATGGATACATTTATAAAATTAAGATTTCTGTACTGTGAATGGAAATCGTGACTATGTGATCTGCAGATGTCTCTCTTACCAACTGAACCAAACTAAAATTTAACAAATCTGTGAAAACTTATGTTAAAAATATGCAAGGGCCTATTCATTCTGATGAATAAATATAAAATATATATTTATACTAAAAAATATCCAAATTTTTAATTTTTTCCTTCATTTTATATACGGTATGAAAGTAATCATCTTCAGTTGAAATAGGAGTAGAGTTTGACCCTGCAGCAGCCAGACTTGTTAATCAAGGGTGTTCAAAGGGATTGAGCTATGTTCCAAGGGAAGTATATTGCAAGTGCTCTCTGAGTACAGTGAAACAAGAATGCGTGCACTTACACTATCTTCAATTAAATATATGTGTGCAGGTATATAATTGTGTGAAAGAGAACTGGAGAGAGAGAGAGAGAGAGAGAGAGCTAGAGAGCAGTGTTATGGGAGAAGAGACAGGTGGGTAGATGGTTGCACAAGTGTGCCAACATGTGCTAGGAAATGTAAATAAATATAGCCAGTAGCCATAGCTAAATATAAGTGAATAGATGCCACTCACACACACACACAGGTACCTATCTCTCACCCTCACTTTCTGTTATAAACATCTATCTCTCTCTCTTCTAGACAATACAGCACCCACATGCTCACCTCTAATTAGAATGCATCTCTTGTATTCAGGTTACTAAAGAAGAAAATGTGACAACTCGTGAGCGGAGTCCTATTTCAAAACAGCAGTGAGGAAGCAGTCAGATGACGAAGAAACGAAAAGATAAGGATTTAAGCACCTGAAATATGTGCATGTAAACAAAATTTATATCAAGCAAATTCTATTGGCATACAAGGTCTGGTTAATCACTCAATAGAAACTGTCATGTGGCCAACATCTTTTGGTGGCATGCTGTGTTGGGGATGATCAATTAAAAAGATGGGGGAAAATAGGATTAATGAATAAGCCACTTCTCTCGATTTTGTTTGACACAGGTTACTAGGACAATCCAAATTTTCAATGATTAAGTGTGAATGCATGAAAACTAAGGGAATAATTTAGCATTAATTTACATTGTAAATTGATCTCCTATAAAAACTTAGTTTGAGGGAAATTGAAAAAATATATATATAAAATTTTTTTTTTCCCCCTAAACAAGGATTAAATGTTCAAATTTTCAGTCCTCTAGCTCTCTTGGTGCGGGCTGTATGTTCAATACATACATGGCCAGCCAGACCAACTTGAAAAAAAAACTTATACATGCAGTTTTGGTTGATGGTTTCTAACAATTTTTCTCTCTTACACACACTCACACACACTTTCTCTCTCATACACACACCTATCGTTCTGATTTTTGTACATGAGCTGAAAACCCGCCCTGTGCAAAAAGCCTAACTATCAGTGGCATACACTCTCCCAAAACTTTTTCAATCAAAGCTAACTTTGCCGCAATGCCATAGGCTGTCTGATCAGTCAGCCTACACATCATGTTACTGCCTTGCGAATGACCCCGATAGAAAGGGAGTGAATTTGAGGGTATTCTTTACCTGTTCTATTGTATTTCAAGAAACGCTGGTTGACTTTTTATTTTCGATAATAAGTGCAATAGGGTAATTTTCTATGAGACCCTATTTTTACAATTAATGAAAAAAAAAAACAAAAAAAAACACATAGTAAAATTTACCGATAAACTATCAAATTGAACTACAGGAGGAAATTAATTCTCTAAAATAATTCAACTCAACAAATGATTTCAATTGTATCTCAATAAATTGTTTCAATTCCATAATTAGTCTTATCGGCTATAATAGAATACATAATTTAAACTTTACAATGTATTTTTTTTTGATTAGACAGCCAATGCAAATGCGGCAAAATTGCCCTCGGCTAAAAGGGACTTAGGATAGAAATATGGACCTGGCTTTAATGCATGGTTTTGGCTAGTTAGAGGTCGTATACGAATTAATAGAAAGGTATCTAGTATTATATAGATCGATGGAAATCAGATCATTATGACATTGACCTCCAATACAATCTTTTTGATATTTTGAATATCAAAAAACTATCTTGCTAAAAACATGCTTGAGGGTCTGATTAGTACATTGTGTGGTTCTTGAGATACAAACATACAGACGGACAGATATACATTTGTGAACCATAGTAGGATATATATAAATTGGAACTATGGACACCCACACATATTACTCATATAACTTATACATGTATATAACAATTTATAAATGTATATACATATCATACACAATCCTAGACACAATACATTCATGCACACCTAAATAACCATGGTACAAAGACGCTGTCGAACTCCAGTTGGAGTTGGAGGCTCAGTTGACTGTTTTTCCATTGTAACAAGATCAATCCTCTCCTAATTTAGGGGAATGAACTCACCACAGTTTATCTGTCCTGTTAAACCAAACTGATAAAATTGGCATTTCTTCCCTTGGGTGATTTAAAATCACGACAAACTGATCAGTAAGCGGTTCTCTTATTTAGTGAGCTGACAAGTTTTATTTATCTACAAAAATTCATGTCATAAATATGCAAGGAAGTAGAAGTAGGAGTGGTGTTTTATCCTGCAATGGCCAGACTTGTTTACTTGGCTTAAGTTAGTCTGGCACAAGGCTATGTGAAGAAGAGGGAGGTAGTATTTCACCAATCATCCACATGAGGAAGCCTTGTTTGCCTTGAAAAACTGACCACTTTTGCCAGCAGGGAACATGCAATAATCTTAGTTACCAAGTGAGTCCAATAAATATACTTGAACGTCGCCCTCTGTCTTGATCCTCCAGAACTCAAACCTGGGCAAAGAGTATGGAGATCCTAGAATCCCACATTAAGCCTTGCTAATGAGGTCTAAAGGAAAGCGAAGCACGATACTTTGGCATTGGGCGTGGCTGAAAGAATTACCAGAGGGCATCCTATTGCATTAAGGGGTCTGCACTCCTTAATTTGGAATCGTTGTTCCTCTGGACTGGTTGCCTCCCCAAAGCTAGCCTAGTCTGCCTTGCTATTCTACCAAAGCTGGATTAGAAATGGATTCATGCCTTTCCGAGGGACATCAGTCCAAATTGGACATAAACAGCCTTGACCAGAGTTTGAACTAAGGATGCCAATTCCATTGCCTGTGCTGTTAACAACTATGCCACCAGCATCCCCATAAATAAACTATATAGGTACAAAATAAAGATAGATACGAAGTAGTACGCATAATATTTGATACAGGTAATTACCCACAGGTGTTGATGGTCAAGTGGTTAGTAACATGAAGAATGGGAACCATGAGCAGAGTTCAAACCCAGGTGGAGACAGTTCCTTAACATGTCATGGGCCAATCCATCTCATGTCTTACATTTATCTGGGGATGAAACATGTCCAACAATGGACCTTATAGGCTGATTAAAAAACACATACACATATATATGAATACCCATACAATATAAATTTGTATCTATGGTGAATTTAATAGACAATATGGAAACACAAAAGTTAGGAAAAACATATTGTATTTTCCTATCTGCCATGTTTCCGTATAGTCCATTAAATTCCCCACTGTCGGATATATCCCATCCATTTCCCCACCATTTGTATGTATGTATATTAGTTGATATTTAGGAAGCAGGTTCTCTTTCTCAAACATATTTCATCTAGACTATGAGTGATGACTATTCTCATCTCATATCTTTAATAAGCGTTCTGAAAATCATGATTTACATAGGGGATCTGTTTTCAACTGTTTCTGTCATCAGGTTGGAATGGTAATAATTCTGTTCCAAATTTAGAATTGATTGGTTAAAATATCATAGCGATGACAGAGCTCATGAAAAAGCTTATGCCCCAAAATAAACATGTGAGAGTCTTTATTAATTTTGACTTTTTGATGGATCCATGCCCTTGAGGAAGGCATAAATCCATCTCTTCTCTCCCAGCTGTAGGTAAAATAACAGGGCAAGAAGTCCAGAATACGGTTAACTTTGAATTCAAAACTAGGAGTGAAATCTACTCTCCCCTTCAGCTATGGGTCAAAAAAGTGTGTGACTAAGGTGGTGCTTACAATCTCACTCTGTAAAAACCCACTAGCAAAGACAATTGACACATAGGTTGGAATACTGACTGATCAGATCCAGGATCAATTAGAAGCCCACAGCCAAAACTGTCACAAACATAGATTTCTTCATTTTTTAAGTTGGTCTGGCTAGCTGGCTGTATGTATTTACACAGAGCTAGGGGGCTACATTCACTCCTTGTGTCTAAAATAAAAAAACAAATTTTTTTTTTTTTTTGTAAACTAACCCCTGAATATTTTTTTAAGAGGTAGAAGTGGGGTTTCAATTTGCAATCTAAACATATGCTAAATTGATCCCTAGTTTGTGCCAATTCATGCCTATTTTTGAAAATTCAGACTCTTTTCATGATCACTGCCCATAAGAGAGAAGTAATTCATCCAATCAACACCACCTTTTCCAGTTTTTAAATTCACCATCCCCAGCACTGCACAGCATACTACTATAACAGTTTCTATTGAGTGAGTAACCAGACTTGTTCAGCTAGTTTTTCTTCTATCTTACTACTGTTGCTTTTTACAATGCTCAGGTTGAACACTATCTTCACTTTTTGCCTTTCTTCATAAAAAAAGCAACAAAATAAAGAATTAATCTAACTTTTGAAAGATGAGTGATACCAGTATATGAGCACATCAGAGTTTTTTGAATTATGGTTGTTTCACACTTTTCATATTTTTTAAAAGGGAGCCCACTAATATAAAAAGAGTAAAATTATCATTGAGAAATCCTGCTGCCTAAATAATTGACTCATATATAGTTCTTTAATTCTTTAAATGTGATAGACCAAGATTTCTTGATAAATCACAATCTTCAGATAGCTATTCAGAAATCATGTGAAAGGATTTTTAATAGATTTAGTATAAAATTCTAAATTTCTCTATTTTAGTTGTAGAAATTAGTGCACTTTAGTTTCAATAATACTCAGGTTCAGGCAGTAATAGAACGCATGGGGACTGGAATTTAATCATAAAACTAGGAAGCATATAACAAAAAATAACCAAACTAATTAATGGAGTAAAAGATCTAGGTTATAAAGAAAGATCGGAGTCTTTGGGTTTAATAACTTTGCTAGAGAGATCTAGATTCTGGAGAAGCAGGATATCATTAATAAACCCATTAAAATAAAGCCTCATAAAGTCAAAAAATCCATTTTCCTCAAAATCAAAAGAACCCTCTTTATAGATGGGATGCAGTGAAGGACTGGTGCTAATTTATGAGTCTGTAGATGAAGTAGTATGGCCAGGAGCACTGAAAAACATACATACACATATAAAAAGGAATAGATGCCTTCACCAATTTTGGTAGCTAAGGGTGTTCAATAGCTTTGAAATCTGTAAGTAATCAACTTTCAAAACTCTTAGCCTATCCTTGATAACTGAATGTTATGACTAAGAACATAGGAAAAGGATCATAATCGAAAAATATTCCAGTCAATAACATTTAGAAACTCCTTGGACATATGTATCCCAAAGTTTCTATGACTGCTGGGTTATATACGTCCTGTACACCTCTTTTGGAAGTCTACTGTGATGTGTCTGGTGAAATAAAGTAAATGAGATCTTCCTGGCTGTTACAATCGCAGACAATGATGTCATCATAGTATGAAACCCACACAGAAATTAGTTTGACTCAGCAAGGAAGACATGTTTCTCATCTGTCTTGGATAAATGTCTAACGGTACAAATGCATTCTCTTATGATTTTGGTTCTTCAAAATATGGAAAATCTTTTCATTTAGTAAGAGAATAACAAACCCTGAAAATGGAAATCTTTCAGTTTCAGTGTTTAACACATTTTTTTTTTAAATTCTCAAAATTCTAAAGCTTCAGAATTTCAAAAACCTTAGAATTTCAAAATTCCTAAAATTTCTTGAAATGGAGGTATGCCTTGTGTATTGGATTGGTGAATGCCTTTAGAAGGAAATCCATGTTATGGCTGTTTAGGCCATTATCAACATCCAGATTCCTAAACTGTCAACATGAAAGTATAGTCGACATCCTAGCTAAAAATTCTTTACAATGAAAAGAAGAAAAAAAATAATGAACATTATATAAATAATTCAAGAAAGAAAATTCTCACAAAGAGTTATTAACAATCAGAACAAATTAATGAATCAAGATCCAGAAATAATTGAAATAAGAATATGACTAATACACAACTAATGAAAAAAACCCAAAAAACCCTCGAAAAGAGGAAAAAAACCTCAATTCGTAAAAGCATCATGCAAGCACAAGTATTTGCATAATTTTACTCGCAATAAATCTTATCTAAATTGAAATTGTAATTTTTGGCTTTTTTATACCCTTTTGAAAATCCAAGTATCAAGCACCTTAATGAGTTCATCTTGAATGAAAAGGTTAACGAAGTGTCTGAAATGAACTATATGTAGAGACAGAAGGTATTTTTATTCATTATCGTTAACTATGCACACTATTGTTTAGAAACCTAACTTTTTTGGCAGAGATAACGTCAGCCCTGTCTCTGATCTGTCATTTATTGCTCATGCATATCTCGACTTAGCTTTTTATAGTTCCCCTTGTAAGATGCTCTTCAAATGATGAAGGTAAAAATAAACACTAATATCTATAATTACTCTGACAGCTTTCACCACTGAATTGCACAGAGCTAAATGTTATGTGTCCTCACTGTCTTCCAAATCACTCACTTTGCCACTTCCTTACAAAACCAAGGCTCGGTTTGTTTGTGCCAACAACAATGTGGGAAAGAAGAGAAAAAAAAAAGAAAAAAAAAAGAAAAAAGAAGAACGAAATAGGTCTGTTTAGTCACTTAAAAGAAACTGTCACACGAGCAGTGTCTTTTGGCGACATGTCTTGTTGGGGGTGATCAATTGAAAAAAAGTGTGATTAATGAATAAGCCACTTCCCTCGCCTTTTGTTGGGTAGGGATCACTGAGAAAGTCAGAATTTTCCAAAAATCAAGAGATTGTTGGTGGACAAAAATAACGGGATCAATTTAGGATAAACTTACATTACAAATTGAACCCCAATTGAAAACCTCTGGGGGGTGGGATTTGAAAAACCAAAAACCAAAACATTTACTCTGGACGTGATAAGGAGTGAATGTTTGAGTTTTCAGACCTCTAGCTCCATTGGTGTGGCTTGTATGCATGATACAGACATAGCCAGCCAGCCAGCCTAACTTGAAAACTGAAGAAAGCTTTGGTAGCAGTTTTGGTTGACGGTTCTTGATAATTTATCTGAGAATGTTCCATCCTATCTAGAAGGTAAAAAATAAATAAATACTCGCCTAAACCCGAAATGAACACGACACATTTTAACATTGAGAAGCTGGTTGCTATCTCTGAGATTTCAATCTGAGGCTGCATTGAAGATGACAACAGGAGACGGTGCAAGGTGGCATCCCTTGGCAAGAAGTTCTCTCATTCGGCAGCACAGAATCGTTGAAACAGATGCAGAAAAATCTTGTGGCTTCTTATGGCATGTAGTATTCCCCAATGGTCACCGTTTGGATACTGACCAGAGTTGACAGCGCTTAACTTCAGTGATCATGTGAGAACTTTCTAATTTCAGATAGCTTTCAGCTATCATTTTTACAGTTCAAAGAAACTAAAAGACCCCCTCTCAGCTACTCATTTTGAATACTAATTCTTTTATCTTGAAACTTTGAGTGCTTTAATAGCCAAAATTAGTTTACATTTGACTGCCTAGGATGTTTAAGTTGACCGTGTTACAACCACCTGCTGCAGTAGATCAAAAAACCGAACATTTTAGAGCACAAAATGATATTAAAAAAATATGTAAAAATAAGAATAAAACAGCTTTTAGCTTTATCATATGCTATCAGAGTTACAGGTTTCTTTGAGTGAGTTTAGAACGTTTCACATTAAATAGATTGGCAGTCAAGACTTTTTGAAAGAGAAGTTGTTTATGTGGGAAAACGAATTGTTTGTTGAACACAATGTTAAAAATGAGATGACAAAAAACAGAACAAAACAGGTCTGTTTAGTCACTTAATAGAAACTGTCACATGAGCAGTGTCTCCTGGCAAAATGTCTAGTTGGGGGTGATCAATTGGAAAAAAAAAGGAGTGATTAATGAATAAGTCACTTCCCTCGCCTTTTGTTGGGCAGGGATCACAGAAAGTTAGAATTTCCAAAAATCAAGTGATTGTTGGTGAACAAAAACTAGGGGATCAATTTAGAATAAACTTACATTGCAAATTGAACCCCAATTGAAAGTCTATTGAGGGGGTGGATTTGAAAGAGAAGTTGTTTACGTGGGAAAACGAATTGTTTCTTGAACACAATGTTAAAAATGAGATGACAAAAAAAAAAAAAATGAACAAAAACAGAGAATTTATTTTTATTATTATTCGGACCATCCTTATCTTGGTTGTTTTTCATAGAACGTTTCAGCCGTTGTACTCTACTGCCTTCATCATGGACACATAGCGTAGTGGTTACAGAATCAGACAAAATTACAGCAAGTAATCTGATGGTTCTAGGTTCAATCCAAGTGGGAGACAATAATAACACAACTAATGCTAAGAGGGGAGTGCGGTCAATATACCCCCGTCGATTAAATAAGGGGTTAGGTTCGTTACTTCCCCACACCTACCAGATGATACCTGATGAAGGCCGTAGAGTACAACGGCCGAAACATTGTATGAAAAACAACCAAGATGAGGATGGTCCGAATAATGATAGAAATGATAATACCTCATCTCAAAAATTCAGAGATATAAAAACAGAGAAAACGGCATAAAAACAAGCCCAGCTGCTGCAGTGTCAAACTCTACTCCTACTCCTATTCCAACTGAATGCAAGTTTTCTATTGAACGTATGATAAATAAATTTGAAAGTATATAAGACTTGTCTGTTCGGGTGAGAAAGCCGCCTAGCAATCATCAGGTTACGATTGATGGTAGGGAAAAGTTGATTTTATAAATAGGTATGGTCTAATATGATGCAACAGTCAAACAGTAAAATGTTTACTCCACTAAATTTGGTGAGGATTGTTCTTATTCTTGTTCTAGGAAAAAATTGACTAGAGTTGGACACAAAAAACTAATGTATTAAAACATTAAGCAAGAAAAAATATGCATTAGATCTGTTAACTCCAATAAATAAGTAACACAATTAAGTAACAATTTCCTGCTATATAATGTTCAGAAGATAACATGAACATGGATATCATATATATATATATATATATATATATATATATATATAATGACAGCCGTGGCACACATAGTATTAATAACAGCCATCAGTTCTTCTCTAACTATAAAATTCATAACAAGAAATAATGGTTATTATTATCAATATATTTGGTATTGATTGATGTTATGTGCAAAAAAGTGGGTGATAATTTTTGTTATGATGTCAGTGTTGATATCCTCAGATTTTGGATAATGATTCTAAAACCATAAAACCATTTTGTGAGTCAGAAGTGCAATACAGGTTGTACAATTCCAGTATTCTGTGATCCAGTAAATCCCAAGTTCCAACAAATTTTGAATCTGCCACCAATAATTTTCTGAATTTTCCATCTGAGTTCTTTGATTTGTTTTCCAACCATGGCTTGAGCCGTAATTTCAAGTTCTAAAGAGGCTTGTTAAACCGAATGTGTAAAAACCCAACAGCAATTTAGAACCAACTCTAAATTGGACAACATTCAATGTTTATTTTAGCATAGAATTAGACATACTGATTAATTTGGTTTTGAATCTTAATCATTTTAACCAATTAAAAAACATAAGCAAACACAAATGGAGTACCTAACTTTTTTTACTCCCTTCTCCAACCTTCAGCTGAGCCTGTTGCACACTTATTATAGCTGTCAGCAGAATGAGAGGTCATGGACTTGTATTCATAGTGGTTGAGATCAACCCCTGGGACTAATTGAACTATCCAAGGGATGGATAAATGTCAGGGGGTCTACTCCGTAGTCTATTAAATATTTATAGTACTTCACACCTTTCGATGTATATACTTGTTTACTCTGCATTTTTTCTTTATTAATTTCCTAATTCATATATATATATATATATATATATATATATATAGTACATATGGTACAGATCAGGCTAGCAATATAACATAATATAATAATATATTGATAATATAAAACCACTTCCGATATGTAATGGATTTATTTCATAGAGTGCTCGATACTTACAACTTTTTACTATTGAAGTCAAGTTATTTTAGAGTAGAGCTGGAAATGAATAGTAGAATGTGGATTCGCTACACAAACTAGTTCATGTTTCTGCCCTCTCCAGGCCTCATCAGGCAAATCCCCCGATGAGGCCCGCAGAGGGCAGAAACATGAGCTAGTTTGTGTAGCAAATCCACATTCTACTATTTATCATATATATATATATATATGTACACACACTATGAATTTGGGAAGATTTAGCTATGGTATTGGTACATTTGATATCTTCCTTTAGGCATTCTTGTCTGTGGTTGATGATGGTTCAAAGATTCTATAAAAAGGGTTGATGATCTAAGGCAGCCTCTGATCTACAAGTACATACGAGCACCTACATTGAGAATGTTTAGCATGCTAATTCATTATTTCCATTGATTACCTACATAAACCTCAGAAAGTTCCTTGCACATATTTGTCAATACAAGACTTCCATTTCATCCTGTCTTTTACCATTTTCTTTCCGCTGTAAGCAGCCGTAGTTTTGTGTCTCCTCTCATTAGGTCACTCCACCACTTTGGTGTCCATTTGCCAGCCATTCCAACTTATTTCTTTTCAGTGACCAAATGGTGAGGTTGGTCTGTCTACGCTTGTGCCTTTTGAAGTTCTGAATTTTTAGCTCTTAAATAAATATAGGTTGTATACAATTCTAACTTCAGCAGAGTGAATGAAAAGCTACTGACTACTACATCAAACTGATTACTGTATATAATCATTTTATGCAGTTTATTTATACTAATTTCCCAGTTTTTGTTTTCTAATTTTTCATAATGTTAGCATGCACAAGCCCTCATATACATGTTAGATCCGGCAAGTATTTCTGTGTTTTGAGGATCATCTCTTCCCAACATTCACGCTGGCTTTGGGACCACTTGTTGCAGATTCCACATACCATACTTAGATAACTCAGCAGCTCCTGCATTGAAATGAATAGCTTGTTGGAACTATAGATCAGGGAGAAGCGGGCAGTGAATTTTGGATTCTGTAGATGTGGCTTGAGAGAGAGAGAAGCGTGTGCTATACTCAATGGGAGTTTATAAGGCCAGTAAGGAGGTCGGAAAGAGACAATTCACAAAACCCACACACAAAACCCAGACATGACATGTATTTGAGGGGATAAGCATGCTGCCCCCGAACTAGACTTGACATTCCAGAACACAACAGGCACCTGAAGACAGGAGGGTACACAGCCAAATTGTGAAAAATAATCAACAGAGAGAGGAAATTAGTCCAAATAAACTGCATACAATGATTAAAACAATCCCATCAAACAACATTCAGACAATAAATTATTGTATACTCTATATTATTGAATATAAGACATGGTTTTTCTTAATAAGAATATGGCCCAAAATGAGCAGTTTGACTTATATTCACGTCAGTCAAAAATGGACAATGTTTGTCAATAGATGCAATGCAAATAGTAAGCAATAATGTTGGTTGTCAGAACTCAATTCATAACCATAGTTTAGTATGAAATGCTATATAGGTGGTATGAGGTATGTATAATGTAATACCCTTTCAAAATCATTTTTTCAAGTAGCTTTGTCATCATTGATGAGAATTTTACTTTTATAACCTGAAAGCAATGATCAATATGTTGAAGATGAAAGAAATTCATGTTTTGGTGACAGCTGACCTAATGCCATTAATGATAAATTCATAAAGGGAAACCTCTCATGGTGTTAAATGTTATTTTTTTGGTTTTCGAACATAGGCAAAGCCAGATTTGAATGCAGATTACATGGCTGGCCTTCGACATTCAAAAGATTCATGCAGCATTGTCATCCCAATCTCACTTAGCCTAACATCGAACTGAGTTTTGCTTATTAACTTAAGATTGTACTCAAGCATGATTTTCAAGATATTTTATTACATTTGGAGTTAACCCTGCTGTAAATGAACGGGGAAAAAATAGAAAATAACTATTGGTCAACACACTGGTTTTATGTATCTCTCAAAAGATATTCGTAAATGGCAAAATAACAGACTCAACTCATATTAGAGTCAGTCGATTTTCTGAAATTTTATGCTCGATTCCAAATTTGTGTTATACCTACGGTTGACTTATATTGAAAAATATACGGTGTGTTGAGCATTTTAAATAACATTTCAAACTGCATTTTAAATTTCATCTTGCCCTTAAATAGAATTTTTCACCAACATCCAACCATGATAATTACAAGGCATGAAATAAAAATGGAGTTGTGAAAAAAAAAAAAAATATGATAGATTCAATTGGTAGAATTTTACTAGCTGACCAGTGAAAATGTCTCTTATATTTTATCAAATCTAAATAAAATAAGTGTCTTTGTTAAAATTGGTTGGAAATGAGCCTAACAAAAGAAGTTATAATTGAACCACAACTGAACTTTCAACATTTGTAATTCAATATACAGTATTACTGTGAATGATTGATTTGAGCAATAGTGTCCTCAACTGTTTAATCGATGAAAAAAGTGTTTTGTGAAAGGAAAATGCCTGTTCTTAAGCTACACATGCCAGATGAACCAACAAAATAAGGTTTTAAACTATAGATATGTGTTGACCTGTATACTTAGTTATATACAGGAATTTCAAATATGTTCAAGCAGAAATGACAGCACATAAGGAGAACCGGGGAAAACAAAAGATAAAAATATTTGACAGGAAAATATAATATTGCAATTCTATCAACTTTTACCTCAAGTCCCATTTCATCTAAGAAATAACTGGTGATACTATCTTGAATTTCTTGAATTGAATAACTTGTGAACTATCTTGAATTTCATTTGGAGCGAAATATAAGCCAAGGCTGAAGTTTTTATCACGTTTTCTAACAATGTAAAGGAAGAAAGTAATGATCACATCAATATATTACAATGTTCATTTGTACCATTGTATCTACAAAGTCCGTCTGTTAAAAGTATCCAGCCATTTTGATATCTCGAGAATCAGTAGCATGACCCTGATACAACTTAGCATGTATATGCATGACCAAGCATTCTCGCTTGGGGTTACTCAGTCAGCAGTGAGATGCCATTAAATGAGTTTGTGTACTGTGTGACTGTCATATTTATAATGACCAAACTGGTTTATCTGACGGAACATCACGTCAGGACCCTCTCTCCTCACTGAACAGATTTGGCTCCCTGCGACTTCTGATTTTTCCACAAGAGGCAATCCCAGAAGAGGACTTTGAAGACTGTTTTGAAAAGTGGAAGGAACTCTGGAATAAGTGTGTGAGATACCAAAGGGAGTACTTTGTAGGGTGATAAGGCACAATATACTGAAATTATTTTATGGAAAATGGAAGATAGCAGATTGAATTCCTGAACTTCAGCAGATATAAATGGATGTACATCATGAACATTTTTTGCTAATGCTGTGAATGCATGCACATAATGATATCATTTCTTTTCAAATCTAACAAAAGGAAATTCATACAATATTACTATATGGCTTCATTTACTGGCAGACTGGAATGTTTCCCCTCTTACTTACTCCATTAAAGTCACTGTTATCCGAGAGGGAAAATAAAGATCCATTGGAGATGACTGTTGGATCTAGGAGGCTCTGTTCATCTTCATCTAAAATCAAAAATAAATAAATATGAAAACCAATGGGTCAACAAATTAAAACTCTCAAGACAAAAATAAGTTACAATTACTTACTTTGAAGCAGAGGTGTAGCTGAAGATTTTGGGTCATGGAGGCTTGGCCTGAGGGTCCCCTTTCAACATTTAGCTAGATTTGTATTGGGAACCTGGATTTTGAATAGCCCCATACATACTCCCCCAGGTTTGAGAAAGCATCAATATGCTTAGTTATGTGGCACATATGTAAGTATGTATGTATATACATGTTATGCCAAATCAGTGAAATGGTCAAATTGGCAAAATTTACTTATTTTTTATAAAAAAGAAATTTTGATTTCACTTTGATTCCATAAACAAAAACAATATTTTATATCCTTGTTTTGATTGAATTTATCCAGAAAGTATCCAGACATTTTCAAAATCTAAAGAACTGGACGTACACTCTTGATGTAACCGAACAACCAATCAGAAGAGACCTTAATATGCATGCACGAACCGACTCTCCCATGCAGTAACTCAATCGGCAGTGAGATACTATCAAGTGAGCTTGTGTACTGAGTAACCATTGCAATCATCACCTTTTTAGCGTCCATCATTAGATATAGACCTACTCCAAGATTCAGCAGATCTCTCAGTCATGAGCATCGTAGACCCAGTACTTTCTGCACTTGTCTAGTTTGTCACGCAATCTTATTTTCTGGTCACAGTTTCCATCTGATCTCTGGGGATCAAGGTTGTGAGTTGTGATGCCCAGCAGTTGTCAAACATTCTTGTTAAGTGACCAGCCCATTGCCATTCAACTTTTCTGATGGATTCAATTATATCTCTGACTCCTGTTTTTAAACTAATATACTTTGCTGTCTTATGATTTCTCCATGTGATGTTGAGCATGATTCTTTCCCTGAGCACATAGCATGATTCTCAGTTTGAGGGTCAATCTTTTGCTCGGGTTCTTTCAGTTCCATAGATGAATATCAAAAGGACGCATTGGTTGTATACCTTACTTTTTAGGACTAATGGGATTTTCTCGTCTTTGAAGTTTGAGCTTGCCAATCTTGAGTGATTCTTCACTTGATTTCTTCTCCTCTTGAGAATTTCATGGAGATTCCTAGTTCTAGGTAGTGGTAATGATCTACATTATTCAGTTCTGCATTTTCAATCCTGATTTTTGTATCTTCGTTCTCAATATGTTTGTTGTATATGACACTTGGTTATTTCGGAATATCATCTCAAGGCAGGCAGTGAAGAGTTTAGGTGAGCTGGAATCACCTTGTCTTACCCCTTTTTCAAGCTGAATCAGGTCAGAGTCTTTATGTCAGTAGATATGTTTGCAATACTCTGACATACATGGGGTCGATACATTGTTGTATGATAGTATCAATGATCTGAGTAGAAAGCTTTCTTGAAGTCAAATGCTGTAGTGAGTGGCATTTTGTATTCTGCTGCTCTCTCTTTTAGTTGATTTACTGAATGGAAATGGTTGATGGTTGAATAGCTTCTTCTGAATCCAGCTTTTTCCTAGGGTTGGTTTCCATCTAGCATAAAGCTTCCTTTTTTAAACAAAGTCTTTTTTCAATTTTTTTCCTTTAATTTATTTACTTTTTAAATCGTTTATAAATATTTATCTCTCTTTTTTTTTAGTAAAAAATCTATGTAGAATAATTTTAAACAGGTCTGGTCAGTCACTCGATAGAAACTGTCACATGACCGATGTCTTAGACAGTATGTTGTGTTTGGGGTGATCAATCAAAAGATTAAGAAAAGTGTTGATCAATGAATAAGTTACTTCTCTTGCCATTTTCTGGATCACTAGAATGTCTGAATTTTCAAAAAACAAGTGGGAACACTGCCAGGCACCAACTAAGGGACCAATCTAGGATAAGCTTACATAGTAAATCCCTACTTAAAATCTATTTTGGGAGGGAACATTTTAAGGAGTAAATGTTTGAACAGTCAGCCCTCTAGCTTCATGGTGTATGGCACATAGATAGCCAGCCAGCCAGAAACACTTAAAAATAAGTTGACATTTTTGGTTGACGGTTCCAAATATCCAGTATATAAAAATACACAAACAAAAAAGAAGGAAGACTTACCAATAATGTTGACTTTTGGTGTGATGAGGGAGCAGCTACTGTTAATGCTAATTCCATCTGACAGAGACACCTTGAGGAGAAAAAAAGGAGAGCAATAAATTGGCCATGTTCAAGTATTTATAAATGAGCAGGGAGAGCAAACATGTATAGGACATAAAATAGATGATCATTTCTGTTGGGATTCCAGTTCTATATTAATACCTACCTTTTCTTCCTATAAAAATCATGGCAAGAACAAGTGGTTATTATTATCTAATATGTTTAGTATCAACAGACTTTGCGAACAAGGTGGGTGATAATTTTTTTGTTATGACTATCTTTGGTATCCTTGGATGTAGGTATTGATTCTAGAATCATGCAACCATTTAGTGAGTCGCTACCTTACTTTACTAGTAAAATTTGAATGAGCCAAAATGTTTGCGGATTTGCCACTAGAGTTCTTGATTTGATTTCCAACTATATTTTGAATTGTAATTTAGTTGTTTATAAACTGATTTGTTGAACAAAATGTGTAAAAACCTAACCACAGTTTGGAACCAAATCAAAGAATTCTAAATTCAAAAACTTTCGATGTTTATTTTAGCATAAAATTAGGCATGTATCCATTAATTCTGAATCTTATTATTATCAGTACAACCAATTAAAAAACATAAGCAAACATAAATGATTTTTCTTTATGATATAATTTATATTCTATGAATTATATCAAAATATAGCATTGTATTTTCCGCCCTAATTATTACAAAAATGTCAATTTTTCCCCATTTTCAGTGGTCTAGCAATGGTCAGGTTTCAAGGCTATCAGATCAAAGAGGTAAAACTTTGTTTTGCCAAAATTGGTATTGTTCAAAGTACAAGTAATCTATACAACAATATGAATATTGTTTCAGGATTGGTGAACAGATGTTACATGGAGTTAAGCATAAACATATTTTTGTTTACTGAGAAAGAATGTCTAACATGTACTCGGTTTTTTTTTCATCAGTAATTCTTTCATTTTCAATATCCTGACAGCTCCTAGTAGTTCATAGTATGTATTTGAGATTATAGAACAGATAAACTTTTACTTTATCTTAAATCAATCATTTTTCAGTGACAATCACAATCTGACTAAAAACTAATCTCAGATTACAATAACTTACAAAATGCACACAAACAATAGATAGCAATACACGATATAAACTTTCCTTTATACGAGCATCAGATTTAGATATTTATCAACAGACATTGGAGGAGTGTTGGTGTGCTGCACCTAAAGAGTATGACAAGCCTGACTGCTGCAGGTTCAAACTCCACTCCTACTTCTATTGCTACTTAAGATGTTTACTGCAACTTTTGTGTTGTATATATAATAAATAAAAAATTATGAAAATATATATTCTTTAGTATAAATGTTTTTATTGATTCGATTGAACTTAGGTCTCCTGTATTTCTAACATAAATTTCAACAGATATGCAAGACTTATTAGTTTGGCTTAGTCAGTAAGAGAGATGCCTAATAGTCACTTTATTGTTATTTAAAATTATGGTAGGGAATTATTAATTTTATATATTGGCTTGAGACAGGACAAACAAGCAGCTAAGAGTTTACTCCCTTAAATTTTATGAGACAAGGAGCATCTAAAAAAACATTCCAAAAAGTGGGGTCATCCAATAGTCCATATGAAGAAAAAAACAGTTCCATGATAAACAAATGATGATCCCAACAAGAAAAATTCACATAGAGTACCATGATATCAAAGTCTGTTTAAAACATAAAAAACACTGAAGAAAATTACATAATCACATCACAAAACTTTTTCAAAAGATTTTTTTGTGTCACTTCAGTCATTTATGTAATTTTCTTCAGTGATTTTTCTTCTATTTTCTCTATACTATGTTATCTTTGCACAAGCTATAAATTGCCTCTTGTTGGTATCATCAGTTGTTTACCATGTGACTGTTTTGGGGATTTAAAAAACAAAACAGTAATATTAACATGGCATCCCAGCAGGGATGATCAAACACCGCTTCCCGTTCTTATTACACAGTTTATGCAATACAATACATGTAGTTTTTCATTTTATATAAGGTTTTATGTGTATTGCATATTGATATTATTTTATACTAGACA
Organism: Thysanoteuthis rhombus; assembly: GCA_963457665.1. Classification (NCBI taxonomy): domain Eukaryota; kingdom Metazoa; phylum Mollusca; class Cephalopoda; order Oegopsida; family Thysanoteuthidae; genus Thysanoteuthis; species Thysanoteuthis major. The sequence goes on from OY735218.1 coordinate 21,217,918, forward strand.
TCTATTTTTTTAAACAGGGATATATATATATATATATATATAGTTTTTTTTTCTAAAAAAAATAATCAGATAGAAATTCAAATATATCCAATAATTTTTTCGCAGGTAATAACTAGTACTGCCATAAAACTAGAAACTATATAGTCATTAAAGTTTAAAATTGAAAAGCTGAAGTATACTTATTTTTGCATATCATAGTCAATATCACCTCACCATATTACCATAGAAAACAAAAAAGCTAAACCAAAACTTCATTTAATATTTTCAACTATTCTATCATTTCAAGCATAAGTAATGATTTATGTTTACATATATTGGCATCAGCGCCATCTTCAGCAACTTCTGAAAAGATATGCTGTATAACCAAAATACAAATAGAAACATGCAACTTAAGTACACAGCCAAAACATCTGCTGCAGATATAAACTAGCTTGCAGCTTTTGTGGTACACTACTGCCCTGAAAATTGGCTTGTCAATTATTTTCAGCTGATTCAGAACATGCCAGGCCAAAAGATTTTGGAAACCTATGCATACGAGATAAATCATATATATAATAAGAGCCATGTCTGGCACACTGAAAGTATTAGCCATCCATTCTCCCTTGCTATCTTCTCACTAGACTAGAAAAACTTTGTTATCTTCCCTCTGTCTCCCTACCCTCTCACTAAACTACCCAAGTCTGTTTTCTCTTCCCAACTCTCTTATTAAACTACCTTTCTTTTCTCCTCTCTCCCGTCTAACTAGATCACCTCACTTTTTTTTCCCCTTTTTTCCCTTCCTACTGTGCCTGTCACAAGTATAGTATCACTAGCAGCCGTCAGGCAGGCTTGTTGTTTTTACGTACATGACAGTCAGTAAAGCAACCACTCACGGACTAATGTAAGCAATCAGTTCTCCCTTTCCTCTAATTAACTACCTAACTTTCTTTTCTCTCTTTTGCCTCCCTACCCTCTCATTAAACTATGTAATTTCGTTTTCTCCCTTTTCCCTCCCTATCCTATTATCAAACTACCTTATCACCTCTCCCCTCCTACCCTCTTACTAAACTATCTAACTTTCTTTTCTCTCTTCAACCTTGGTACTCTACATGTCATTTGCATAGTATCAGTCGCAGCCATCAGCCACGCTTGTTGTGTTACACTCATGTTAACTGTGAGTGAAGTGACCCATCATGAACTAGTACTAACAAAACTGACCACACCCTCTTATTTAGGAGTCGAGTATTGATTATCTACTATCATGATTTTTCAAGAGCTTTTTTTATTTATATTTCTCAAAAGTATGAGCAACATTCTTAGATTTTGATTGACTATGTAGCAAAAATTATCTACACAATGGGCCCCACGAGGGGCATAATGGCGTGGGAGCATTTTGACCATGCCCTGTTCTGCATTTCATTGCATGTTTGTGTGCGTACAGTGGTTGCAGCGAGGGAAGGAACGAAAGATGCAAGACTCAGGTCTTCAGGATTCACAATGGAACCTTTATTTTTTTTTAGTTAGGCTGACTGAAAATACATCCATAGACTGGAGACCAAACAAAATCTTCACATAGTGGTAACGTGAGAGAGGGAGAGTGAGAGGTTAATCAGTTCTTCTATTGCCAGTGGCCATGGACCGTCCATAGTCATCCAACTACTCTATCTTCTGCTTGTCTTCTGCTATTCCTTAAAGATCAAGCATGTAAATATAGTTCACATTTACCTATGCAAAAATCATCTTTAACAAAAGTGCTATTTAAAAATAAAATTAAATATTAAAGAGTAAGAAATGAAATATTCAATTAAACAGTCCCAATCAGCCTTCCTATTATAATATATATACTTGTAAGCTATTAATTCTGATTCAATAATCCTGCACTTCCTTTATTACAGCTTCCAACTTTCATGAACGACTGGGTGCTTAAGGTAAACAACTTTAATCTTTATCAGTAACTGGAGTTATTATTTCAAGTAATTTTTATGCAAGTATTTTGCAGCAATTAATAGAAGTGTGACACATGTACAATGCATAAATATGAAGGTATTTGAAACTGAAGTCATAGCAACTGCACAAAAATCAAAACGAACCAGTAATACAATTACTGAAATAACAAACATATTTGTTGTATCATCTGGCTATATAGCAAATTTTTAAAAATCATGATGCAAGTAAAAAATGACGAGTTCTAATATTTATGAGCATCTTTTTTTAAAATTCAGTGATCATTTATAACATATACTAAAGGCCCCTCATTGGCTTAATTCTGCACTGTGCAATCCCTAGAAAGGAAATTGGAGGTACACCTTAAATAGTACAGTTAATTAGTTCCCTAATTTCTTGCATTATTCAAAAACTGCACTGCTTAAGGTCTTATTATAATATATAATGTTTTTTTTTAGGTAATGTTCAGTTACATTATTTTGAACAACAATACCTTGAATGTACTACATCAAAATCCACACTATTCAAAACTGCATTGTTCAAGGTCTCATTATAATTTAATGATATTTTTTCTTTAGGTAATGTTTGGTTATATTGATTTGTACAGCAATACCATAAAGTACTACATTAATAGAAATTGCACCAATCAATGTACCACTGTATTCAATTTGACAATCAGTATATAAATGTCATTATTTTATAAACTTTAATTTTCGTATTGAAATTGTTTGCACACTAATTACAAACACCAACACGTTCATTCGCTGCAAAGCAATAGGTCATGGACTAGTAGCTTTTGATTGAGTCATTACAAATTTCCCTTTGGTATGTATTGTATGAGAAAAGAAATCAACATTTTTGAAAACTGAATTAAAGAGTTCATTAACAGGACTGATTAGTCACTCAACAGAAACCATCATATGACCGACGTCTGTTGGCAGCATGCTGTCTTGGGGGTGATCAATTGGAAAAAAAATGGAAGAAGGGGAGATCAAGGAATAAGTTACTTCTCTCGCCTTTTGGTGGTATGTGATCACTAAAAACTGGTATGATTGTTACTTGACAGGGGCCCCTCCATTATAAACTTACATTGAAAACTGACCCCCCCCCCCACTAAAAACCTATGGAGAGGGTTCAAAAAATAAAGAAAATGTTTTTCCTAGACATAATGAATAGATGTTTCAATTTTCAGCCCTTTTGCTCCATTGGTGTGGTCTGTATATATGATACATACATAGCCAGACAGACCAACTTGGAGACTGGAGAAACCAGTGTTAATGTTGACAGTTTTGCTCGATGGTTTCTAATTCACAGCATAAAAGAAATTACATGCTTGACATCACATAATATTTCAATCAAAGTGATACAAAGAAACCGGAACAACAATCCCCATTTTAAAAAGCTTTGAAGCAGCTTCAGTCAATAAACTCTCTTATTATGTACTTATGCATTTATTCGATAGACAAATTATTGCTGCTTGTAGTTGGGGTGACTGATGAATTCTTTAACAACATAAGGTGAAAAATTAAAAACTTTTTTCGACTGTTATAAGAACCCCCCTGCAAGCTGATGCAAGATGAAATTGAACCAGATAAGTAAACCCAAAGTTGCCACATTTTTTCTCTATTTTTCTCTCTTTTTTTCTCATTGTTCATTCATTCAGATGTGTTGGTTGACTATTACAATGTACACCATCTAACATCTACCAAAACTGTAAGCAAGAGTAAGACTTTAATATTTCTAAATAAACATAAATTTGATTGGAATATTCTACTGAACCCCAAAACAGATAGATCTGAGAGAAGAAAAAAAAAGGACAGAAAGGAAAGACACATTCCCCCCCCCCCTTCCACCAGCTCGGACAAGTGTACTCAACTTAGTTGTCATAGTCACAACCTTTCAGCCATTGTAACCTCTGGGCTTTTTCAGATGTCAGTCAAAGTTGGTAACCTTCTGGGGATTCTGAACCAAACCCTTTATCCAATCAATGGGGATTAATTGTTCTCATTCCTCTGTCCATACTTGAAGATATCTCGCATCAGTTGATTCTTCCTAGTAAATTCATCCTTGTGATCTTGTTTTCAGCCTCTTCTACTCAACAAGAGTTTATAACATTTTTGTAAAACTCAATCCAGGAACTGATCTCACCAGGTCGATAGTTGCGTTTAACCAATATTTTTATCTACCGTAGGACAATCCAGAGTGGAAACTAGGTGCTTCGAATCCAAATTTCGAAAATTCATTGAGAACTTTTGGAGATATCATGTGGACCGACAGAGATTCTATTATCCACCTTTCCATGAAATTTCATTAAAACTCCTTTGAAACTTTGATATTGTGTCTACAATGTCTACAAAGTAGGGGAGGTAATTGTATATGGATCTGCTCCAAAATTTCATGTCTTCTCTCATAGATTATTGCCTACTCTTTCACAAAATTTCATAGGAAGTTATTGTAAATTTTTTGAGATATCATATAAACAGACAGCTGGAAAGAACAGCCAGAACTAAATAAAACAGTCCAATCTGAAATTTGATACGTATTTTCTGTCTATCTCCACATGGCTGGAGAGGTTATCATATCATAATGTTTTCATATTGATCATATTAATATTTTGGAACCACTGATTTTTGCCCACCTGAGATAGTAATAAAATTTGAATTGGAATAAGTTTAAAAGGTAATTAAGTTAAAAACTAGATTAAAAATCAAAATTAGAAACAACATTTTATTTCAGCAATCTACAAAAATTAAATGAAACTTCTACATAGATAGTTATCCCAAGTTTAACCCTTAAATTCATAATGAAAGAATTAAATCTTGAATGCTGGGAATAACTTCTGATCATGGTCATTTCCTAGGACTTTTAGGCAATGTTTTATTTTGAAAAATTCAATTCATAAAAAAGTTCAATTTAGAAAAAAAAGTGAGTTCTACTGTGTTTGGGAGCATTTCCAAGCAGTTCAATTCAAGAGTTAATTCCATCGTTAAAAGATGGATTCCAGAAACAATGGCAGAAGGGGGTCGTTTCAGATCAGTAACAGACATTCATGAAAATAAGACATTCAAGTGCAATAGATTAGAAGAATGAAGACTGGAATTTTATATGAATGAAGCAGTAAGAACAGAAAAGGCCACTGGTGAACTGTATTAATAGTTTGATTCAGAAGTAGAATTCTGCGTTGAAACTAGAAATTACTCATTTGCACTAACTAAAACTGAATGAATATCAGTTCATATGTCGCAATGATGCAGTGGATGTTACTGTGTTGTGATTTCCTGCACTTCAGACAACTGTCTTGGTATATGAAAAAAAAAATCTTTTAATCAAGAAAATATTCCTGAAATCTGCCCTTAAATTCAACCAATTCTTCATTCATTGAAATTCATAGAGAACTTTTGGAGGTACTGTGGACAAACAGACAGTCAAACATGAGTGAATATTTCTTACAACTTTTATCGCAGAAGTAAATTAGAACTACAAAAGATACTTATTTCTGGAATAAAAAATTCATTTTTCTCCATTTTATTTTCTTATATTTGGTACATAGACTGCTTCTACTTCACCCCCCAAAAATCTTTCAGTATTTCTTAATGCCTTGAGAGGAAACAGGGTGGAAATACAACCCCATATATTTAATTTGATGGCAACTCAAAAGGGTAGATATTCATTTTTTCCTTGCTTTAAAAAAGAAAGGAATGAGAAATGTGAACACGTAATATCAGGAATACATATTGCAATAGAGAGTATCTGAAATATGGTTGCAATAGATACTAAAGTCTGCCATGTTACAAAAATAATTCCAACTTGTAGACTAAAATAACAAAGCAAAAATTTTGGTAATCTAAGTAAAGAGAGGCTGTTATCACACTTTATCAACTAGAAAGCATTCAGAGAGTGCATAGTCCCTCCAAGGCCATTGTCACTAAAAACTGAACAACCAGGTTACAGATCACAGACTTTACTGTGACAAAAGCTTATATTAATTATAATTGAGAGATATATCATCAATATAAAGTCTATCATAATCATCTATGATATCATTTTTGTGCAATTATATTGGATAAGCTAAAAAATTGCGGCAAAATTGTTAACAAAATCACAAACAAAAAAATTTCCTGGATCCACCCTAAAATTTTATTAGCCTTGGCCCATGGGACACTCTTCCACAAAATGTCATCGAAATCTATATAGAACTTTTAGAGATGCTGTATGGACAGACAGACAAATAAACAAGCAGACAGACATGGGTGAATACATAACTTCTGTCCAACATTCATTTGCAAAGGTAATGACTAAACATCAAATAATTTTTGGAGAGAATAAACTTATTCAACTCTTAAATTCATGGACCACTTGTAACAGCTTGTAATTGACACTGGAATTCTCAATGAAAAGAATTGAAAGCAATGGAACTCTTCAGTGAATAGAAAATTGTTTTTTTTTTAATTCACCAAATGGTCTGAAGGAAAATTTTAATCAGATGTTACTTTCCCCTGAATGAATTTAAGAGTCAATTCAAAAGAAGCTTTCAATAGGAAAAATTTTCATTAAACTTTTCAAACCACAAGATATCATATGGTACAAAGTAGAGGCAAGAAACTGGTCGGCTGATAAAAGAAGCACTCAACACATCAACTGTGGATAATGTTAATTCATATCACTACAGTTCTATGGCCATCTCAATGAGATTTCCGTTTTTTTATGATTGATGTTAACTCAGTTCTATCTGAGAGTCACGGCTTTTATCTTGCGACAGATATATATTACATTTTCCACCTTCCGCAGGGTTAATTTCATTTAGGATGTAGACCAAGCCACATGTACATCAGATAGGGATTGATCAGCAGATAGTATGCAGAAAATTGCACATCCATTGAACCAGTGGTTGTTAACCAATACTGGCCACCGCCAATTCCTCGTCTAAGTAAGCATCCAGTTGTCAATAGCAACAACAAAAAACAAGTTTTTCCCAATGGGTACCTGCAGAAGAGGGGGTAGAAGCAGGAGTAATAACCTAGTTCTAGTTCACCTTGTTGTATCCCCTTGCCAGGCCTAGGTGCTACTAGTGAGCGGTAAGTATTAGTAATAGTAGTTATAAAGGCAAACCGTGTAGATGTGTGTGTGTGTGTGTGTGTGGAGGGGGGGGTTAAGGCAAACAAAAACAATAATAAGAATGGTTGGTGGGTGAGTTAGTGGCAGCATTGTAGGCTTTCTGCCAAATCTACATTTTGCAGTTTCTGCTGAAAACAGCTAATGTCTTTGGAGTTCAGTGTTCTCTTGTTAACTTCATAGATAAAAGAGGAATGAATGCCACTAGGCCTAAGAAAACATCCACCATGCTTTGGAAATTGGGTACTGGATCTGCCAAAATGATAGAAAAATATCTGTGACAAATGGTGTCCCTCATCCCTCACTTTTTGTTTACATACGTGTCTTATTTTAGACTCGACAAGAATTTTTTTTTCAACCATTATTACTGTGATTTTTCTCGAAAGATATTCCTTCAACACAGTGGTTCTTAACCTGGGTTGCATGTACCACTTTGAGGTGCGTGAAAAGAGGGTGACAAACAAACTTTTTCTTTTGTTTTACTGCTGATGTGTACAACTTTTCATTCTTGTTTTATTAGTAATATCTTCAAACAGACTTTGACATCTGACGCATTTCAACATTTTGTTATTTACACTTCTATATCATCTCCGCCTATTCTGACGTTTTAAAATTAAATTTTTCAGTCTTAAGATTAAGAGGATGCAAGAAATCTCAAAGAGGTGCAAGTCTTTAAAAAAGCCAAGAACTGCTGCTTTAAGATATAGTGAATGTTCATACTGACATTCTAATTTATGTTTATAAATTATTATTTTTTCCAGTGGTCTCTACAGTGTACAAAGGCATAGCTCACTGCAAGTCTGTCCAAGAGGTAATAAGTATGACACTATAGTTTTTGAAAGTTTAGATGTTTGTCCTACAATAGTATCTTAAATACGAAAAAAGTCCAAATATCTGTACTTCTCATAAAAGAGTCACTGTAGCCCATGTGTGTACTAGAAACTAATTATTCAATTATTTTCTAAAAAATACCAGCATAAGATTGGAGCATTATTGGTCCAAAGCGGCCACAGAGAAGAAAATTTTGAAGGTTGTAGCCCCAAAAATGTGACCAAGAGTGCCTAGAGATACACACACACACACACACACACACACACAAATAGATAGATAGATACAGACAAGCAAAGAAAGAAGTATCTGGAGCCCACATGGTTAGTTCGTCAGGCAGGCCATTTGTGGGGCAAAGGGGATTAGACATTAACTTTTGCACTTCATCATCCAGTCTGATGGCCCCAATATGATAGAATTATCCAGTATTTTCTTAAGGAAATCACTCTAAGTCAGAAATGAAAGTTACATATCTGCATTAGGAATGATATTTTTGAAGAAGAAGCCATAAGCATTTCCAACACATAACTGCAAAAAACAATTTTAAACTAGAAAGCACTGCTAATACCATTGTCATTAAAAGCTGAATGAAAACCAATTTATATATATCTACAATCTACAATTCCTGGATCCTCCCCAAAATTTTATCAATTCGTTTTTAGCTCATGAGCCTTCCTCCCTAAAAATTTTGAAAATTCATTGAGACCTTTAGGAGATTTTGTGTGGACTCATAGACATACATAAGAATAAAGACACAAGCTCACTGGCAAAATAAATGTCTGAGGTTCAAGTCAGTCAAATGTTTGGATGATATCAAAGTTTTCTCTTTAATTTCCAAAATTTGTTAAAAGTATATAACTAATAGTTAAAATTAAAATGGACGAATATAAGAGGCATAGCTAAGGATTTGAGTGTCTGAGGTAATGGTGGCTTGGCTGATTGAGTAGCATCCTTGAACATTTAGTCATATTTGTCAGAAAAAATGCAGTAGGCAAACTACTATTTATAAATTGTTTGGTGAAGCCCTCTATTGAGGGCTTTGAGGCGTTCTTAAATACCCACCTCCAAAACTGCATCTCCAGTAAATATCTTATTTCCTGGTGTTAAATATTGATCATAATTATTATCATCAATTTTAGAAAAAAGATAAATATTGAAAATAGGTCATAGCAATTCTATCTACCTACCTTTGGTCTACATAACAGAAGAAATTTCTAAGTTATTTTGGGAAAACAATTAGGTCTACCACACTAGAGATAAGGTAATCAATTTTTGTCATAATGACAAGAATAATGAAACAACTTATCTACATTGGTTTCACTCGATAAATATTGCAAGGAGTGCCTTGACTGTATTTATCTTTTTTATTAGATGATGCAAAGTCAACCAAAGCCGTCTTTGAGCCAATTGGACCAATTGCACCCCCTACCTCAGTAATCTACTTGAGGCGCAAGATAAGATTTTAATTCTCAAGTATATTATATGATCTCTTATGTACAATGGGAAGAATTACAAAAATTAGTAAGTACTGGAGTGAAATACATAGGGTAGGTTTAAGATGAGATTTTAATTCTTAGTAGTTTTTAATAACTAAGGCATTTAGTGCTAAAAATAAACTTTTGGATATTTTTCAACTTTGGATTAAAAAATGGTTAATTTTGTTCGAAATAGATAGAATTAAAAAAGATGAAATAAAAGCTAATCATTATTCAATAATTCTTTTGTGATTCTTTCTAATCTTTCAGTTGAAAATAAATTATGATACTTACGCCATTGTAGTCACTGGATTCAGAAACCGCATATGGTGAGACGGAAGCCTCTCTGTTCAAGTGGTCTTCATCAGCTGTGAATACCAAATTACGAAAACAAGTTATGGATATTATTAGCATAATGTATTTTTGAAACAATCAGAGCTAAAATATAACAACACTTATGAAAATGACGAAGTACCCAAAAATTCAAAAAGAAACTGTGGGTCATCTTGAACTTCTATCTTCAAATATTCAAATTATTTGGGTTTTTTTAAATCCTTTGTGAGTGAACAAGGCAAAAATTTTGCAGAAATATGTTTCATTTTTAAATCTTCAGTTAACATTCACAGATATGAACTCCAAGACAAACAAGTCACAACGATATCTCATCAATTATCTGACGACAATCTTCATTGATTGTGTGATGAACTTTTTCAAGGTTTTTGTCACTTTGGCTTGTTAAAGGCCAGTCAGGTCATGATTGACCTCCAAGTGACACTTCAAGATGTTTGAATACCACTTGTACACCAGTGTTTTACCCAAAATTTCTTCCTTAAAAGCTTCTTGAAACAATGAAACAGTTCCAGCTGCAGTTTTTCCCTAGAAGAAAACAGAAGTATCCGAAGTACCATATCTATAAGTGCTTTTAATGCTCAGGGAATGGTATTTTGCTAACCATTACTGTGAAATGATCCATCAAATATCCAATCTACCTCAAACATATCTCTTCTCAAAATTTCTGGTGCTTTAGCAATATGAAGAGCATTTACATCTGAGTCTTTACGTTGCTTTTTCTGTATCACAAGACCAGCAATGAGGACATCAAACATAAGAAACTGAGTTACATGAGCTGAAATATCAGGCATGGTGTGTGGAGCAGCCTGCCATAATAGTTATGTAAATAATTTTCCATCAGTCATAAGAAACTATGGCATCAAAGTATTTAAGTTATTTCTCTTTGGAGTTGCTATTTTAAATATTTCATATCCAAATTTAGAAAAAATTCTCAAGAGCAGAAGTCAAGGGAGATAATTAATTGAAACTATGGAGAAATATGTATTGATCTTCAATTTTTTCATTTATTTTGATTAGATTTCTCAAGAGCCACTGACCCCAAAATCTTTGAACTGATGTATGAATGCCACTTTATACAAAGGCCACTAGTTGAGTAATAGCAGTACACACACACACCCACATATATATCTTTTCAATTGTAGTTAAATTAGATTATGCATAGGTTTATTTGAGCTGATGTTCTCAACTTGGTTGCGATAGTTGAAAACATTTTGACTATTTTATCCTAGTACATTCTTCAGGTGTCTGTTGGTTCAGCAACATTCTTGGAATTTTGAACTGAATCCTTCATTCATTCCACAGAGAGTAGATTGTTTTCATTATACTGTCTATGCAATTGGATATTTCATATTAATTAATTCTTTTTTGTTTATTCATCCTTGAGAAACTGCTTCAGCTCATTCAGAGTTTACGGAATTTACTGCTCAAAGAAATCAGTGTTTAAAGCAAGATGTTCAACAGGTTGGATTACTTCAAAAAAGACAAAAAAGCAATAAGAGAGCATATAACTCTGTCAATGTCAGAGGAAGTAATTGAGCATAGATTTAAACAAAAAAAAATCACTTCTTCTCTGGCCTATTGCCCATCCCTCCACAAAATCTTATTGAAATTCATCAAAACCTATTGGAGATATCATGTGGACAGTCATGAATGTCTACATGAATGTATGAAAAAGAGAAGGGAAAAATCTCTCAATCTAAAAAAGATTCCTGGATCCACCCCCAAAATTTAGACAACTATTCCAAACTCCATTGCCAACCCTCTCACAAAATCTCATTGAAATTCATAGAGAACTTTTAGAGATATTGGGTGGGTAGACATATGGAAATATATATACCTCTCCAACTTTGTTGACAGAAGTAAAAAAAAAACAACATGGTACCAACAAGATTCCAATACTTTAGAAAGATAAGACTTAATTAACATTATTTTGGCTATCATGTGATAATTGTACCTAATTATAGAACAATGCATAATAAGCACAATAGGGACAAATGAAAAATAGTTGAAGGAGGCATACGGAAACATTTTCCATCATCAAACCGGTTTTTAAGCCAACATATCTGTCATCAGTGAATAATTAAATTCACATTTAGTAATAGAATGATTAAATGATTAAATAATTTTAGGGCTTTTTTTCCAAATAATATTGAGGTGTTGAACTCATCTGAAACAATGAAAACTAAATTCAACGTTATCTTTGAACTTTCATTACATTTATATAAGAGAATCATCGCTTGAAAGTATAGAATCTATCCACATTTTTAGTTATTTTTTTAAACTAAAAGTCAATTCCATTATTATAGGGATATTAAATCCTCATGGAAGAAAAATAGAAATGATGCAATAACATTTTTCTTACATACAGTGAGTTGGATATTAAATCTATAGAAAAGAAGTCCAACCTGAAGTTAAGAACGCTATTTCCATATACCAAATGTAAAAAAAAAATGTTTTTGCATTTTATTTTCATTCACAGGTCCAGCTAGTGAAAATTGAGTCTTAAATTCATTCAAAAAAAATAATGAATGTCATTTTTAAGGGAAATAACTCCTGACTGAAATCATCCAAGATAAGGTAAATTGAAAAATTTTTTGTGTTCAATTCTATCCATTGATGAGTTCCACTGTCGATATAAATGGTTATAAGCAGTCCATGAACGTGGGTGTTTATGTTGTTGCATTTTATTTTTATCCACGGATCCAGATAGTTAAAATCATTAGTGAAATCAATAGGATAAGAAACAAAGGTATCAAGTGAAACAAACAGCTATTATGATGTTTTTTGAAAAGTATTAATCATTAAGAATGTGAAGAAAATAGAAACAGGTTTAGTCATTCAACAGAAACCATCATGTGACCAACGTTTTTTGGCAACATGCCGTGTTTGTGGTGAAAAAAATTGAAAAATTGGAAAAGGGCATGATCACTAAAGAAACTGATTTTTCTTAAAACAAGCATGAATACTGCTGGGCTCAAGCCTAGAGATCAATTCACAGAAGGAGAATTTAAAAAAAAATAGGAAATTATATTTCTATATATGAGAAATACATGTTCAAATTTTCACCCCTTTAGTTCCATTAGTGCAGCCTGTTTGTAGTATAGATACATAACCAGCCGGACCAACTTGAAAATCGAAGAAACCTATGTTGACAGTTTTGGTTGATGGTTTCTAACAAAAATGATGTGGACAAACTAGCCAAGGGGTGTAAATCATTATTCACCATCCCCTGTCTGTAGCTTAATTCACGGCTGTCAAAATATATAAAGTCTGTTATACATTATCACATGAACAGTTCTTTATATTACATAATTCAACAAGTGTTTTTTCCGATACTTTCCTAAACTTCTTTTATAGTAATTTAAGCATCCTATTGAGAAAATGAAGGCTTTCAAGCTGCCAAGTTATAAATACAAGGTCATCATCATTACATACATACATACATACATACATACATACATACATACATACATACATACATACACACCAATCTTTGGATGAAACCTTGTTAAAACAAAGATAAATAATGTAGCAACTTGACAAACAAAACTTAAGGGTCAGCATACTTCTCCACTTTTTATACTGGGCATTTAAAGCCAACTTTTACAAGTACAAATAAATTGGAGACAAAAGCAGAGCTAAAGAAAGTAGACCACTACATCTACCTGGACAAACAAATTTCCAGGAAATCTTCAAAAGAAGATAAAAAGCAAAGAATCATTTTAGGTTGGCAAGCTTCGGAAGAGCAAAGAAAGTACACTACATCTACGAGGAACAACTAATTTCCACAAAATTCTCAAAAGAAGAAGATCACAAGCAAAGAATCACTTGAGGTTTGCAAGCTTTTGGCAGAGCAAGCTCAACCATGAAGAACAAGAAAATCCCATAAGTTTAATGAAAGAAGTCTACAACTGATACTTCCTCCAGATAGTTATTTGTGGAGTTGAAACATGGAAATTACCAAGAGATTGGCTCTAAGTAAATAGGAGAAGATCATACATAATATCATATGGAGAGATCGGAAGACAGTATTATATAGTAGATAACAAACAGTGGTCAGAGATATCGTAAAAAACATAAGAAAAACTTAAATGGCAATGAGTAGGTCATGTTACAAGAATACCAGACAACTGTTGTACATCATGACTCACAGCATGGATACCTAGAGATCATATGTAAAACAATGGCCAGCAAAAAATAAAATGGTATGATGATTTAGACAAGTTCAGAAGATATTGGCTTCACAATGCCCAAAATCGAGAGGTCTGGTGAATCTTGGAAGTCTATGTCCAATGATGATGATGATGATGGATAACCCCTAAAAACGGAAACATTCTTGTTGCTTGCCGATCCCTTGAATTTCTCACTTAACTTTGTGCCTCTTCACAAAGACCCATCTCGTAGCTTTATTGGTGTGCACAAAAGAAAGCAATCTGTCACATAGTCACAGTTGGTTTGCTTTTGCGTTCACGAGTGTTTGCTCGTACAGAATCCTTTCAGAAAATAAATCTAGTTTTCAAGGCAGATGAATGTGAGCTGTTTGTTATCCTCTAAAACTCAAGGAGGAGAAAAAGACACTGTGTACAGAGAAGCAAAAGATCGTCTCACATCGTTGTTAGAAGCAAATGACACTGGAGACTTGAAACTTAAGCCATAGAATTACATAAAATTTTTTAGAAGGATTTTTCAATACATGTAGGCCTACTGTATTTTAAATAAGTGTATGTTCCTTTCGATAATCAAAAGAATTCATCTGCATAAAACTGCTTTGCCTGCCTCTGATTCTGATAGTGAATTAAAAAAGTGGAACATATCAATTTCGTAAATCTAGTTATTGGTGTATATCACTAAAGTATACTACATACCTTATCAGTATAATCCTGTTGATATCTTTCTTTTCAAGTGAAAACTGACCTTAATGGATAAGAGTCTAATGTTTAAATAACAAATTTTTACAGAAATAGAGTTAAAAACATGAAAGAATGATTGAATTCCAGATATATTACATTCTTTTCTCATCATTAGATGGGTGTATCTATGAATAGAGAGAGATATATAGACACACAGGGTATTCTAAAAATGTATTCATGTTTTGATAATGGATCATTTAGATTTAATAATTTCATGATTAGGAGTGAATGTTATTCTTACAACACAAATATGGATCTGGCACAAACAATGATAACTACCAAAAAACCAAAGAAATTTTTTTTATAACTTTGTAAATGGACAAAAAAACATCTCAAAGCAATTTCATTTTTAATGATCTAAATGTAAAAAGAAGTATAGCGGCGGGTGTGTGTGTGTGAAAATGTCCCTAATTTATAATGATTAGTTCATACACATACATATATACACACACACACATATATATATATATATATATATATATATATATATATATATATATATATATATATATATATACTACTCTTAACATAGTTGTGTTCAGTACTCTGTGTTCCCTGGGGGAAAAAAGTACCATAATGTACAAATACACACACGCAATTTGCCTTGGTAGCAAAAGTAAAGAACTTTGTAGATATTTATCAACATGTGATATTGACATAGCACTGAGCAGAATTCCAGAGGAAACAGAAGTAACTCAGATTCTCTGTTTATCCTCCATGATTGTAAAGTTGCTCCAGTCACAGGACAAGGGATTTATGTCTCTTCTGAGAAACAGTAAGAATCATCCAGCCATTCAAAACCATTCCTATGAATTAAGACAGGAACTAGCATGTAAAAAATTCGGGTATTATTTACGTTCTGTACGGATAAATTATGGATTTTTTTTATCCCCCCCCAACCAATTCCCTTCATTTGGCTTTGTGTAACACTACATAATGGATCTAAACAAAAGCTGTGTAAGCTATAATCAGAAGCAGCCATTGGGACTATGCCTGGTTGGTAGGTGGTAACTTGATTTCACCCATTTTCAAGCAGTGTAAGGTTGGCCTTATGGATACGCTACTTGCCTGCCTACCTACCACTAAGTCGGATGTTTGAATCGTGGCAGAGTTTTGTTAATTTTACATATGTTTGCTTTCGCATGACAGAAACCACCCAAAAAACAAACAAAAAAGTGACAATGACTTTTATATCATAAGATTAGCAACAAGCCTTCCTGAAAGCTCAGCAAGTTTCAATACAAAGCATCACATCATTGAAGAATTCATACACACATAAACTTGTACAGAAATATTTCAACGATTAATTTGATTATTCTGAAGATTGAGAGCTGTTTACAAAAATTGAGAGTTGTACCAATTAATTTTGCTTAAAATCCAAATTATGACTCCATTAGAAAGTTCATGACCAATTTTAAAACTATGAGAGCATTGACAATCTTCATCGTTATACTATTCATGGGGAGTGCCAGCTCTGAAAGAGTATGTTTAAAAAGGGCCAGAGTTTTCACTGTGTGAAGCAGACTATCATAATATTCATGGATTATCATTTTCCATCCATTGTATGAAACTAGTGAATCAAAGTATTTCAGTTACTTTTTCAGTGTTGTCAATTCAGATATTTTGTATCTAAATTTTGATAAAGATCTGTAATTTTTAATATTTGATTTGATTTTTGTTTGATATCTCAAGGACCACTGATTAAAAAAATTCAAAATTTTCACTGCACAGCCTTTAAAGCTGACTAATATATCTGGCAAATTTCAATTTTGTACAATCGCCAGTTGTTAAGAAATCTATACATTGGATTACTGAATTGGTCTATGGGTAAGGGACAGAGATGTCTAAAGCCTAGCAAAAAGGAAAGGTGATAAGTCATATTCCTGCACATGAGGTTGAATCTTACTTAAATTCCTAGTTTGACGTGGTATATATATATATATATATATATATATATATATATATATATATCTACTTGGTCATTTTCATTGATACTGCACAATGACACTTTGTCTGAAGTGAGAAAGGGCATAAAGTATCAGTGTGGGTTTGTTGTCAGATTGCAACACTTTACTAACAATGGATCCAGTAAGAAATTTATCGGGATGGTAAAACTATGCCATAACCAGTATCTAGCCACAAACAATATTGATTTTTCCATGCTCAAGGCACAGCAAAATGTAATACTTCACGTAAAAAAGATACTTTTGTAAAGTATACTGTTTTTTTTAGTAAACTTCTTGTAAATCAACAAAAATCATGTCATTTCTATTCATAAAATAGACAAATTTGGTGGTGCAGAGAGGCATATCAGTTACTGGCATGGGATACGGAATCAAAGGACCAAGTCAGAGCTTCAGCCAAGGCTGTTTACAATCATTTTGCACCCTTGGGAAAGACATGGATCCACTTCTCCCCTACATATATAGATAAATAGTAGGGCAATCAAAGCCTTTTAGCCCTGTCAGGCAGTCCACCTAAGAGAATGTTACTCTGACAGAAAAATCTACAGCTTGGCAGGTAGCATAGCTAGTCCCAAGATCAGGTGAAAAAGAGTGGGGGTTGGGCATGGGGCTAGCAACCCTATTCTGTAATACACTACTTGTTACAGAAACCAGAGAAAAGTGGTTGCAGGCCCCATGCTTCTCTAAGAATCTACAGGAATAGACCAGAAAAAAAAAAGAAGGTAAATGCGTAAGTGGATAAAACAAAGTACATATACCTTGATTAATGCGAATGATTTGTTCCAAAATTTTCCGAAATGTTCAAGTCTTATCAATCACAGCTACCCCCAACAGACTGGTTTAATCACTGTTGCTGAGCTAAGGTTATTCATGTGTTCTGATATTTCTATGTATCTATGTATCCACACTTTGCCCAGCCTCAACTGTTCATAGTAGAAACTAAAATTTTTGCACACACATCCCTCAATGAGTACGGAAGATGAATAGGCTTTTATTGGAGGGTTCAATTAACAATGAAAGTTTATGACAAATTGGTCCCTTACTGTAGGTCAATATTTAAAAAACAAAACAAAAAACAAACATGAATTTATGGTTCAGACCATACTGGTTGTATTTTCATCAAGGCAACTTGATTTTACCACCACCACCACCGCTTGATTTACGAGGTAAAGAGCAGCATATATGGGTGGCAGTGATTCATAATTTCCCTTGGAATGCTAATAATTTAATGTGTTTTTTTTCTGTTTACATTTGGTTACATCAATTTGTACAGCAGTGCCTTCACTGCATTATATCAGAACCCACACTAATCGGAACCGCACTTTTCAAGGTATTGCCGTAATATGACTTGAAATCTAAAACTGTAAATAATGATTTTTTGTATGAAAAAAATAATAAATTACTTTGTGCTATGCATCTTAATTGCAAAGACACATTGTAGAATCTATGTAATAAATTGCTGGCAGTCTTAGTAATTTACTTTTACTGCAAACAGCTGTGCAGTATTTGGATAATTTTACTTTCGGTAGATTAAATTTAATAAAAAAAAAAAAGAAAGGTCTGGTTAGTCCCTCAGTAGAAACAGTCAGGTGACTAATGTATTTTGGCAGCATGGGGCTATTCAATCAAAAAAAGGTGATCAATGATTAAGATCTTCTCATGCATTTTTGATGGGCTGTGATCATTTAAAAAGTTTGAATTTTCAACAAAATTTTTAGTTTGAATGCAGCTGGGTACAAACTATCCAGCAATTTAGCATTAACTTACATCATAAATTGAATCCCCCTCGACTAAAAACTTATTTTCAGGGAAATTTTTTTTTTAAATTTAAAATTTTTTCTAAATAATAAAGAGTAATATTTCTTAATTTTCAGTCCTGTGTAGCCTGTATGCTTGACACATACTTAGATAGATACTTAGCTAGCCAGCCAGCCAGACCCACTTAAAAACTGAAGAAACATATGCTGACAGCTTTGGTTGATGGTTACTAACCAGTTAAATACCTGTTGCTTAGCTAATGGTATACCCAGGGGTGAGAATCTAAAGCAAAAAAAAAATCTGGAAAAAAAAAAAACATCGGGAGTTGCCTGAGGCAACCATCCCCGGCACTTGACCAAATTTTCCGCTGATAGACATTTTAAAGCAAGTTTAATTCGAACTCATTTTACTTTCTCTCCGGTCTTGTTTTCTTACCAACGGAGCTCTGCCATTCTCCATAGTGAATATCTTTACATTTCACTTCCTACACTTTTGTATACCCCTACCCTGCTACTAAGCTCCCTTTCCCGACCCTACGTAGCGATTTCATTCCTAGAACCTCTCCTCAATTCACCACCCTTTTCAATGTAAAAATGTTATTTTTTCAAGTGTGATGGACGGATCGACAGATGGAAATGTGACAGGTGGACAGACACGTTGCTTTTTATAGATCATGAATATGGCTTTATGACACCGAAAAGAAAATCATGTGGTGTCAAGGATTTTCATAATTGCATTTTTGACAGATCCGAAATGTAGGAACATAGAGTATAAATGCAGTTTTATAGAACCACAATTCTTTCCAGGACCGCCAATGAAATTTTAAGGAGACTTCCAGTTCAGCTCCCCTCTCAAAAAAAAAAAAAAAAAAAAAAAAAAAAGACTCAATAGAGAAAAACTAGATTGTAATAAGTGGAGAAAAAAAAAAAAGGTTGTATCAAATTTAAATAGAAACTCTCCACAGTCAATAATAGAACAACTGCAGCGTCAAAATTTGAAGTCATGTGAAAAAATTCTATCGAGGAATAAATATGGTTTGAATAAATTTATGACATCCCTGGTGTTTTCCACGGGAAAACATCTAAAATAGAGCCAAAAAAATAACTTAACACATCTAGATTCAGGGGAATCTAGATGTAATTGATAACTTCATAAGAAAGGGACAAGTGGAGTACTGGTGCCAATTTTCAAGCCTGTAGACAAGATGGTATGGCAGAGAGCACTGCAACACAAACACAGAAATACATGTACATATAAGAAAAGGATAGAACCCTTCGCCATCTTTGATAGCTACAGTTGTTTGATATAACTTACTTTACTTTTATATGGAGATTGCCATAATACCCCAACTTTCTTCAATTCCTCAAGAAAGAGCAAAAATGATTCGCTATTTTCTCCCTGTTTTTTCTAATTCTTTACAAGTATCTTTTGCTTACAGATCTGACTTCCAAGTTCTTCATTAATTTTTTTTTCTCCCCAGCTCCCTCATAGTGAATCCCATATCATTTCTAGTAATAGATTGCTTCGTGAGTGACTCGTCTGTGCTTTTAAAAAAGATTTGCGTTTCTTGTATATCTATATTTACAAGTTATTTTCATGAATTTATTTATTTTAGGTATTAAAAAAAAAAAGTCAGATTATATACTATTTTCAAAATATAAATCCAGAAACCCAGATGGTTGGTGAAAACCCCAGTCCTGGTTGTTTTAGCTTAAATTTTTTTTAGTTGCTTCTTATAACAACTAACTCAGATATTCAGTCTACCGCAGTGAGTCTTGCCTAGAGCGTATTCTTATTTCTGATCTATGCTGTTTACTCATGACAGTCTGAGTAAGTTGTGATGAAAAGTAACTGAAAAAATTAAGATGAAAGAAAATACTGAGCAAAATTAATTATGGTTGACGCTGCTTCATCTAATTAAAAATAAACCAAGATGATATTACTACTACTACAACTACGAATAGTGTACATAGAAACAATAACAAATATGGTGCCGAACAATTAGGGAAGGGTGAAGGTTGAGTATAAGGGTTAGATTTGATTTTCAGTCAGCTATAAGACCTTTAGTACCTCAATAGGTACAGCAGAACTATACATAGGCTTTCTGAGGTAAAAGGGATGAGAGTCAGAATCTTATCAATAGTTCATTCTTTATTCCTTGTCTATAATCTACTCTGTTTAATTACCACTATAGATTGACAGCATGATTAAGTTGTGATAAAAAACAACTAACAAATCAGGATGAAAGAAAATACTAGTCAAAAATTATTAACGGATGACAATAGTTCATCCAATAGAACAAATCAAGATAAAAAGGAAGATGTTATTCTTCCAAGTGTTTGGCTAAAGGCCAGAATTATTGAGAGTTATTGTTCACAAAGATAAAATTATCAAGGAACTCTGGAGAAGAGGCTGTTTTTTGATGAAGAAAAAAAGAAGATAGATCAGGTTAGTCACTTAATAGAAACTGATCAACGTCTCTTAGCAGCATATGTGTTGGGAGTGACCAATTAAAAATTGGAAAAAACTTGGATCGGGGAGTAAATTCCTTTTCTCACATCTGTTTGGACAGTGATCACTAAAAAAAAAAAGGGGGGGGGGACAAACTAAGGGACCTATTTAGCCTGAACTTACATTCTAAACAGAACCCTCAGCTGAAAAATCTATTTAGTGGGTATATTTTAGAAAGCAAAAACGAAAAAAAATAAAGCGTTTTCTCTAGACATAATAAGGAATAAACATTTAAATCTCCAGCTGTCTAAAAACATTAATGCAGCCTGTATGTATGATAGATAGACCTACTTGAAAACTGAAGATAACTATGTTGACAGTTTTGGTTGATGGATTCTAATTAAGATGATAGAAAATATTGGTGAAAAATTATTAATGGATGACAATGCTTCGGCTAATGAAAAATTAATCAAGACGAAGATGTTAGTAAAAGTCTCAATTTTCACTGCGCTTGGCCGAAAACCAGAATAGTTGGAAACTATCAATCAAAACAGTCGACATGAGTTTCTTCAGTTTTCAAGTTGGCTGGCTGTTTATGTAACACATGTACAGGTCACACCATTGGAGTTGAAATTTTCAAAAATTACTCATTATTATATCTAGATTGAACATTTTGTTTTTTGAAAAATAGATTTTCGGGTGGCGGCAATTTGCAATGTAAGTCTATACTAAATTGATTCCTTAGTTTGTATTTTTGCTTGTTTTTGAAATTTCAGTCTTTTTTTTAGAAATTAGGGTCTAACAAAAGGAGAGAGAAGTAAATTTTTCATTGATCACCCCAAAAAAAGGAGGGTTCAATAGACAACGTAAGTTTATGCTACATTAATCTCCTAGTTTGTGTACAACAGCATTCATGCTCATCTTTCAAAAATTTGGACTTTTTTTCAGTAATCTGAATCTCTGCTCAGCAAAAGGCGAGAGGAATAACTTTTTCCAATTTCTATTTGATATTGATCACCCGCAACATTTCATGCTGCCAAAAGACGTTGGTTACATGATGGTTTCTATTGAGTTATTGTTTATGAAGAGAAGATCATTAAGGAACTGTGAGCAAGAAGGCAATTTTTTTTTTGATGAAGAGGAAAAACAAGATGATCCCATTGGCACTGTCTGGTTTTGTCTGCTATACAAGATGATTGTCTTCATACATGCTGCTTCTGATTCATGCTTGTTCAAGATTATCATGGATGCCACTTTAAAGATATTCCTGAGAATAATTAACCCGGAGTGTTGATACTACTTTTATGGCCTGTGGAATGTTGTATGATGAAAGAGACAAGATGATTACTAAAGTTCTGGCATGTGCAAAACTGTCTTCTATGCAAGTCTCTTTCATGCTTACTGATTCAGCATTACACACACAAAATTAATATGAACATACACATACCTTTCCGCCAGGCTTCTTAGCTTAATGGAAAGAGTGATGCTACGTTAAAGTGGCTACCTATCGGTTGGGGACTTATTTCTAAAGTAGCCCCATTTTCTTCAATTGTTTATTCTATGTAAGCTGTCTAGGCCAAGTGATACATTCTCCATGTAATAACAGGAGGTCATTTCAAATGATATGATACGTTATAATTATTCCGTCAGATTATACATCCATTTCACAATAACATATACATTATAAACACAGAAATATATACTGTAAGCCCTTGCTTTAATGAACTTGCGGATCTATTGAAACTGACTTCAGAAATTTGTTAAATGTGGTGAGCACATGGACCCTAAACTTTCTTCTCAATTATCAAACAAACTTTGATAAATTTGAGACCAAATCACTGATCGCTCGATTGATTAGTCGAGTTAGCGTAGAGTAATTCTGTCATGTGCACATGTGGTTACAGCATGGTCTCCTTATATATTCAATAGGTTTTCCGTTCTAGGCTTACAAACAAAAATAGAATGAAGGGCCACCTATTTACTGCACATGTTTGTTAAATGCAGCAAAATACTGAACTTACTTATGGACCAGAGGCAATCATTAGGTATAACAAACTTTTGTCACACTTGAAAACAGTTAATATATATATATATATATATATACACACATACTAACTAACACACACACACACACACACACACACACACATTTATATGATGGTATTGGCTTCACGGACAAAGATAGTAGGGAGAGATTTTCACATGAATAGGACCCTTGATGGCAGGACCTACGTACAAATTTTCCTTCCAGCCTAGATTTTCAAGGTGAGGTTAACTTGTCTCGGGCCAACCCCACCCTTTTAACTAAGGGTTAGCATCCTATGGTCCATCAAGGTGATATGGATAGAAGCATGATTCCAAGGTCATACGTTTGACATAGGTGTCATTCTCCTGGCAGATATGCACACACACACACACATTATATATATATATATATATATATATATATATATATATATATACTCACATACATACATACACTCATACTCTCTATACACACACACAAGTATACCATATTTTCTGGTAAAACTCACATATAAATAAAAATAGAATTAGAAAACATCCAATATTATACTGCATCCAATTCACTGGTATTATGACTAGGACATTTACTGAGGCTTGAAATGGATGGCTATTGGCCTTTGATGAGTTGCAGCTTCCCTTTGCTTGTAAACCATGCATTCTATCGGCTGGCAAATATGGTACCTAATATCTCACTCAAAATTTTTCTCACAGCCAGAGTGTTATGGGAGAAGAAACCATTAGTCTTATAGTCTATCATATTCAGTAGATACAAGCAAAATATTATTTATATTTTTCAACTTACTCACAGCTACCGTATACGCAGGAATATTCTGAGGACTACTGCAGACTGCCACTCATCCGATCCTCATAGCCGTCCATATTTAGCTTTAGTACCTAGCCCCCTAGTCATAATACCAATGCATTGGATGCAGAGTAATATTAAAAAGCATCAACCAACACTGTTACCTACACTGTCTTCAGTTTTCAAGATGATATGGCTGGCTATCTATGGATGAGTATATCAAGCATATAAGCTGCACATTTCTCCTTACATCTAGAAAAAAAACGTTTTTGTTCCTTTTTTTCCAGAGGGAAGTTCTATTCACAACGTAAGTATATGCTAAAACGATTCCTTAGTTTGTGTCCAGCAGTGTGCATGCATATTTTTTGAAAATTCTCTTTTAGTGATCTCTGCCTAACAAAAAGCAAGAGAAATAAATTATTTATTGATCAATCCGATTTTCCAATTTTTTTATTGATCACCCCAGTATGCTGCCAAAAGACAGTTGTGTGATGTTTCTTTTCATTAAACCAGACCTGTTTGTTTAATATTCCATAAATTAAAATCATATGTTTGTAGCACATGGACACATGGTTTATACTACTTAAGTGAAATTAATTACCAACATACAGTTGTATTTTTCGACTGTTGAGTTGAAATATGCAAAGTTTTTAGGGGGATGCTTGAAAGTGTCTCAAACGTACAGCTGTTCTGTCAACTGTGCATCAGTGTTATGTATGTTCAATGTATTTCACCATAGGTTCCATCCCCCAATTGAGCTTCAATTTTAGATGAAAAATGCATTATCCTGAGTATACAAATATGTATTGAATGTTTTAATGACACACTTGATAGCACGGTAATTATAGATATATTTGTTTTTTTTGGCAAGTGTACAACATTGAATTTTTTTTATTGGTAATATTTTGGCCTTGCTGGTCAACGTTGTTTTCAAACTGAATCAGAAACGTTAAAAAAACCCATCTTGTTGCAAATAGTTTTGCCATTCTTCAAGTCATTCTTTTTATGATTGGAATTGATGGTTGCTTTGTCACTAACTTCGACTTTCCAACAAATATGTATTACAATTATGTTTCTGTAGATAATGTGCATCTGGACATTTTAGCTTGAAATTATTGGAGGGAAAAAATACAAATTATACATGGTGAAATATAGTTTTTCCTGTTTTTATATCCAGAACATCTTTAGGGACAAGAGTTTTCAATTTGTGAGGAATTCACAAAGGCATTTTGTTAAAGAGTAGATCGTAGGGTAAGGAAAAATTGATTAGATTTTGTGGTGGATCCAAGTATTTTTTAAAGTTACCTCCTCCTCATTGTAACTATTTGTGAATTCAGCAGTTTCAAGTGACAATGGTGTTCATAGAGGTGAACATTCTCAGATTGCTTTCAAGTTTATTTAGATTTATTATTTATGATTGAATCAAAATGCCTCTACGGGCATCTCAATATACAATTCATATTAAAAATACTAGTTCAAAATTAAGATACACATTTTTTAAAGCGATGTGTATGAACTCGATAGAAAATTACAAGCACATCAGTATAGAGGAATATTTATCAGACGCATTTTTTTCCTTAATTCTTTTACATGTTTCTACTGATAACTCCCATCATTTCCTACCTTTCTGACTTATCAAAAACTAGCTGGGGTACATGGCATGCCCAGGAAAGAAAACATTGGATATAATAACATATGAAACACATCAAATGATACTATATAGTGATTTCTGAAAATTATAAAAGGGGTGCAGGTACTTAACCAGTGAAATCCTAAAACCATCAAAAAATTTTTTTGGGTGAATTGTTGAGCTTTCAAGTGATATAAACTTATAAATCAGAACTGTACTATTACTTTCTGCCTGTTGCATGACTGTATATCATATGAAAAAATGGCTTTGAAGTACCGTGTTTACTTCTATGGTGAAACCCAAATGTTTCTTCTAGAGGTGTGGTGCATTCATTTGTAATTATGTTTAGATAAATTTTGTGTTCTTGAAAACTGATTTTGAATTGTCATACTACAAACGGATCCAGCTCCGCATTATAGCTAAATCAGTAATAGAACCAAAACTATACTCCAAAACGCAAATGTATTTTCCAAAGGTTACAGAGCTTTTGATTGAAAGCAGCAAGAATTTAATCTGGAAGAAAATTATTAATACATTCTTTGGCCTTCACTGTAGATACAAATTTTACCCATAAGAAAACAACAAAGTAAAATAAGCTGAAGGTAAGTAACAGTCAAAAATGAATAACAATGGTTCACAATATTTCAACAAAAAATAAATAAATAAAATACAGTTGGCCCTCCACTTTTATGTGGACTATTCTTCATGTTTTGTATAAAAATCACATAAAAATCTAAGGTAATGTAACTCAGTAATGTACTATTAACATAAAGCTCTACGTTTTACTAAACTTACATTATTTTTAGTACTTTGTGGTTTTTCACAGAAGTCTGCCAAATCTTTTTAAAATCCCAATATTGATCTGATATAATCGGCTCGGAAGTTTGAATAAGGCAAAAGAAAGGGTAATAGAATCTGACCACGACTTCGATTGTTTAATTTTAAAAAGGCTAAAGAAAGGCATAGAATTTGACAAAGGCTGTACTACTACTACTTATCACTGTTGAGGATATTCTGTGCATATGAGGATAAAATACTGAATACTTGTTGAAGAATTGATTTTATTAAAAGAAATATGTGTGCCTTTGTAAGAAGGATAAATGACGAAAATCTTAATATGAAAATTAATTTCTTCTGTTGTTTAGAACCTAAGATTCACAAAAAAATGACCTCTGTTGACTTCAAAGGTTAGCCTACATGGGATGTTGATTCTTATTGATTCTCCGTGCCTAATATCAAGTTAATTGGCCTTGTTGTTTTAGTGAAGAAGAGGTGTGAACAAACAAAAAAAAGACTCAAATATTAGTATAGATTATACTTTTATGATTTGTAGAAGTATTTAATATCTTACACATTTTGATTAAGTCTCCTTTTGCCCTCTTCTCAACCAAAGTAGTCAAGCCTAACTTTCCTATCTATCGAAGCTGATTTTAGTTGTTTAAATACAATTATTGAAAAATGGAAAAGTCATATTTGATGCTGGCATTGAGCTAGGCTTACGAAAATATCAATTCAGAACATAAAGTGTGCCAGAGAGGTAAAAATCGGAGTTTTATCAGTAGAGTTTGACTTTTGATAAAAAACAGAAGATCAAAAAATAATTTTGTTGATAAGATAAAAGCAAATAGGTAAGTATAAATCATATCTACAGGTATGGTTGGTCACTTAATAGAAACCAATGTGACCAACATCTTTTGGCAGAATGCTGTGGGTGATAAAATTTGAAAAAGGGATGATCAATGAATTAATTACTTCAAAATACAAGCATGAATGATGCTGGATACAAACTAAAAGACCAATTTAGCATAAACTTACATTGCAAATTCAACCCCATACAAAAAGAATTCATGAGGGGGGTGGATTTAAAATAAACCTGAAGTCATTTTTTTTCCAGACATAAGGACTTAATGCTTAAATTTTCAGCTTTCTAGCTTCATTGGTACAACCTGTATGCATAATGAATAGCCAGCCAGCCAGTCAGCCAACTCAACTTAAAAACTGAAAAAACCTTTGTTGACAGTTTTGGTTGACAGTTTCTACGAGAAGATTAAGAAATAATTTTATTGATAAGATAAAAGTGGATAGATTATATAAATTATACCAATGATATTCATATAAGCCCATACTTACTAATATACCAAGGCATGCACATCTGGGTCTAAATTCATGAGCACAGAGATATTATCAACCAGGGAGCACATTCATCATTCCACGGGGAAAGAATTAACACATTGCTTTAAAACTGGATTTGAATGTTGCAAGTCCGAGGTGGGGCAAAATGCTTTCTTGCGTAAAGGAAGAAAAAAAAAAAAAAAAAAAAAAAAAGAAGCAAATACAGAGAAGTTGAGGATTCCGTTTTCTGTGAGAAAATTATCTCAATTTTCAAACATCTGGAAACATTTTTTAAAAGGTGTGCAAATGTAGATACCAAAACCAGTTTACCTAAATAGCAATCAATACAGATGAGATTTGTACTAATGTGAATATATCGTAATTTAGCCAAATATATCTCAAGTTATAGTTATCATATGGTGAAATATCCTTGATTCGCTTCAACTAAAGACTTGGTAATATAATACCCTATTTAAAGGGAAAAAGATGCAATCTTGGTAATGGATTAACAAGAGAATGTCAAAATTAGAACCATTAATAATACAACCTGATCATAGAACAACACTGGTACACAGGTCTTGAGTACCCAGCTAATGTGAAGGCCATGTCAGATTGAACAGATATTTTTTTTACCTTTGCTCAAATGAAGAGTTATGTTTTCAAAATCTGATATTTTTAAATGAACTGCTTTGAAAAATGCAATTTTTTAAAATAAAGATGTGAGTCCCTGTGAAAAAATTCAAGTATATATTTCTGGGAGATGATTTTTATTTTCAGAAAAAAAAAAACTACTAGGTAGGTGGGTAGGAAATATTTTTATCAGCAAAATTGTTACCTCCAAGTGGACGAGTCTACTGCTATGGACAGAGATACATAAAAAAAAAAAGAATCACACTGTACGTTATATGAGAAGATATGACTATGCGTTCAAAATAATGGTTTATGTCATTGTTTCAGCAACAGCATCAGGATTAGTGTGTGACTATATATATATATATATATATATATATATATATATATATATATATATATATATACACTGTGTAAAACAAAAAACACTGAATAGAGTTATATAAATTACATTAACAGATATCTTTAGGTAATTGACTGAAATGGGAGAAACAGTTTTCCCTATATATTCAATATCTAAAGCTGTAAAGCTTTCATGACTGTGTTATACTGAAACTCTTATTTGGAATGATCTCTCGTCATTACACGGTTAATATATCACTTAGTCTAGACATTGTAAATAGAATAAACAATTTAAGAAAGAGGAGCTGCAGTAGGAATTGAATATACAACCAATGGAGTAGCTGCTTCGATGCTGCATTGCTCTTATAAGCCAAGTGATATATTGATTATGCAAGGATGGGAGATCATTTCAAATAAGTGTTTCAACATAATATAACGCAATTTATATTCATTCTGTCGGATCATATATCTATTTCTTAACGCATAATATATATATATATATATATATATATATATACACACACACACATCCACCTATATAGATCACAATGTGCATACAGGTATACCTTGAGTAATGCTGTTAATTTGTGCCAAAATTTTCAATACTGTTCAAAACTGCACTGTTTTGGGTTTTGTTGTAATTTAATGAATCTTTTCAACTTATATTCAATTACATCAATTAGCACAGCAAAACCTCAATCATACTACAGCAAAACCAGCACTAATCAAAAATTCACTATAAGCTTTGCTGTAAATTTTCATTTGTGTGTGTGAAACTTTTCAATGACTGCTCAGGTACTACACTCTGATCTAAGGTAGAGGGCCATGGAAAAACATGTTGATCCTAGACAGAGCATGATTTTTAACAAGTGCTATGCTAGTATATATATTTGTACATGCATCTGACTATGATTGGAGAAATCCATCTGCATGTGTATATGCACTGTTCACATTACTTGAAGTTGATATTTTTCAGATATATTGGCCCACAAGCATTGCAACTATTATTGTAGACTGCTTCAATACACCATTCTTGTTTGCCCCCTTCTGAACACACATCTTTGGAATGAGCACTGTCCTAGCAATTATGAATAGTATGAGGTGGTAGGTAGCACAATGGTTATCTGCATAGAAAAAGAATTGGCCATCAAAAAGGCATGAATCTACTTATGATTCTGCACTGTTCCATCATCAGGTATTTTGACAAAGGTTCACCATGATGGTTAACAAAAAAAAAAAAAAAAAAGAGTGCGTGAGAGTACTTGGTCAAACCACTTCATCTGCCAGAACAGTGGCAGCCAAGCTGTTACCTTCATTATCAGCCTTGACACAGTTTGATCTATACATACAAAATATGCTGAAAACGTTAGTGAACCAATTCAATTTTGAATTTCTGAGTAATATAAAACTGTAGCTTAAAATTTAGGCTAACAGTCATATGTCAACTTACACCTGAGTAACTAACATCAAATTGCAGATATGTTAGCAGTCTACATAAGGGTTTGATAAAAATTTGAAAAATGAAAAAAAAAAAAAAAAAATCAACAAAAAGACCAAACACAATGTTCTGTATAAACTTTAAATCTCGATGGCACACCAGACACCCTCATCCAGCATGAAATTGTGCTCTACTTTGCCTTTTGTTCGTGTGTATCTCATAGGCTGAGATCAGAAAATATACTGTGTATCATGGCCCTTAAACACTCACAAAGCCAGCCTATGGCGGAATCAAAGAAGAAAAGGCGTGTCATCAATTTAAAAAAGAAATTGAAAGTATTTACATATGCGTATGCACAATATAGAGTTTTAGGTAAATATTTAGATGTCATTGTATCTTATGCTGAGTAGTGCGTATGTTTCACTTCACCCTATAATAGTCAACTAACAATGAATTTGAGTTGCGTCCATACTTCCAGAACGTAACCCAGATGCAAGTCAAAACATGGCTGTGCAGGTAAACGCAGTTGTATATGGAGGTTTTGAATATCTGTACAAGAATGCGAATCAGGATTTCAACAGTTGATTTTCAAGGATTGTAGGACCTCCCTACCCGAAGGAATGACACAACACAATCTTCCTCCTCCCTACACTTGACTTTGTGCCATACTCAACTAAACTAGATATTACCCAATTAAGATATGAACGGAGTACCCTTTTGAAAGACCGACCCGGTTGCTGCTACACAGTAATCATACATATCATGTCTACCTGGAAAGAATCCAGCCATTTAATATTGCCAAAAAAAAAAAAAAAAGAAAAAAAAAGCCTACCAGGGGCAATGGCACCTTAGTCCTCTTCGAAGTACAGCAATACATTGATAGTGCAGTTAATTTGTTTCCGAATTTTCTGTATTACTCAAAATTGCACGATTCAAGGCATTATTATAATCTGATTTTTTTTTCAGCTTATTCATAGTTACATTTGTTCATACAGCAATGCTTGTAGTACATTAAAACCTGCATGAAGCAAAACAACACAATTAAAGGTATTGCTATACTCTCCTCAAAACCTCACACACATGGGATCACCATCAGCTGTCTTGTGTTCTTGCTAATCTCATCCACAGTCTGAAATCTTCTCCTTCTCAATGGCAAAAAGCCAGAAGTTGTGGGGGAGCCAAATATGGACTGTAGGGGGTGTTGACAATCATGCGTGAATCTAAGTTTTGCCAACAAACCAGCAGGTTTTTGTCAAGTATGACTAAGCTTGTTGATTATGAATATGCTCACTCAATGGTGTCTCACTACCAACTGAGTTACACCATGGGAGAGCTTCTCTCCATGTGAGCGCCGTAAAGTCCTGTCTGATTAGTTGCCAAGTTTGGTTGCCAGTTTACATCGAGATCAGGCAAGATGTTCAAAATGGTTTTCCCCCCTTATATACCCGTATGGTTTCAATATACAGCTTTGATTAGCATAAAAATCATTGAGAGTTGTTGCATAACCATCATATTCCTCATATTTGGCTCCAGCTAACTTTTTCTTGTTCTTTCAATTAAGAGAAACCTTTAAAGGGGGAGAATTTTCAGACAATAGCAAGCTTTAAAAAAAATGTACGCAATGGTGCTGAGAAAGATCAGGAGGCTATAAAAATATTTTGAGAGTAGAAGAAAAAAAAATTCACAAAAAAAAAAAAGAAATAGTAGCAGAACATTAATGCAGTTTAGGAGGTTCAAGTGACAGAGTGGTTAACGGCCCTAAGAATGAGATGGCAAGGCAAGTTCAAACTCAGCTTGGAACAGTTTGTATGCACTCTGCACAAATGCCCTTTGAGAAGGGCATGAATCCATCTCTTTTCCTCTACCATCACTGAGATGGTCCACTGTGGCAGGCTTATGCCCTTCACTGGCCATGAATGAAGGGTTTCTATTTAATCACTGTCCCACCACAGCAATATGTGACACAAGGTCGGGCTTAACGTGGGAAGAAATAGTACTCAACTCCCCCAAAAATGGCTCCAGCCGACGCAGTTACCGTTGAAAAGACAACGTTACCTGCGAAAGCTTGGCCGAGTAATAATGGGAGATCCTAAGGACGAGTCCAAGGGCCTCCCGATGCGCTTAGCAAATGCAGCCTCAGTGTAACCTCATTGGCTAACGTTTGCACCGGCGCACTCGGTCTTTGATGTCAACTTCCACACAATCTCCGGCCCATTCAACGGGCAAGTGTCAGTACCGACTCCTCGGTCTGTGCCGTGGAACAGATACTACACTTTGATCCCGAAGGCAAGGCCAGAAAAAGGTAAAAGTATGAATGAAGGGTTATGTCTAACAACAGACTTTGAAAGCTGATAAAATAAAAATGAGAAAATGCAGGTTGAGAATATTTGGACAGAGATAGAAAAACATATCCTACATTTTTTCCTTTCGTGTTCAATTCAATCAGAATCCAATCTTTCAGATCATCTACATTTCCAGAATTTTTTTGATAAACCCCTAAGAAAAAAGCCCCCCCAAAGTGAAAAAAAAACTTTTTTTTCCAAAATCAAAAAAACAAAAATATCTCTAGAAATTGTGTAGTGGAGTACTGATGCCAATTTTCAAGTCTGTAGACAAAATGGTATGGAATAAGTCTCTAAAAAACGGTATGGAACATACAAAGACAAAAGATAGAACCATTTGCCACCTTTGGTGGCAATGGTTGTTCAATGTTCTATGAAAAATATTTTTGTTTTTAAAATTTCTCTCAAAATTGGAGAAAGACCATGAAAATGAAATAAGATGAAGTATGATAATAGGTTGGAAAGCATTTGGTAAGAATAGACATATTCAAAAGCAAATAGCCAATATGCCCAAAACAAAGTATACGATCAATGCATAATACCAGCTGTGACGTATGGATGTGAAACCTGGAAATTTACAAAACTATTATAAAAAACAATTTAGAATCACACAGAGAGCAATTAAAAGGGCAATGCTTGGAAAAAACGTTAGTGATAAGAAAAGGGATATCAAACAAGTAATAAATCAACAAAAGTGGAAATGGGCAGGGCACTTAGCAAGGATAATACATTATCTTTATCTTCCATAATTTTTTCAACTAAATCAAAAATGTTGAATAATTTAAGAATAATTTTGTCATTCTTGAGACAATATCATTTTATCAATCTTTCCATCAGTGAAATCCAAGTAATAAAATCAATTTTAAATAATAGATTTTAATGGTAAATTTAAAAGTAATCAGATTGAAACTAAAAATAATCCACCACTCTTGATAAATGGTAGAACCAAGAATCATGTGTCTGGTGATTTCTCTCCCAAATCTTTAGTGTATATATATATATATATGTGTGTGTGTGTGTAAAGATAAGAGAGATAAGGAGAGACAGAGAGAAAGAAAATAAACCACCCACACGAATCAAATAACTTCACCCTGACCTACATTAATAACCACCTACAAGTGACATTCGATTTCCTCCAGCATGAAGAGCCAAAAAAAAAACAAAAAAAAAAAGTTGCTGTGCTGGGAGGTGGGGCAACCAAAAGTACTGATATTTACTAAGCTTAGCAGAGTATGGTACAGGGTCAAATGGAGCAAGTAAATGCAGAGATTGGCACGATACAATATTCCTAAGTAGGTAAAGGCTGTCTTGAAAATCAGCATTTGAAATCATGACACTCAAACATCAATTTATGGCACAGTCGGGCAATATGAAACTATTTCAGCCACAAGGCCTGCTACAAACAGGAATATTTTATTGATGATATTGGAACAATCTGACTGTACCCACACACAAACACATATATGTATATATATGTATATATGATTATAAATTGCATTTAATTATATTGAAACTCTTGTTTGAAATGATATCCCATTATTACACAGTGAATGTATCATTTGGCCAAGACAACATGAGATAGGATAAAAAATCAAAGACAAGGATAGCCACTTCAACGTAGCATTGCTCTCACCATAGAGCTGAACAGTCACCAATAATGCAAAGGCCCAAATAACTGTTTCAATTCTCATTTTGCTTATTAACGGTCTTCAGAGTATTTGAAATGATGCGATTCCTTGAGCAGCCTCATCTTAATTGTTTATTCTATTTTAAGTTGTCTAGGCTAAATGATACATTAACCGTGTGATGACGGGAGATCATTTAAAATAAGAGTTTCTATATCATATGATGCATTTTATAATCATTCTGTCGG
The DNA here is from genome assembly GCA_963457665.1 of Thysanoteuthis rhombus. NCBI lineage: Eukaryota > Metazoa > Mollusca > Cephalopoda > Oegopsida > Thysanoteuthidae > Thysanoteuthis > Thysanoteuthis major. The sequence goes on from OY735218.1 coordinate 21,251,884, forward strand.
GTCATATATCCATTTCTTGATAATATATATTATATATAGATTGTTTTTGCATATTAGTTGGAAATACATAGTACTCCATATCTTAGAAATGTCATTACATTGGAACAACAGGTCAAATTGTAGTGCAACTCATATGATAAAATTATTAATTGATAATTATTACCAGTAATTAAAAAAACAAAAAAAATAAAACGGGATTTTTCATGTTATCCATAAATAGATAAATATTTTAGAATATTTCTACGGAATATTTGATGTCCAGGATTTGACATTCAGTATTTAATAAACCCATGAAAAAAAGTTGGAAATTATTTATTTTTGTTTTTTCAATTCTGTCCACGTAAGATTTTTAGCTGCACCACTTACACACAAACACAAAGTTTCAGCAGCCAGTCACATAAGTTTCACTCTATTCCTCTCTTTAATCAGCTTTACAGAGAGGAACAGAGAAGAATTTTTTTCAACTGTTACTCTTTGATGTGAACAGACAGTTATACATACAAATCAATTTGGTAAGACTGGTATTTATGCATATATAAGAGTTTTGGCTATCACACTTATAGTATTGATAGTAGCCACCAGCCTTTTTCCTTCCATACCCTCTAATTAAACTACCTAACTTTCTCTTCTCCCCTCTCACTTCCTACAGAAGCTATCATACATAACATTAGTAGCAGCCATCAGCTGATCCTGTTGTTGTACACTTTAACTATCAGCAAAGTGACAGCTACCTACACATTTATCCTTGGAAACCATTCACCAAGTTTAATGATGAAGTGTAAACTGTTTATCAGTTATATTACACATAAACTTTTACACTGACAGAACTGTTTTCACTGTTGGGTTGATGAATGGGAGTTCTTTTTGCACTTGAACAAATAAGAAAAACTTGGAAAGGGTGGGAAAATTAGTAAAAATACCTTCCAATACAAAGTTGGTCCTTCATTCTAGGATTGAATTGGAATTTTCTCGTAGAAACAAAAGTAAAAACTAGAAAGCACTCCGAGAGCGCATACCTCTTCCAACGCCATTGTAAAAAAAAACTGAATCATCAGACTATGTCTTGATGATAGTAATAATCATTTCTTCAGATTTGATATCTTCAATACTCTGTCAATCTTGGTGCCATATTGATTGTTTTAACCTAGGGGCTGCCAAAGTAGTCAATATCGACCCTTGAGTGTTGAGAGGACTATCCAAGGAGGCAATACATGCCTTGGGGTTAAAAGGGGTCAATTACATGCTGGGAGAAGTCTATTGAGCTTTTGGGGCCAAAAACAGACATTCGTACATAAAATAAAAACGCATAAAATACAATTCACTGATACCCATTTCTGATTCATATATAATCAGTCCCTATTGAGTAGTGATCTGATAACTATGATAAGTCAGTGTATCACATTTATGGTATCTATTTGTATTATTGATATATTTCAACATAATGCATTTGGTACGTTTTTAGATGTTTTGGTATGTTCTAAGCCGTGGCATTGGTACTTTTGATGAATTTCTTTTGGTAGCTCTGGCTGGAGGTTGATAAAGGATCAAGGATTCCATGGAGGGGTTGAGGGTTTAAAAATTTTGGTGATCCTTGTTTAAACCTAAAAAACGGTTAACAAAGGAAGTGACAATTCAATAATTTTCTGGTATAACCACTCAAAAGTGCTGACAATGCAGTATGGTTATTTATTTGTCTTCTTACAAGGGTAGAATGTGGCACAAGGTCGAGTTTAATGAGGGGGCAGGTCTAAAAATTGCTAAGTCCCTGCGAACAGTGTCACTCAGACGTCAGAAATGTCCTTCTGACGTCATTGCCATTATTATATTACACTTACCTCCATTATTATGACGTCACTGTGATACCATACTATAGAATGGGGAAACATTATGCCACCAGTAAATGGTCCGTGAGAATATTCATTGTATAGTTTTGGAAACAAGTAACAATGTATGCACAAAATATCCATCACATTATATTTCTGAGGTTGATGAGAAAGTGGAACAGAGTGCGAGGAAATTAAAAAAAAGAAGGAAGAACTTACATATTAGTTTCCCATTTGTTGAAGGTAAAAGTGGAGAATTGGTCACAGTCATTGTATCTGTTGTGATAACCTGAAATGAAAAAAAAAGTATGAAGTGTCATAAAACCAATCCCATTAGCAGCAGATTCAACTTTCACAGAAAGAAATTATCAGGACTAGTTAGATAATTATTGATGTATCTTTGCAATTCAAGAATAGAACACAAATTGAGATATTTTAACTCTCTGAACACTTAACAAGTACAACTACCTCATACTGACACCAAGGAACCTAGGCGACCAATACCAGAGTTACCACCACTATGCATCTAGAAATTTGAAATGCAAATATAATTGAATTATACAATATATATGTATATATATATATGTGTGTGTGTGTGTGTAAGTAAGCCCATTGTTTCAAAAAATTAAATGATGTGTAATATAAAATAACATCCATATACAATCATCATCATCATCATCAGTCTTTTAATGCCCATTGTTGAACATAGACCTTCCCCAGGATCTGCCACATTTCTCTATCATAGGCTTTGAAATACTTGAAATAGAAAAAACAAATACATTACAAACACAGTAGTTTTTATTTTAACTTTTCCAAGACTTCTGGGACATATGTATCCCAAAGTTTCTATGACTGCTGGGATATATGAGATGTAGATAATTTTTAGACATCTACTGAAACGTTTTAATTCAGGCATCAAGCATCTTAATAGGTTGCTCTTGAATGGGCTATATCGGAGGTCCCTAACCTTTTCTGCACTGCAGACAAGTATGATATTGACAATATTCTCCTAGATTGGACGTGTTGATTAAAAACTGGAATATGGGTGATAAGTCAACTATAATTCACTTAACAGCTGCTAATACACTCAATTTCATTTCTGAAAGGGTTTATCTGGCAAATCTTACATTAAGATCCAAGGAAATTAATTTGTTTTTATTTTTTGTACAAAGAAATCACTAAATCATAGAGTTTCCTCATGGCCGGGTAGCGCATGCTTTGCGATTTGGTAACAGTCAGCAACTTGGTGTTGGGGACCAATGGGTTGAGAAAAAAAAAAAAGACAAAAAACTTCCCCAAAAACAATGATTCATATCTAAGTAGTCCTGATGATTTTTCTGATACTTATCCATTCATAGTTCATTATAGTATTGACTGATTCTCAAGAGTGTAGCATTTTTGCTGGGATTGTATATGTACAGATAAACATGTTCAAGTATGTATACGTGTACACACATTTTTACAAGTACACATTGCTATACGTCCACATGGAAATTTATGTGCACATATGTATACAAGGTGTACCTATGTTAATATACATGTGGCATAAGCATGTAAGAGAGTGTTGTGTAAGAATGTTTTTAGGTAAAACTATTAGTCACAAAAGCTGGTAAATTGTTTAAAGACCTACTTGAAAGATAAGCCACAACATTAAGTATGTGTTCCCCTAGGAGGAGATATGACTAACTGAATTTGTATCTGCAGCAATTATACAATGTACCAGTTTTTGAAAAAGAAAAAAAATGGATGAAAACAAGGAAGAATTTACCACCAGCTCTGACTGCACCTATTCATACAAATTTATGTGCACACTAAGCTAGGGCCAATAAGTCATTAGGTTTATAACCTACAACTATCTCATTCTTATTTTGGGTGCTTTATTTTGGGTGCTAAAGGAGTGTTCTTACAGAAGACCTCTTTTATAATGTGGTTGTTCGGATCCTAGAAAGATAACTGAAACACAAATCAAAAGTCAATTACAAGTTCGTCCGGGAACAGAGGAATTGTTTTTTCATCAGAAATCAAAGAAATTTTGTTTAAAACACTATGTGATTATGTTATTAGATTGAAAATTCAAGAAATTTAATATTTCAATCATATCAAGTAAGTCTTTTGATGAAATCCTATTTTTTTCATTCAAAACTTACTCAGGTAGTCTATGGTAGTGAGTGAACAATGCAGATTGGAAAACATCCATTCGGTTTATACTCACTGCTCTGCACTGATGACTGAGTAGCAATTAAAAATTAAGATGAATGAAAGCATTTGTCGAAAATTGATAATAAAAGATTATTCTGTTGCGCTCTGGGACCAATAAAGAGAATAAAGGAAAAAGTAACGGACTACTTTGATCTATTGAGACATTGCATTTTTTAAAAAATTTCCAGCTAGTACGCAGTCCATTAGTCACTCAATGGAAGGGAAATCACAAAGTTAATAGTTCAGTCAGCTGATAAGTGATGCTATATTAGCAACCCGGGTCAGCTATACAGTCGCAGTACTCCTACAAATGGACAGCAGATCCTCATAGCTAGCGTGGGCATCTACCAGAAGGAAACACCAGTCAAACCTATGACCTAGGGAGTTTGCAGGTATTTGTGCTATCTTGGTAAACCATAGCATGCAAACCCTAGGTTTAAAGGGGATGGAGTCAGTCATGTGCATTTCACTCATCACCTTGAAATTCAACTGCGCAGGCCTTTTGGCTATTAATGTATAGGCCCCACTAACTTAGGACCTGAAAAGATGTGGAAAACCCTCAGAGATCATCATCTACAGAGCTAAGACATCATAAAATTTACGTATATATAACAATACAGAAAGAAGTGAATAGAATGAGATGTGAATTTGGATTGAAAGCTGTTATTTGGGCCTCGGCATTACCGGCATCGGTTTAGCTCAATGGTAAGAGCATTGCTACTTTGAAGTGATTATCCTATCAGTGGCAAGTTCAATTGCTGCAGGAGCCCCATTTTCTTTGATTGTTTATTCTATTTATGATGTCAAGTGTGAGTGATACATTAATTAACCTTGTAATAATGGGAGGTCATTTCAAATGAGTTTCTATATAGTATAACGTAATTTATAATCATTCTGTTAGATCCATTTCTTAATGCATATATATATATATATATATATATATATATATATATGTACATCTGCAAGTTTACAACGTTATGATAAAAAGCATTTACTTCACATGAAAAATATTTTTCAACTTAATCTCCTTCCTAGTCAATATGTTTAATTCAGTAGTGAGTAATAATCTCATAGATTGAACATTATACAGCAAAATTTTCTGGTGAAAATTCAGCTAATAACTAGGTGTTAGGCTACGGACTTATTGATCATGTATATGTACATGATATCAATTTTTCCATTTTTAAATAGTAAAAATGCACTGTGGAATTTCTACAGGTTGGATTTATTAAACAAAAATGTAAAAAAATTTTCATTCACTAATGATTAAAAATATGCTGAAAACTGATACTAAAAAGCATATATATTGGAAGTAAGTTGATGCCAAAAATTTCTACTGCACAGGTCTGGTTAGTTACTCAATAGAAGCTGTTATGCTGCCAATGTCATTAGGCGGCACAGTGTTGAGATTGATCAGTTTGAAAATTGAAAAAAGAAGTGATCAAGGAAAGTTACTTTCTCTCACCTTCTGTTGGACAGTGATCACTAAAAAAGCTCAAATTTTCATAAAACAAGTCAGATTAATTTAGCATAATCTCACATTGCAAAATTGAATCCTGCTTCTTAAAATCTATTTAGGGGAGAAATTCAGAAGAAACAAAAGAAAAGTTTTTTGTAGACATAATAAGGAGTAAATGTTCTAATTTTCAGGCCTCAAAGCCCACCGGTTCCATACATACATAGCTAGCAAGATCAATTTGAAAACTGAAGAAACTTAAGGTAACAGTTTTGATTGATAGTTTCTCATATAGTAAATATAATATCAATTTACGAAAATTGAGCATTTGATACTTACTTAGCTCCTGCTAAAAACATATGCAAAATATTAACTCCTGAGCCATTTGTACAGGATACAAAAGATACATCGGCACTTCTCTCATAGAAGAATTTGTAATAGCCCACTCTTGATGATCAAAAATGCTATAATGTAATTATTACTTCTTCCAATCAAAACATTCTATGAAGATCATTCACAGGAACATTAATGGAAGGAAATCACCATAATAACATTGGGGCTTAATGCTTTGAACACCGACTCCTTTATATGTACAACTCCCTCAGATTGATACCCAGGTGTTCAGACAACCTAGGCTCAATGAGTTACCACTATGCATTTAGAAATGTGAACTGCAAATGTAATTATATGATGCAATTACATATCATATAGATGGTATTTAGACTGAACTGTGTCTGATCAATGCCGCCTGGTCAGATTAGGGTCAGCAGGTGATGATTCCTGGGGTTGTTACTCGTGTTTATGAACTTTCAAGAGGTGGCTACCCATGTTCAAATTTAAAGTGGAATTTTATGCTTAACCACTGAATTTTGCAAATCTTTTGAACAAATTTTAGCACTTAATCTGTGCGCTGTGTATTAAGAATCAAGAAAAGGGATTGTCAATGGTCAGGATTTAATGCAAGGGTTAGGGTTAGGGTTAACATAATAGGGCTATTGTTTCTAATAATAACAACAACATCATTGGTGTTTTCTACACGAAAACATCTAAAATAGAGTAAAGAAATTAATTAATTATTAATTAGACCATCACAATAAAGCCCTAAAAAGGTCAAAAAACCTTTTATCAAAAATGAATTTTTCTCTCTAGAAGGATCTAATGGAGCATTGATGCCAATTTTAAGTCTGTAGACAAAACAGTAAGGCCAGGAGTGCTGGAACAAGAAAAAAAAAAAACAAGCAAACAAACACACACACACACACACACACACACACACATATATAACAAAGATAGAACCCTTTGCTATCTATGATTCGATGATAAAACAGCAAAAATTTTGTCAGTGTCAATGTCAGACCTTCAGGATACTTTACTCTTAACTCAGTTTTTTCATAATAAAATAAATTTTGAATATTTCTATTTTCATAATCTTTCAAGATTGAAGCATCAGTTTTAAACCAGTTTTACTTGTTACTAATTTAACAAGCATCAAAAAAGAAAAAAAACCCATAGAACTTTAGAACCATGTAAAGGTTACATAAATGTTGTAAGCTTAAAACTAGTGAGAAGAGAGTTATCACTCATTTTATTTGTTAAATGGTATCAGGACAACTGCCCCCATCCCATTGGACAATTGCCCTCACAGGACATAGAACTGACCCCCAGATAAATGACTCTGGATAATTTCCCCTTGGGTATGATCATTTACATGGCCAACAACTCCACTTCCATGAAATTTAACTTACGCTTTACAGTTGTTATGCTCAAGTCAGAAAGCAATTGTCTGGGGGCAGTAGTCCTATAACCTTGTTAAATGTTATGAGGGTTAACTTATGCACAACTTTGATGATATGAATTGAGATATTTGTGTATTGATCCATAGGAAATATGTAGGAAGGAATATAAATGTTGGAGAATTGATTATTGAGTATTGACCTGAGAATGAGCTTGATAAGGTACTGGAAATGATATAATGGCCGCAAATAGATTTAGTATACATGAAGCAAAAACAACTAAGTTCTCGAACAAAAATGAGTGACTACACAAGTGGCTCTTGACCTTGGGTGCATGCACCTCCAATTTGTACGTAAGGCAATTTGGGGTGTTGGGGTGAGAAGAGAGAGAGAGACGAACAATTCTTTTTTTCGTTTTACTGCTAAGGTATGAAACTTCAGTAGAGAGAAGGCAACAACAGCCAACGCATTAAATAGTTTTTAGTGATACCTTGATACAGATTTTTAATTTTGACACCTGTAAAATTCAACATTTTGTTATTTACACTTCTTAATATAAACTTTACCAATTTTTACTTTTTTAAATCTAATTATTTAGCATTGCAATTCAAGGATGCCAGAAAAATTTTGAAATCTTGTAGGAATGTGAGCCTTGGAAAAAGTTAAGAACCATTGGGCTACACTGTCCAACCATATTGTAACTTTCTAAGATGGTTGTTAACTACAGAGAAAAATTTCTTTTATCAAACTCCAATTCAAGTCTGAAGTGGACCGTTTTTTTACCGTAACAAAAACAAGAACAAGAACAGTCCTCACCAAATTTAGAGGAGTAAAAGTTAACATTCCATTACCGTGATCTGAAATCATGACCCTCTGCTTGGTAGGTGGGTCTCTTAATGACTGAGCTAAATTGACAAGTGAAATAAATCTATGAAAAATTTATGTCAGAAGTACACAAGGACTTGTTTCATTCAAATGAATAAATACATTAATACTGAAGTAAATTTTTTCAAAATAATTTTTAGAAAGACGCTCAGTCCTATTGTTGGGTCGGTTGGTAGGTCAGTATATCTGTCCCCATATTGTTTCTCAACATTTCAACTTGGATATATATGAAAACTTGGTAGAAAGGAGTGCCTTGATAAGATGCTTCTTACCTAAAAAATCTTCCACTCGGGGTCATGTGTTCTAGTAATAATAGACTTTAAACTTTCAAAATGTTTAAAAAAAAAAAAAGAAAAAAAAAAAAAGAGATTTTCTCTGCTGTTTTGAGTCAGATATACTTGAAATTTGATAGAAAGGAGTTCCTTTATGGGATGCTTCTCACCTAAAATTAGCTGTGGGCCGTATGGCGTTAAAATCTAGATTTTTGTGGAATCAGTTTTTTCAGATTGAGTTTTATCATAACTAATATCAAAATATCATTAAAAGTTCAAGAAAGCCATTTTTGGTGGTTCATCACCATTTCTCGAAGAATCACTGAAATTCTGGCAATTTTTTTTCAAAGACTGTTTATAACTGACTAAGTTCTCAATGAATTCCAATAAAATTTGATAGAAGGGTGGGTAATAAGCTACATAAGATATCTCAAAATTTTTGAGCGGATCTATACACAATTATCTTCCCTACATCCAAGTTAACAATCCACAACCGTAAAATATCTCTAAGAGTTCTTTGTCTTTCACATGACATCTTCAAAATTTCCAAATGCATTTCTAAGACAACAGAACATGCAAGAATCTCTGAAATTTCTGAGTAAATCCATGCTTAATTACTTCCCCAACATTCTTGCTATCCGTTTGTTGCACACAATGTCTCCAGAATTCTGTCTGTTCTTGTGTACTGGGTGACTGTCATGTTCAAAATGACTGATGAGTCATTCTTCATGTGCAGGTTTTGGGGCAAAATATTGAATTACCCAGTACTGTTAACTTTCCTAACGTCCAAATTAGTGACTTCTGGCTTTTCTCAAAGAGATTGTAGACTGTAGACAAAATTATGAAGAATGTGATGTGGAAACTTACTTAGATCCTGAAAGAGGACTGCAAACTATTTTAAAAGTAAAACTGACATTGGGATAAATGTGTGAGATCCCAAAGAGGGTACTTAGAACAGAACTAAGGCACCATTGCCCAAGCTAAGCTATTTTTTTCCTTTATATCAAATGGCTGGATACTTTCTGTACAGACCTTGTATTCTTTCGATACATCCAAGGCAATAGATGGTCAGCTAGTTAGTCATGAAAGCTAATTAGTTGATCTTCTCAGGATGTACCATCATCATGGCCTTATGTCAGACTAGGTATATCTCAGTGAGAATTCATTCTTTTACAATCCACCTCCGCATTCTTTATTTCATCTCTATTCTAATTCTACACACATCCTCCCATTCATTCTTCCCCTCTCTCTCTCTCTTCCATTTACATCACTCATGGACCTCTTTATTACTAACAACTGGTTGTTTCATCATTAAAACCCATACAGGCTTAACAAAAAAACAAAACAAAGACACTTATTTAGATTGATAGAATCACAGTTTCACAATCACAGAGATAGAATACTAAATAGATGGCAAGTCATGCATTTTTATCTTGATATACGTGGTTTATCCATTATGTCAGCAATAGCTAAATTGTCTTTTTTATTTCAGGGGTGAATCCAAACATGCGCAGGTAGGCTGATACACCGTTATAAAAAGATGCCTTCAGCTTAAGATGAATAGACATTCTCAGCATATCAGTACGACAGATTTTATAAACACTGGGTTGTGTATGAAGCAGGAGATTTTCATTACTTTGAGATCAAAGCAACAGATTAAAGAATAAACAGTTAACTCTCGATTTAGCAGACCCTGGTATATCATATTTCGGATTTGACAGACCTTTTTCATGAATATTCTATTCTAATTCTATGTATTATTTATTGATAAAATATTGTAAGTACCTTTTATTTTACTTTTATAACAAACAATATTTTCAATAATACTTGAAATAAATCTTATTTATGAGAGCATGGGTCTCCATAATCTTAGATTAGATTATGAATCACAGACAAAAAAAAATGTTGAGAACCACTGAACTACACTATCAAAAACTGAGTAAATATTATGCTGAACAACCTTAGCCATCAAAGATGGTAACGGGTTCAATCCCTTATTATACATGTGTGTGTGTGTTTGAGTATTCCAGCGTCCATACTATTTTGTCTACAGACTTGAAAATTGGCCTCAGTATTCTGTTAGACCCCTTCAAAAATTTTTCAAAAAAAATTGTGACCTTTTCTAGGCTTTATTCAGATGGGTTTATTAATAACCTCTGGATTCTCCAGAATCGAGATGATTCCAGATGTTCTTATTTACTCTATTTTAGACCACTGGCATAAGTAGATTTTACTCTGGCCATATTTATTCTTCAACGGAATTTCTTTTTGTTCATTGAATGACTGTTGTGGTGGGTATTATTTGTAATGATTTGATAATTTTATCTTGTTCAGTTTTTTAGATTGTATCAAAGCTTTTTTTTGCATTAAAAATTGAAGAGAAAAAATGGCATTCAAGGTTACATTCAGATTTAATGGACTTTTAGCTATAATGGATAACCCTTCCCTTGTATTACGCTGTTAAATAGGGGGTTTGATGTATTAAAAATAAAAAATTTTACTGTAAAATAAGCAGCTGTGACTGCCTGGACAAATCTATTCTACACAAGACACTATCCAAAAGTTCAAGATATCTGAACAGCGTATGAACTAAATGATGTTTATACTTCTATCAATACCTATTGTGAGTCATTGCGCAAATAGCAGGCAAAGGAGTTAACTTCAAAATGATAGAGGAGAACGAAATGTTCAGTTAGTAGCTATTTTTTCATGGCCATTCCCTGAACTTTTTGGTAACACCTAGTATACAAGATACATCCAGATAAGTATCCCACATAATGAAAAAAAAAACAAAAAACAGTCTACTTGTGGCAATGGTACTTTGGTCCCCTTCAAAGTATTACCCTTGAGTCCTCATTACACTTTTCCCAGCATCTTTTCCACTTAACAGCTTGAAAAGTCCTCGTTCATGATTACCATCAACTGCCTCATTGTATTCCCCTTAATCTTGTCCGCATTCTGAAATCTTCATTTCAACAACAAATTTAGCTTTGGGAAAAGCCAGAAGATACTGGGAGCCAAATTTGGACCATGGGGTGGGGAGGTGCTGATGGACTTGGTGGACGCAATGTTTTGCCAAAAAAACCCTTGATGCATATTTGCTGATCTACTTGCTCGGTCATTGTGAATGCAATACACAGTAAACGAGCTCACTCGATGGAATCTGATTGCAAGAAAATCATTTTCATGAACTTTGCTTGCCAATCCCATGCACACCTCATTGATAAGATCAAAATGCAATTAATGCAAACAAATTTATTGATTGATCAACTTCATTAAAAGTTTGTCCTCGACAAAACATCAAAAACAAAAACATTCCCACTTACATGATCACATAGTTATTTCAAAAGGCTCTAAAAGATAATTAGAAACTGTCTACCAGAACTGTCAACATAGGTTTCTCCAGTTTTTAAGTGAGTCTGGCTGACAGACCATCTATCGATGAATTGCGTGTACAGGCAGCACCAATTGAACTAGAGGGTTAAAAATTTAGAGATTTACTTCTTATTATATCTAATTTTTTTTTAACCCCCTCCCCCCAAAAAAACGTTTTTAGACGGGGGTTCAATTTATAATATAAGTATACACTAAACTGATCCCTTAGTTTGCGTCCGGCAGTTTTCAAGCTTGCTTTTTGAAAATTCAGACTTTTAGTGATCACCACTCAACAAAAACCACAACAAGTTTCTATCGAGTGATTAACCAGATCCATTCAAGTAAATACCTGTTGTATTGTAACCGGTATACCAAAAGCCGTGTTCTGTGTCAGTATTTTTACACTTTTAATTTGAAAGGTTAACACCAGGTATTGTTAACTGAAATTCTTGTATTCATTTTGTATCAAACTTGAAGCAACTAAAAAGCTTAGAATGGTTGGCCTCGGGCTTTATTGTCATCAGATTGCTTAAAGTGGTTTTGGGTCATAATCCCGAATAGAGAGAAATCTGATATAAAATTTTTTTTCTTCCTTCACATGTGAACAGAGTTAATAGTCAAGTTGGATATCCATAGCGATATCAAATAGGTGGTGTGTGTGCAGATGTATGTTATATAAACAAACACTATTCTGTTCCATAAAAAAATTCAGTATTCATGAATTAAAAACCAAAAGTTTCATCAAATCAATTCAGGATTTAAACAGAATCCCCCATCAAAAAAAAAATTAAAAGAAAAAATATTGTCAAGTTTTTTCCTATTACTGGAGTTGATTACCCAAGACATGCATGTGTAACAGGTTGGTTATCAAAATATAGACGGATGAATGGATATAAATTGTTAAGGCTATAGAAGTTATATACAAATCTAGTTAGTAAACCTTTTTCCATTTTAACATGTGAGCCTAGAATAGCAGATTTAAAAAAAAAAAAAAAAGTATGTCTACCAAGACTTGATACATCCATTTCTGAGCTTAGAAATGATATAATTATATGATACTCTGAACTCTCTATCACAGTAGGTTAATTCAGAATCATAAGTGAGAGAAGAAATAGGATATGTATTACTTTACATCTCAGCCAAAGCAAAGTTTGACATGAGGATATGTATTATCTCATGCAATACAGATGAAGCTAAGCTGTGTTCTTTTGTGTGTGATATGGGAAAAAATGAAAGTAAACTAGAAAGTACTCAGAGAGAGTATACTTCCCTTAACATTCAAATCTACTCTTTATTAATTGTTTTCTAAGCTCTTTTCCTGCAAAATGATAAAAATATCTCAAACGAAAACAAATCCCTGGATCCGCCCCAAATTTATTCAGTTCTTTTGTGGCACATGGTCCACTTTGTAGAAATTCATAGAGAACTTTTGGATATATCATGTCAAGGAACAGACAGACACGAGTGAATACATATGAAGATGCTGATGACAACAATAATAACAACCACTAACGCTGTTGCTGCCACTACCCGAGGCAGCTCATTGTTAACCACAGAAATAAGCGACAAAAAAATGCTGTTTGGGAAATGGATCCATAATACCCAAGCTGTGACTCACCTCAAGAGTGAGAGCCAAAGTCTCAAAGATTAGGATACTCAGGACTCACTTGTAAGAATGTTTTTTAGGGTATGTAACAGACCCCCCTTGAAAACAACCGCTGCTGCTTACTCCACAAGAATATGTCAGTTGAGTCCTCTTTCTTTGGTAAAAGTGCACAAAAGCTTTTTTCTATTCCTGATCAGCATTTATGCATGACTGAGCCATTCTCTTTGATGCTGTAGCAGTGAATGAGTTAGCAAACTAAACAAATTTTCTCACAAGGTCAGTAAAAAGAATAAGTATTCTATTATCTGAGGCAAAAGATGCTTGTACAATCAAAGTAGAATTGAAGCTTTTGTATCCATCCTGTCATTTGGTCTGGCTTCAATTATACACAAAGATTGTATTCCTGGCTTTCAAATGAGAAAGCAGGGATATTATTATAATAACTATATTTGTTCATTGTTCACCAACTGGTACCATTCAGTACAGGTATATTGTTGAGTGTAAAAACAAGAACAACAAACCACAACAACAATAACCACAACTAAATAGGTCTGATTAGTCACTTAATAGAAACCATCTATTGACCAATGTCTTTTGGCAGTATGCCGTGTTGGATGTGATCAATAAGGAAAATTGGATGATTAATGAATAAATCACTTCTCTCACATTTGTTTGGGTGGTGATCACAAAACAAGTCCGAATTTTCAAAAAACAAAAGTGGACACTGCTGGAAACAAACTAAGGAACCAATTTAATATACACTTAGATTGTACATTGAACCCTACGATAAAAACCTATTTTCTCTTGACACAATGAGTTAATGTTTAAATAGATAGGTAGCCAGCCAGCCAGCCACACTCACTTGATAACTGGAGAAACCCATGTTGACATTTTTGTTCGATGTTTTCTAACATGGAACTCTCATTCTAAATCAGATAAATTTAAAACCTTGAATCTTTAGTTTGAAGAAATTTTCCTCAGAACATCCTGAGGATAGCAATTGACATCTTTTCATATCTTTGAGCAGCTCTCTGAATGACATGCCCAAGATTGTATAGTTCGGGGAATTTGAGCACTACCGAGTTTTACCACAGCCCTTTGGTTCACAAAGGATACAACTCACAATGTGCGAAAAAGCTAGCAGGCTGTGAGGTCTCATTCTTTTTTGAGGGGTGAGGAGGTCAAATTTTTTCTTGATCAAATTCCCTAAACTTTCAGCAGCGCCTTGTATTTATATGACAGACACACACACAGAGCTATAGATATCATTATCAGGCTTTTAAAGTCTGTCGTTGGACATAGACCTTTCCAAAGATCCACCAGACCTCTCGACCATGGGAGTCATGGAACCAAGGCCTTCTGAATTTGTCTAAACAGTCATGCTTTCTTATTTTTTGCAGATCACAAATTTGCATATGATCTCTGGGAATCCATGTTGTGAGTCATGGTGTCCAGAGATTGTGTGATATTCTTCCAACAAGGTCAGTTCACTACCATTTAAGTTTTCTTTAGGTTTCCATGTTGTCTTTGACCCCTGTTTGTTCTTGAATTCAACATGCTGTCTTGTGATCTCTCACTGCGATGTTAAGCGTGATCCTCCCCTGTGCACATTGCAGGGTTCTTAACGTGTGAACCTTTTGGTTAGGTTCCATGTTTCAGCTCTGTATGCTCATTGACATAAAACTCCATCATACATCAAGTATTTCATCCCGATGCTCCACTCACAAAAGATTTATTTCTGTATATTTCTGCTTATGTGGTATTGTAATTTTGAATGATTTAATGTCTGGTCTGCATGTAAATCATTCCCACTAAAGCTTTTACAGCTGCAATTGTTATGAAAGATAGAATTTTTTTACAGTTTAAATCTATTCTGTCATAAGTTATTTGCTGCAAGTTGGGCATGTTTCCATACCTTCTATATCTTGTTATTGTATTAAAAATGACTGGATGAACAATCCTCATTATACTTCCAACATTCTAAAATAAATGGTTTTATAATTTTACTACTACATAGCGGATGTAGTCTGTCTGCTGGTCAGAAAAGAAGAAATACGGTTATGACTGTCCAAATTTATTTTTAAAAAGACCTCTCCTCCAGCTAATAATTGAACCAGAAGAGTAAAACTTAATATTGAGATTGATCTGATTGAAGAATATTAAAGTTCAGGCCTTTCTGGGTGGCTACAATTAAGAAAAGAAAAGAAGCAATCCCATTTTACAGTCTTATTTGTTTGATCATTTTGTACTTGAAGGTGCAGACACAAAATATTTAAAGAAGAAAAACCAAGGAAAGCTTTTTTTTATAATGAAATATTCCACTTATGCTTGAGGTGTCATAGAAAAGAGAATGTGAAGACGCTAGTTGCGTCATTTCCTCAGTCTGCTTTTCTTCATCTTTATTTTACTTGAGCGAATTTATAATAATCCACTTCCAGCTTGCTAGGCCTGTCGAAGCTTCATCAGAGCCCCTTCATGATACATTTCGGGAATACATTCCTTCTTCTGTCCGTTGCCATTCTCTCACACATGCAAGACAAGAGGTTGGAATTTTCCCATTTTGGAATCAGAGTTTTCCATCTTCTAGACTAGCTGCCAACCAAGATGGAAGATTCCAGCTATTTATTCATGGCTGGGGAGGGAGGAGAAATGTATTCATGCCTTTCCCAAGGTTATTAGTGTAAAGTGAATGCAATCAATCTCAGCTGGAGTTTGAATTTGTTTGGCAGATTCCATTTTCCATGTTGCTAACTATTAAGCTGAGGAAAGTTGTGATTAATAATCAGTAGTATTAAGCGAATCATCTGACTTCAAATAGTTTTATAGAAAAAGTTTGACAATAAATATATATTTCAGTTATAGTGAACAACAAGTTTGTTTCCAACATCATTTTGTTACAAAAAAGAACATTGAAAATATTATACATTGAGAGATTTGAAAATTATATTGCAAAGATATTTTTCTTTCTAAAAATGGTGTCATCAATACACACTCATCAAGTGGTTTTTATCTTGTTGGATCGTAAGTATTTTGCAATCATTCAACAAGATATCAATTCTATACATATCAATTTTTAGAATGTTCAGTGCCAAAGGACATTCAATAATATTTTTGCTACTTCATCTGTTGATCATTGAATGAAGTTAATTACATGTCACATTTTTGAAATTCATAACTTGGCTCTATTTTGTCCTCTGTACACTCCTGTGACTAATACCCACTTTCCATCTATACTATTTAAGCTCAGGGGAATCCTCATAGTATTTTTATTATTTGGCTTACATATAACAGTAATAAAAAGATGTTGGTGCTGAAGATGTAAAAATACAAAAAAAATCTAATATTATGACAAAATATGAAGATATCAAATATTTTCTGAATCACTTTTGGTCTCACTGCCAGATTGTGAAGATCCAGGACAAGATATTCATTGCAAGATATCACATCAGACAGTACCAAAGGGTTAACGAAATTTGGCATTTAAAGTATGGTGCATAGCTGATTGCAGTCACTGATGTCTCTAACATGGCAAAATCACATGTTTTTTCACACCTGGTGAAATTTGGAATGGATAATTAGGAGCCATGATCTTCATTAGCTCATTGAAAGAGCCTCAAATGGCTCAGATAAGTGTGACTCACAGCGTAGTACAGGGAACATATGATTCACGTACCAGCAGTGGTATGTGAACCATAGATACGCGGCACTGCCTCCTTCACTGAGAGAGTTTTACATCCAAAAAAATATCAACTCAACAGAACACTGCTCTCTGAAGTTATGAAAATTGTAATTTATGTAGAGACAAATGATCTAAATTCAAGGTTGTTTACTTTTAATATATCACAATACTATGGGAGCTGATCATGAACAACTTCTGATGTTTTATTTTTATTAGATGAAGTATTCTAAATCATTTCAAGTTTTTTATGGATGTATGGGTTCGAATCTTATCTAAGGCTTATTCTTTATATTCTGATCAATGTTACTTACTCACTGCCAGACGGCAATCGGTCAAAGCAAAAGTTGCGATAAAAAGCAACTACTAAACTTAAGATGAAGATATGGAGACATAAAAATTCAAAATAATAACTTCTAATGTAGGCTGGTCAATGAAAGTATTTATTTTGCATTGTTATATGACTTGCTTAGAAGATCTAACTTTTAATATATTATTCATTATATTTTTCAGATAAAGACTAACATTAGTAAGACTGATCATACACCAATGATAACTTGGCAAAGATATGATACTAGTCCCTGACAAATTGGAATAAAAAAAAAAAAACCTTGCCTATCCACAAGATCAGATAGAATAATGCTTGCTAAGATGATTTCACCTGATCTGATCCATTCAGCTGGTAACAAGTTTGAGAAAATGTTTTAAAATAATCTTAAGCAAGAAATAATGCACATAGATTCACCAAAGAGCCAAGATACAATGCACATATGGAATCAACTGAATGCTAAGATGTCATTCCTACAGCT